>PUFA01000139.1:0-340000 GCA_003508835.1 Eonycteris spelaea
TGCATGTAGTATTTGCTTCCAAAAAAATTGAATATGGAGAGGGAGAAATATAAAGTAATTTTACAGTGTGGCAAACATTATCTTGCCAGGTGATCAAGATTAATGTCATTAGTGACAAGTCAATGTTGATATTATGTACTCCTTGATAAGATATGATGAAAAAGAGCACTTCACCCCTGGACGTTCTTCTCCCAAACTTGTAATCTCAGTCTAACTATGAGAAAAACATTAAATAAACCTAAGTTGAGGGCATTATCCAAATACATGACCTCAGCACCACGGTCATTAAAAACAGGAAAGCCTAAGAAACTCTCACAGACCAGAGGATGCTAAGGAAATGTGACAATGGAGTAAATACAGCAGATGTATATGACGGTGTACAAATCATCATCTCCCTTAAATATGATTCAATTAATTTGTATGTTGCTCAGCTCACACTTTTAATTTAATATGCAAAAAAAATTGCTGCTTCAGTGAATTTAAATACGATAGCCTTTTTTAGAATTGTACAAAAGACATATACTTATGTCTATTCCAAAAACTATATTAAAAACACTTATGAGTACCAGTGACCATCAAGATCAAATGAAATTAATGCACTTTGCACAAATACTAAAGGCATTTATTAAATATTAAAAGATATAAAATCGAATGATGAAACACATTCTACTGAAATCAAAAGTATCTTGGTGCAAATAGATGACAAATATTTATGCTATTTTATATATATAAGGATAATTTTTGAACAAGTAGAAAAATTAATAAAGCTCTGTCATTAATAAAACATGTCTATCTATAAAACTGTACACTTCATAGAAGGTCTATTCCTTTGCTTAAATAAATGAGAGGAAATTATTTTGAAAGTGTGTTGGATAAATAGCAAGAGATATGAACATATGTCCCAAAGTTGAAAACCAACAGAAAAGTGAAGAAATTGGAAATGGACTAATCACCAGATAAGAGTATCTGTTATAGAAAAAGTGCTAACCATTTTATAATCATATAATATAATCACAATCACTTAGTATAAATTAAGATCGTAGACATCCTAATTTTGCATTGAAATGAAGATATGAAAAGTTAAACAAAATGTCTTAACCATAGAAAAGTTAATTTGATTTATAAACCAGCTACTGAGTTGGATCTTAAATATCTGATGCTTCAAGTACTGTGTAAATTTAATCTGAGATAGTTTTTAAATGTTTGACATAGGGAAGGGGGAGGTAGGTAGATAAGGGACAGGGTGTCAAACATAGGTGACCGAAAGAGATTTGGCTTTGGGTAGTGAACACACTATGCAGTATATATATGGCATATTATTAAATTGTAAACTTGAAACCTACATAATTTTATTAACCAATGTCACCCCAATAAATTTAATTTTTAACAAAAGATCTCAGGACAGGAGTTGAGAGGACCTTGCTTTTCTTGGGAAGGCACTGGACCTACACCCAAGTTGGCTGAGCAGTGGAAGGAGAGGGCCTCAGATTAGCCTTGGCAGAGCTGGGAAGTGGACAGACCATAGCCAGTCATGTGTTATGTCAGAGAATGCTTCTGTAAAGTTTGGAAGTGAGGGCACCTCCCTGACACCTGCCCTGCTCACTCTGAGACTCAACTTCTGCTCTTTGAGAGTTTGATGCTCCTGACAAACTAGGAATCTGCTGCCTCTCACTCTCCATTATGCCTGGGGAAGACAGAGCTTCTCCACAATCTAAATCACATCACATCTCTCCTAAACTTATATCTTTCATAGTTCTACAGCTTTTAGCATCAATCCAAATCCCTCCCTCAAATAGCCAAGCCCTGCCTGGTCTGCTTCTGCCTTCCTCATATCCCCGCTCCCCCATGCCTCCCTCACTCCAGCCACACTGCTTCTGGAACCACAAATATTATTAACTCAGGACCTTTGCACTTGCTGTTCCCTTGCCTGGAACTCTTTTGTTTTCCCCAGATTTTCTCATAGGTAGCACATTCTTTAAAATCTCAGCTTAAATGGCCCCTTCCAGAGAGATTTTTCTCTGTTCCCATTTCTCCTAGGTATCTCTCCTTTCTTGTTATTCTCTTTATAGTCACTGGTGCACTCTGAAGTCATCTAGTTTATTTTGCTGTTTATCCTCTGTCTCCCCATGCATTGTGACTCCAGGAGAACCATGTGCTTGCCTGCTTTGGTCACCACTTGTTCTTCGTGGGCCAAAGACAGGGCCTCTCATACGGAAGGCTCCTAATTCAAATAAGTTGCATGAATTAATAAATTCTGACCTCTGCATGTATGGAACCAATTAGAGGTTCAATAAGGAATATACTTGCCTATGACTGAGACCCACATATTCTAGATATTGAACTAAGCAGGAGTCCAAACTGAAGATGAATGAAAATTGCTGAAACTTCACCCAATTTGTTCAGAAGAATAGGTTTTCCTAGATGATGAGCCCTATATTTATTTAATGAAGCAGAAATTTTAACTAAACATTTGGGACTCTGAACTTTATATTCAAACAGCCAATCACATTAAGGAAATAAGGGCAAAGGCATATTGGTGAATAGAGAAGCCATTCCCTGATGATGCCACTGCCATGTTGACCTCAAGGCCTGAGGAATTGGAGCATGATACTGGGTCCTTAATGAGGTAAGTGAATCTCAACTGAGAAAGAGTGGGGGAGGTAAAGGGATTAGGGTAGGATCATGTGTGACAGAGGGTTTTAGGAGGAAAGAGAGATGGATAGGGGATGTAGGAAGGGGATTGGTAGAGGTCCAAGCTCAAGTTAAGGGAGGACAGGGAAGGGGTTAATGGAGGATGGGAGAGGGTTATAAGAGGACTGGGAGAATTTATAGGGGAACATATTGCAGGTTAAATGAAGAGATTACAGAGGGGGATAGAGAGAGAGTAGTGGCAATAAGGTTTTACAAAGAGACGGTATTGTTAGTGGGAAAAGGAAAGGTTAGGACAAGAAAAATTATGGGAAGACAGGGAAGGTTTAAAGAAGGACAGGAAAAATTCATTAGGCATAAATGGTGTTATGGAGAACAGGTTGTTATGGGGACAGAAAAGGTAAATCAAGAAGAGGGAGAAACCATTCAATTCTAATTGCTTTAAAGAAGACAGTGAAAAAACATACTGGGACAGCTGGGGTGGTGTGGGTGCCATACTTCCCCACTATGGGGTGCTGCCACTTTTTAGAGCTCCTCAACCTGGCCCCATTCATTGAGGTCTCTGCTGTCCACTACTTTAGTGGCTGTGCTGAGACCCTTTCCCTGTCCTACATCATCCTCTGTCCGCTGCCCTCAGGGTACTGTAGATCATGCTACAGAGCCCCAGTGATGAGATGGCGCTGGATCCCTACTTTGTGGATTACCTGATTCTGTCCATTGTGGCTCCTTTTTGTTGACTGTCTTTTGGGATTCCAGCCATCATTTTTACCTGTAAAGTGGATATTGTCCCAAATCCCTCCCATACTGTTTTGTATCTCCCCGCATATTCTCAGTGGAGATTAACACCCCTGATAATTTCCCCTCTCTCCTCCAGGCAGCCTTAAACCATCTTTTCTCTCCTCTCATGGGACTTTATCCTACTCCATTGAGCTTCTTTCCACTTCCTTTCTTCCAAAAGGAAATCTGCCTTGGTGACCTTTTCTCTGACCAGCACCTTTTCTCTGTTCTCTGCAAGGAGCCCACCTCCATCTCTACCTTTCTTCCTGGATGAGCCCATTTTGCTATATCCCAGGGACCCTGCCCTGCACTGGTTTCTTTCCCCTTCCTCCCCTCTTCACACTGATTCTGGAGGACACTCCACTAACTGCTTTCATTTCCATAGATCGAGAAAGCCAATAGACATGGAGATGAGCAAAAGGTGGAAAAATATTCCAACTGGCTTTTGCCATGGGACTCATGGTCATCACCCTACTACACTGCAATAATTTCGGTCCATTAGCCTGGTGACAGAAGTATCCACAAATCAAGAAACTCCCCTTAGAACTTAAGGGACTGGAGGCCCTTCTTCATCTCTTTATTTCCAAGGTCATCTTTGAACTGGTGTCTACCCTCGACCCCATTCTCTCCATCAGATTTTTTTAGAGCAATACATCTTGTGGAAAGTTTCTGCCAATGGAAGTGTTTGTGTGTGCGTTCCAAGCTCTCAGTTTATTAATCTGGTCAGCAGACACCAAGTGCTGACTGTGCCAGGTTTAATAAAACTTAGAGTTTCTTTAGTGAGAGAGGTTATGGTAGAAGCTGGAGGATCTACAATCAAGAAGTACTTTTTGTTTAACTAAAGTTCAAGCAGTTCTGCTTTCTTTGCAAAAAAGTTTATGTCCATTGGTTTAGACAATTTATGCCTAAGTAACAAATGACCCCAAAAGCTCAGTAGCTCAAAAAAGCAAACATTAATTTCTTGATGAACTAGTCAGTTTTCAGCTCTGCTCCAGGTCATCTTAATCACAGGATCCAGACTGAAAGAAGAGACAGTATTTTTTGATCCTGAAGATTTCATGGTAAAGAAAAAATAATGTCGAAGGTTCAGCTCATTCCTTAGGTTTAGAAAATCCTCAACTATTTGTTTGAATATGCTTTCTATTCCCTTCTCCTTCTCTTCTCCTTTTGGTATACCCATTATCCTCATGGTGCTTTTCCTGATGGTGTCAGCACTTGTATAGCTCGCTTGCTTGCTTGCTTGCTTGCTTGCTTCCTTCCTTCCTTCCTTCCTTCTTCCTTCCTTCCTTCCTTCCTTCCTCCTTCCTTCCTTTCTTTCTTTCTTTCTTTCTTTTTTTCTTCTTCTTTCTTTCTTTCTTTCTTTCTTTCTTTCTTTCTTTCTTTCTTTCTTTCTTCCTTTCTTTTTCATTCTCAGGTCTCTCCTTTCTTCCTTCTGAGTCATTTCCAGATTTCTGTCTTGATATCACTGATTTTTTCTTCTATCTGGTCAGCTCTATTTCCTAAGCTTGCGATTTTATTCTTCGTCTCTTTTAAAGTGTTCTTCATCTCCAGTAGTTCTATTTGGTTCTTTTTTAGGGTTTTCAGTCTTCTTGCTAAAAAACTCATTTTGTTGGTCTATTTTTATTTTAAGTTCTTGGAATTGTCGATCAGATTTTTTCTTGCATCTCACTGAGTTTTTTTTTTTTTCAGAAGTGCCATTCTGAATTCTCTGCCATTTAAATAATATATTTTCTGCATCTTTAAATTTATTTTTATTATAGTGACATTGGTTAATGAAATCCAGTAAGTTTCAGGTGTACAATTCAAAAGTAAACCATAACATATATATTGCATTGTGTATTCACCGCTCATAGATTTCTTTCTGTCACCAGATATTTGATCCCTTCTACCCTACCCCTTAACCCTCCCCCCACCCCTCTGGTAACACTAATCTATTGTCCATGTCCATGAGTCTCTGTTTGTTTGTCCTATTTATTTGTTGCTTTTAGGTTTATACCCTACATATAAGCGATATGTGGCTTTCAACTTTTTCTGACTGGTTTATTTCGCTTAGCATGATTATCTCGAGGTCTATCCATTTTGTTGCAAATGGCAGTATTTCATCTCTTCTTATGGTTGAGTAATATTCCATTGTATATATGTAACCAGCTTCTTTAGCCAATCATCTATCATAGGACACTTCGGTTGCTTCCATGTCCTGGCCACTGTGAATAATGCTACTGTGAACATCGGTGTGCAAATATCTTTTTTCAGATATATGTTTTCAAATCTTTGGGAGTAAATACCCAGTAGAGGGATTGATGGATCATACGGTAGGTCAATTCTTAGTTTTATGAGGAACTTTCATACTGTTTTCCATAGTGGCTGTACCAATTTGCAGTCCCACCAGCAGTGTATGAAGTTTCCTTTTTCTCTGCATCCTCTCCAACATTTGTTATTACTTGTTCTGTTGATAACAGCTATTCTAACAGATGTGAGATGGTATCTCATTGTGGTTTTATTTGCATTTCCCTAATATCTAGTGATGCTGAGCAACTTATATATTTGTGGGTCATTTTATGTCTTCTTGGGAGAAGTGTCTGTTCAGGTCCTTTGCCCATTTTTTAATTGGATTTTTTGGTTTTGGTTTTGTTGTTATTGAGTTTTATGAGTTCTCTGTATATTTTGGATATTAGGCCTTTATTGGAGGCATTGCTCGCAAATATATTTTTCCATTTGGAAGGTTGTCTCTTCACCTTGTTGATGGTTCCTTTTGCTGTGCAGAAGCTTTTAGAGTGATGAAGTCTAGAAGCTTATTTTCTGGAGGTTTTCCTCTTTCCTTCAGAGCTGCTTTGTTACTTTGGTTGTTCATGATGTTTGATGGACTATTTTTCTTCCTTGGCATTAATGGGAGTGTACTCTGCCTTTTTTTTTCTTAAAAAAAAAAAGGTTTATTATATAGAAGTCTCTCTTTAGTCAGTTGACAAGAAGGAGTTTTTCTTTTGATTTTCAGTAGGCGGCATCCAAGCTTCTTGGATATCTGCTTTGAGGCTAAAAGTGCCCTAAAAATATATCTCTAATATACTGTATATTCCATTCACAATCAGAGCCCCTTGGCCCCAGCACCTGTCTGTGGTACTGGCAGCGATTTATGTTTCAGTACCAGTTGTGCATATTCCCCTGGCACTCCATGGTGCTAAGTCTGGGAGGATATGGGGGACAGAGGGAGGACATGCCCTGGAATGGTAGGAGGGGCACTGCCAGCCTCCATATCTCAGACTCCTGCTTGGCAACGGAGGCTGCTGACACACAGCTGTTGCCCCTTCACTTAGTTCTCACTCTGCTTTATGCCCTGATCCCTGGGCTCCACTGTGTGGAATACACTGGTTCCTCAGGCAGGGCTGTTCCCTCTTCCTGCAGGGAGCTTCAACTGCATATGGCAGCTCCTTTGTTTCTCTCACTCTACCCACCGGTCTTGCAAGATTCTGAATTTTTAAAGCTCTGATGCGTGGATATCTCAGATGTGCTTGTGTATAGGTCAGATGTTATTAGCTGAGTTTTAGATATTCAGCTTATTGTTATTTCAAGGGAGAAATATGGGAGATCCGTCACTCTGCCATGCTTCTGATATCACTCTCCTAGAGTATTTTTAAAAATGAATTCTTTAGTCTTTTCAAAGTAGCTTTTGGGTTTGCAGATTCCATCGTAACATTATTTTTTAAAATTTTCTAATTTATTTCTTTCAGCTCATATTTTCTCTCTTACTTTCACCTACTTTAGATTTAATAGGTTGTTTTTCTCTAACTTCCTGAGGTAAATAGGTACATTAGTATATTTAAATTTTCTTCTTTTCTAAAATAAGACTATACTTTACCCTTGACATATGCGACTTTTAATCCTGCAACTTTGGGAGAAATCTTTTTATCAAAATATGTTGCTCATACTATAGAATGCACAAATCTTAAATGAATGTTTACCCAGTGAACGTACTCATAACTACTACTCATATCAAAAAAATAGAAATTTTCAGCAGCTTAGAAACTTCTTATTGTTTCTTCTCAAGCTGTTCTCTTCTAAAGGTAACCTATATCTAAACTTAGAGATTGGTTCTTCCTGATTTTAAAGTTTACTTAAATGGAATCAAACAAACTTTTGTTTTTTAGAATGGCTTCTTTTGCTTAACATTTGCTTTGTTACAACCAAGTAGGTGTATGTATTACATGTAGCAGAGTTTTTTTCTCCCTGTAATAATATCTTTGTATTGTGTGAATGTACCACAACACATTTACCTTTTCTACCACCGCTCGAGTTTTGGTTGTTTTGAGTTTGGAATTATTATAAATAATGCTCTTGTACTATTTTTTAATGTTTGTGACTTTTTTGGGGGGGTGGTACATTTTGGGTTTATACCTTGAAAGGAATTATTGAGTCATGGATATTAATATTCAGCTTTATTAAAAACTGCACTTTCCAAAGTGCATGTTTTAGTTATCACTCTTCCCAGCGCTGTTGCAGCTACTGTTTCATCGCTTGATTTTTTTCAATTTGAAAAATTTACCATTCTAGTGGTTTTGTGTTGTATATCATGTTATGTGCCATTGAGTGGGAGTTATTGGCAGTTTTTTTTTTTAAATTTAGATAAAAATTATATAATATAACATTTACCAGTTTAGCCATTTTAAAGCCCACACACAGGTCATTAGATTTTAGCAAATTCATGATGTGCAACATTCACCACTGTCTAATTCCAGAAGAATTTTATCACCCCAAATAAAATCCTGGGACTTACTAAATAATCATTCGGTATTCTCTTCCCTCATCCAATGAAAACCTCTAATCTGATTTCTGTCTTTATGGATTTTTCCTTTCTTCAACATTTTATATGTGTAGTACTTACTATACATGCCTTTCTTGTCTGGTTTATTTCACTTTGCATAATGTTTTCAAGATTCATCCATGTCATGTCATGTATCAGTATTTCATTGCCTTTCTTGTCTGCATAACATTTCATTGTATGAATGTACCCCATTTTATTTATCTGTTCATCTGTTGATGGACATTTGTGTTGTTTCCACTTTTTGCCTATTATGAATAATGTGCTATTATATACTCTATATATACACTCATACAACATATACATATAAGCTTTTGTTTGAACACAGCTCTCTTGGTGATATATTTAAGAGTTTATATATTCAAGGATTGCTGAGTCTTATGTTAACTCTATGTCTAACTTTTGAGAAACTGTCAGGCTGATTTTCAAAGTGGCTGAATCATTTCATTTCTACCAATAATGTATGAGAGTTCCAATTTCTCTATATCCTTGCCAACACTTGTTATTTTCCTTTTAAAACATTATTGCCATTTTATTCACACCCACTAAGTGGGTGTGAAGTGACATCTTACCATGGTTTTGATTTGCATTCCCCTAATGGCTAATATTGAGCCATTAGGGGATTTGAATTCCCCTAATTGCTAACATTGAGCAGTTTCTCATGTGTTTATTTGTATGTCTCCTTTGAGGAAATAAATGACTTAAATGTCTGTTTAAGTCCTTTGCCCATATCCTATTTTTTTTGTCTTTTCGTTGATGATTTGTAAGAGTTGTTTACATATTTTGGATATGTTCCTTATTAGATGTATTATTTGCAAATATTTTTTCTCCTTCTGTGTGTTGTTCATTCACTTTCTTGATAGTATCCTTTGATGCACAATTTTTAATTTTGATAAAGTCCAATTTATCTATTTTTCTACTGTTCCCTGTGCTTTTGATGTTATATCTAAGAATTCATTGCCAAAGATTTACCACCATGCCTTCTTCAAAGAGTATTATAGTTTTAGCTCTTCTATTTGGATTTTTATCCATTTTGAGTTAATTTTTGTATAAGGTATGAGACAAGGGTCCAAATTCATTCCTTTGCATATGGTTATCCAGTTTTCCTAGCACTGTTTGTTGAAGAGACTATTCTTTTCCCACTGAATGAACTTGGCATCCTGTTAAAAATCAATAGACCATAGATGTATGGGTTTATTTCTATTTCAATTCTTTTAACCTATATGTCTATCCTTATGTCAGTGCCATACTCTTCGTGATTACTGTAGCTTTAACCAAAGTTTTGAAATTGAGAAATGGGAGTCCTCTACCTTGGTTGTTTTCTCAAGATTGTTTTGGTTATGCAGGGGTCCCTTGAAACTATATATCAGAAGTTTAGAATTGGCTTGTCCACTTCTGTGAAAGAGGTGGTTGAAATTTTGATAGAGATTGCATTGAATCTGTGGATCAATTTGAAAAGTATTACCATATAAAAAATAGTAAGCCTTCCAATTTATAAACACAAATATCTCAATTTATTTAGGTCTTTAAAAATTTCTTTGAAAAGATGTTTTATAGTTTTTAGTGTACAAGTGTTTCGCCTTGATTAAATTATTTCTATGTTTTTTTGTTCTTTTTTGATGCTCTTCTAAATGAAATTATTTTCTAAATTTTATTTTCAAATTGTTTATTGCTAGTATATTGAAATACAATTGATATTTATATGTTGACCTTGTATCCTGCAACTTTGCTGAAATAATTTATTAGTAACATTTTTTTTTGTGGATTCTTTACGATTTTCTATGTGTAAGATCATGTCATTTATGAGCAGAGATTGTTTTGAGTTCTCTTTTCCAATTTGGATGGTTTTTGTTTCTTTTCCTTGCCAAATTTCCCTGGCTAGAAATTTCAGCATAGTGTTGAATAGAAGTGGTGGGAGCTGACATCTTTGTCTTGTTCCTGATCTTAAGGGAGGAATCATTAAGTCTTTCACCATTAAGTATGATGTTAGCTTTGGGACCTTTCATAGATGCCTTTTGTCAGGTTTAGCGAGATTCCTTTTACTTCTAGTTTTCCGAGTACTTATTTTTATTATGAAGGGGTATTGAATTTTGTCAAATACTTTTTCTTTATCAATTGAAATACTCATGCTCCTCCCCTTCATTCTATTACTATATATTACATTCATTGATTTTAGGTGTTTAAACCACCTTGCATTGCTGGATAAATCCACTTGCTCATGGTGCATAATCCTTTTAACATGCTGCTGGCTTCAGATGACTAGTATTTCGTTGAAGATATTTGAAATTATATTCATAAGGGATATTGGTCTGATTGTTGTTGTTTTGTTTTTGTTGTTGTTGTTGGGATGTCTTTGTCTGGCTTATAGAATAACTTAGAATTATTCTTTCCTCTTCTATATTTTTGGAGAGTTTGAAAAGTATTAGTTTTAATTCTTCTTTAAACTTTGATAGAATTCACCAGTGAAGACATCTGGATTTGAGATTTTCTTGTTGGAAGATTTTTTTGTTTGTTTGTTTTAATGGGTTTAATCTTTTGTTGTTGGTCTGTTCAGAATGTCTGTTTCTTCTTGAGTCAGTTTTGAATCAGGTAGGTTGTGGCTTTCCAGGAACTTATGCATATCATTTAGGTTATCTAATTTGTCGGTATATAAATTTTTCAGTGTTCTCTTATGGTCCTTTTATTTTAGTAAGGTTAATAGTGATGCCTCCACTTTAAAACATTTTTGATTTTAGTAATTTGAGTCTTTTCTCTTTTTTTTTTTCTTGGTCAGTCTAGCTAAGAGGTTTCCTGATTTTGTTGATCTTTTCAAAGACCGCTTTTGTTTCATTGATTTTCTCTATGGTTTATCTATTTTTTATTTAATTTATTGCCACTCTCATTTTTAGTATTTCTTACTTTCTGCTCGTTTTGGATTTAGTTTTTTTCTTCTTTTCTAGTTACCTAAGTTGGAAGGTTAGGTTGTTTATTTGAGATCTGTCTTCATTTTTAATGTAGGCATTTATAACTAAGTTTCTTTATAGTATGTTGTGGTTTTGTTTTAATTCACCTCAAAGCATTTTGTAACTTCCTTTTGATGTATTCTTTGGTGTATTCATTGGTTGTTTAGGAGTGTATTATTTATTTTCCACATTTGTAAATTTTCAGATTTCTTTCTCGTATTGATTTCTAATTTCATCCTTTATGGCTGGAGAATATACTTTGTATTATTACAATGTTTTTATATTTATTTACTCTTGTTTGGTCTAATATTTAGGTCATCTTGGAGAATGTTCCATGTACACTTGTGAAGAATGTGTATTCTTGTTGGATGGAGTGTTCTGTTGATGTCTATTAGGAATAAATGATTCAAAGTGTTTCATTGCTTACCTTTTTTCTAGTTATAGTCATTACTAAAAGTGGGCTGTTGAAATATCCAACTATTATTGTTGGACTATTTTTTCTTCACTTCGGTTTTTGCCTCATATATTTTGGATTCTGTGGTTGGGTGAATGTATGTTTTATAAATACTATATATTCTTGATGAATTATCTCTAATCATGATAAAATGTCCTTTATCTCATGTAATAACTTTTGTCTTTAGGTCTATTTTTCTGACATTTAGTATAGTGATTCCAGTTCTTTTTGGTTACTGTTTGCCCAGAATGTATTTTCCTATCCTTTCACTTCTAACCTATTTGTGTCTTTGGCTCTAAAGTGACTCTCTTGTAGACAGTATATAGTTGGAGGATGTTTTCTTATACTCATTTTGCCAATCTCTGTCTTTTAATTGAAGAGTTTAATTCATTTACATTCAATGTAAATACTAATAAAGAAAAACTTTTTAACATTCTGCTAGTTGTTTTTTAACATCTCATATAATTTCTAAATTAAATTTATTGGGGTGACATTGGTTAATAAAATGATACAGGTTTCAAGTGTACAATTGAATAATATATCATATGTATATTGTATTATGTGTTCACTACCCAAAGTTAAATTTCCTTCTATCATCCTATATTTGACCCACTTACCCTCATCTACCTCCCAACTACTTCCTTTCCCTCTGGTAACCACTAAACTGTTGTCTGTGTCCATGAGTCTCTGTTCATCTTGTTGTTGCTTTCAGTTTATATCCCACATATGAATGAAATCATCCAGTTCTCAACTTTTTGCCTGACTTATTTTGCTTAGCATGATAATTTCAAGATCCATCCATGTTGTCGCAAATGGCAGTATTTCATCTTTTCTTATAGCTGGACAATATTCCATTGTATGAATGTGTATATGTGTGTGGTGTGTGTGTGTATCACATATATATATGTATATATATCATATCTATCTATCCATATCACATGTATGTTTGTGTGTATATATCACATCTTCTTTAGTCAATCATTTATTGAAGGACAGTTTTGTTTATTCCACCTTGGCCACTGTGAATATAACATCAGGGTTCATATATCTTTATGAATAAATGTTTTCAAATTTTGGGAGTCGATATCCAGAAGAGGGATTGCTGGGTCATGTGGTAATTCCATTTTAAATTTTCTAAGGAAAACTCCATACTGTTTTCCATGGTAGCTGTACCAATTTACATTCCTACCAGCAGTGTATGAGAGTTCCTTTCCTATACAACTTCTCCAACACTTGTTATTACTTTTCCTGTTGATGATAATCATTCTAACAAGTGTGAGGTGGTATCTCATTGTGGTTTTGATTTGCAATTCCCTAGTAACTAGTGAAGTTGAGCAGCTTTTTATATGACCATTGGCCATTTGTATGTTTTTCCAGGTCCTCTGCTCATTTTTAAATTGTTTTTTTTTCTTGTTGAGTTGTCTGAGTTCTTTATACATATTAGCCCCTTATCAGAGGCATTATTTGCAAATATTTTCTTTCATTCAGTTGGTTCCTCTCAACATCTCATATAATTTTGTTTTCCATTTCTTCCATTACTATTTTCTTTGTGTTAGGTAGATATTTTGTACTATTTTGTTCCTTTTTATTTCTTTTACAAAATATGTTTTAGTTATTTTCTTAGCATTTTCCCTGGAGATTACAATTAACATCTTAATTTATAAGAATCTAATTGAATTAATACCAGCTTACTTTTGATACTGTACAAAATTATTTTGCTCCTACATAGCTGCATTTCCCCTCACTTATATTCTTATTGTTATAAATTATATTTTTATGTGGTACATAATCATCACAGGTTTATAGATTTTGCTTTCTGTAATTTTTTTTACATGATATAGAACAAAAATAGAAAACTAAACTACAATAACCTAGAAATTTATATTTAAGTATGTAGTTACCTTTACAAATGTTCTTTGTGTCTTTCTGTGAATTCAAGTTACTGTCCAGTGGTTTTTCATTTCAGCCTGAAACACTTCTTTAGCATTTCTTGTAGGACAGGTCTACTAGCAACTAACTCTCTGTTTTTGTTTGAGAATATCTTAACTTCTTCATTGTTGCGAGATATAGAATATAAAATTATATATATTTATATAGAATATATTGCCATATTAGAATTCTTACTTGCAGTGTTTTTCAGCACTTTGAATATATTATCCACTGTTTCCTAGCATCCATGGTTTCTGGTGAGAAATCAGCTGTTAATTTATTGAGGATCTTTTGCATGCGGTAAATCACATGTTTTGCTGCTTTCAGGATTCATTGTCTTTGTCTTTCAACTGTTTGATTAATTTTTTTATCAGAATGGGTATTTTTGAGTTTATTCTATGTGAAGTTCATTGAGCTTCTTGGATGCATAGATCCACATTAAATTTGGAAAGTTTTTTGGTCATCATATCTTTTAGGCTACGTTTATTATTTTTCTTCATTCTTTTCCTTTTTGCTTCTCAGCTGGGTAATTTAATAATCTATCTTCATGTTCACAAATTCTTTCTTCTGTTTGCTTAATTCTGCTGTTGAAGCCTTATAGTGAAATTTTCATTTCAGGTGCACCATTCTTCAACTTCAGAATTTATTTAGTTCCTCTTTATGATTTCTATCCCTTTATAACATTCCCTATTTTGAAACATAATTCTCATAGTTTCCTTTAGTTCTTTGTATATGATTTCCTTTAGGTTTTTTTTGTGTATATTTAAATAGCTGGATAAAATTTCTATCCGGTAAGTTCAGTGTTTGAATCTTCTCAGAGATAGTTTACATAAATTTATTTTTTTGGTGCATGTATGAGTCATAATTTTCTTTGTATGCATCATAAATTTTAAAAAACTGGATATTCTGTGTATCAAAATGTGACAAACCTTGAAATCAAAATCTGTCCCCTACTAAGGTTTGTTGTTGCTGCTTGTTGTAACTGTTGTTGTTCATTAGTGATTTTTCTGCACACATTTTTTAAAGTAGTATTCTTAGTGTTTTTAATAATTTTTTATTTTTCAATTACAATTGACATACAATATTATATTAGTATCAGGTGGACAACATAGTGATTAGACACTTACATAACTTACAAACTGAGCACCCTGATAAATCTAGTACCCATCTGACAGCATAGTTATTAAAATATTATTAATTATATTCCTTATGCTATACTTGACAACCTCATGACTATTTTTCTAACTACCAATTTGTACTTCTTAATCCTTCTCCTTTTTCAACCCATCCCCCAACCCCCTCCCATCTGGCAACCATCAAATGTTCTCTGTACCTATGAGTTTGTTTCTGTTTTGTTTGTTTCATTTACTTTGTTCTTTAGATTCGACATGTAAGTGAAATCATATGGTATTTGTATTTCTCTGTTCTGACTTATGCCATTCAGCACAATACCCTCTAGGTCCATCCATGCTGTTTATTCTTTTTTATGGCTGGGTAATATTCCATTGTACATATGTATCACCTTTTCTTTATCCATTCATTCGTCGATGGATACCCAGGTTGCTTCCATATCTTCACTATTATAAACAGTGCTGCAATGAAAAATATAAATTCTTATGTCGCTTTGAAGTAGTATTTTTGGGTTTGTTCAAATAAATTCCCAGAAGTGGGATTACTGGGTCCTTCTTTGTCTCTTGTTATAGCCTTTGCTTTAAAGTCTATTTTGTTTGGTGTAAGTATTGCTACCTCAGATTTTTTTTGTTTCCATTTTTATAAATATCTTTTTCCATCCTTTTACTTTTAGTTTGTGTGTATCTTTCAATCTAAAGTGATTCTCTTGTAGAAAGCATATGTAAGGGTCTTGTTTTCTTATCCATTCAGCCACACTATCTTTTGATTGGAGCATTTAATCCATTTACATTTAAAGTAATTGTTGATAAATATATTATTTTATTTTTCATATTTTTTATCTCTTTTTTTCCTTCTTAAAGAAGTCACAAGCATTTTCTTGTAATACTGGTTGGTGGTGATGAACTCCTTTAGCTTTTTTGTCTGGGATGCTCTTTATCTGTTCTTTGATTCTAAATGATAGCTTTGCTGGGTAAAGTGATCTTGGTTGTAGCTCCTTGCTTTTTCATCACTTTGAGTGTTTTGTGCTAATCTCTTATGGCCTGAAAAGTTTCTGTTGGGAAATCAACTGACAGTCTTAAGGGAACTCCCTTGTGGATAACTAATTGATTTTCTTTTGCTACTTTTAAGATACTCTGTTTGGTTTTAACTTTTGGCATTTTAATTATGATGTGTTTTTGATGTGGGTCCCTTTGGGTTCACTGGTTTGGGGACTCCCTCTGCTTTCCAGGCTTGTATGTGTAGTTCATTCATCAGGTAAGGGAAGTTTCCTGCCATTATTTCTCAAATAGGTTCTCAATCTCCTATTCTCTCTCCTTCTCCTTCTGGTACCCCAATGATGCAAATGTTGGTACACTCGATATTGTCCCAGAAGTCCCTTAAACTATCCTCATTTTTTGGATTATTTTTTCTTGTTGCTGTTCTGATTGGTGTTTTCTGCTACCTTATCTTCTAAATTGTTTATTTGAATCCTCTGCTTTTAATCTAATCTACTGTTGATTCCCTCTAAAGTATTCTTTGTTTCTGTAATTGTAGTATTAATTTCTGACTGGTTCTTTTGTATGTTTTTCTATCTTCATTTTTATGTTTTCTATCTCTTTAAAAACAAAGAGTTTATGTAGTCTTCCTCTAAGTTCTTTGAGCATCTTTATAAGCAGTGTTTTTGAACTCTGCATCTGGTAGATTGCTTATCTCCATTCTGTTTAGTTGTTTTTCTAGAGTTTTGTTCTGTACTTTCATTTAGAACATTTTTTTTGTCTCCTCATTTCCCCGTGTTTGTTTTCATGTATAAGGTAGAGCCAGTATGTTTCCCAGTATTAGTAGAGTGACCTTGTATAGTAGGTGTCTTGTGGAGCCCAGTGGTGCAGTCTCCTCTGGTTACTTAAACCAGGTGCTCCAGGGGTGTCCCTTGTATGGTTGTGTGTGCCCTCCTGTTATAGTTAAGCCTTGGGAGTGGGTGCTGTTTGCATGTCAATGGGAGGGATTGAACCTCAGGCTGAGTGTGTTGTCTTTAGATGCAGTCCTGGGTGGTGCTTTAGCTTGGTCTGAAGCTGGCCACCAGATATGCTAACCCTGGGCCTAGTGGGAGGGCTCCAGGTGAAGCCTGTGCCCTGCATGGGGCCACCAAAGGTCATTTAGCAATCTGCAGATGGCTGCCACCTGCACTGCATTTGGAGGTGCCTTGAAAGGAAAATCCATGAACCAAGACTGTCTGCTGGGCTAGTGCCAGGCTTGGGACTACTATTCAGCAAGAGATATGGGGCTTGCTGAAACACGATGCTGCTTGTCTGGGTTTGCAAACCTTTGAAAGATTTTAGGAAAGTTTGAAGTATGAGTCAAGACAGGCCATTTGGTGGAAAAGCCACTGGTTGTGGCTTGGCTTGGCCTGCAACTTGGGTGGGATGGGGTCTCAGGGAAGCACTTGGGTGAGGCAACAAGTGTTAGCCAGTTAATGGAGACTCGAATATGACGGTTGCTTGTGTCTGCCAGCTGGAGGATGGAGGGCTTAATAAAGAAAAAATGATCTTGCCAGTACTTCTGTCTGGGAGGAAGCTGCCCCTTCATACCTGAATCTAGGCAATTCAGTTCCTCCATGTATTTTCCCTTGGCCTGTCAAGCTGCTCCCCCAGTGCTGGAGCTCAGAGCAAGTGGGTCTGTCAGCAAGCAAGTCTGCTCTCAGGCCCTTAAGAGAAACGTCTATGACTCTGGCTGCCCTCTGTCTCACTCAGCCACAATCCCTGCTAGTTTTCACAGCCAGAATTTGTAGGGACTTCTCTTCCTGGCATTGGAATCCTGAGCTCATTGTGGGGATAGGACTCCTGCTCCTCCAGGAGGAACTCCACAGCTGAGATACCCTCCTGATTTTAACTGCTATGTGTGAGTGTGGGACTGGGGCCATTCCTTGTCTCTGTTCCTCTTACCAGTCTTGATGTGGCCTCTTGTGTATATTCCAGTTGTAGGACTTTTGTTTAGCTATACTTCATGCAACTTTCAATGATGGTTGTTCTTGTAGTTTAGTTGTAATTTTGATATAGTCATGAGAGGAGGCAAGCACATCTACTCTGCCAATCTTGACTGGAAACCCAGAAGTTTGAATTATAAGTGTGAAGGGAAGCCATTGGAGTTCTTAAGCAGGAAAGCACAAGATTTGATTACTATCTTAAAAGGTCCAAATTCTATACCTGTAGGACGTAGAAGGTTATGGTAGACCATTTTTCTTTCCATAACAATTATGGATAAAGGGACAAACTAAAAATTCATATTTTAAGGGTATCAAAGAGCAATGGACTGTAAAGAGTAAAATTTTAAGAAACTCAATTCTAGTGAGTGAAGGCTCCATCTTAGGTAAGCAAAAATCAGCATTTTTTTCTGTTCTCTGAGGATTTTTGCCAAAAGATGGAACAGGTGGATAAAATATTGGGCCTGTGACAGAGTGACTATTTTGGGGAAAGAGAAAGTAGCAAAGCTTTTTGAGGCCAAATGGGCTGATGTGACAGATTGAGAGCTGGAGTGCCTCCAAATGCACGGCTGAAAATATAATATCTGAAATTAAGAATTATTTTTGCTAACATAATAACATCCTGGATGCACAAGAAAATATCAGCAAATTCTAATCCAATTTAACAGAAATTATTCAAAATATTTCTGAAGCACAGAAAGAAAATGAAAGGAAAAAACATAACACCGAGCACTATTGGTCGAATTGTCTAAATTAGTTATAATTGCCAACCTGCCAGAGAGGAGAGTCAGAAGAGAATAGATGCAATATTTGAAGAGATAATGGCGGGCAAATTTCCCTAAATCTATTAATCCATAGATTCAAGAAGCTTGGAAAAGTTCAGAGAGAATACTTTAAAGCAGCTGTATAAGTCAGGATTCTCCAGGGAAACTAAATATAGATATAGAGATAGAGAAATTGACAGAGGAAAAAATTAGATTGATAGATTTACTTATTTTATGGATTGGCTCATGTGATTGTAAGAGCTGGCAAGTTGAAATCTGCAGGGCAGCCTAGCAGTCTGAAAATTCGAGGAAAAGCTGTTGTTGCCATCTTGAGTCTGAAATCCATAGGGCAGGCCAGGCATCTGGAAACTCAGGCAGGATTTCTATGTTACAGTCTTGAGGTTAGAATTCCTAATTTTCCAAGAAACCTTGGTTTTTGCTCTTAAGGCCTTCAACTGATTATATGAGGCACATCCACTTTATAAATGGCAATCTCCTTTATGTAAAGTCTACTGATTGTAAATGTTAATCAAATATAAAATATCTTCAGAGTAACATAGACTAGTGTTTCGCCAAACAACTGGACACCAAAGTCTCATCAAGTTGTACATAAAATTTACCATCAACTACAGAGAAAAGATACCTGACCTTCAAAGGAACAACAACAAAAGACTACCTTCTTTTTTCCCAGCTTTATTTCACTATCAAACAAGAGTACACACTCTACTATGTTCAAGAAGTACTATAAAGTGAGTAAATAGAATAGTGTGCTATTAGCATAGTGATAGACACTAGATCAATAGAGCAGAATATAAAGTATAGCAATAGAACCACAAATACAAGGTCAATTGATCTTTAACAAAGGCATCATGTATTTCAGTGGGGGAAAGAAGTTATTTTCAATAAATGGTGCTGGAACAATTGGACAAATAGGTAACAAGAAAATGAAACTTGCCCTCTGCCTCAAAGAAAGATTAATTTATATTAGTGTAAGCTAAAACTATAAAATCTTCTATAATAAAACACAGAATAGTATTTTCATGACCTAGAGTAAACAAAAATTAAGTAAGACACACATACCATAAAAAACAATAAATTTTACTTCATCAGAATTAAAAGTTCACCTTATCAAAAGACACCATTATTAAAATAAAAAGGCAAATTGACTATATCTGACAGATAATTCAATTACAAATGGACAAAATACTTGAGCAGATACTTGGCAGAAATGCAAAACATTACAACTAGTTGGGAACACTTACAAATTCTACTCGAGTTAGATACACTCTTTTTCTATGACCCAGTAAATTCATATGACCCAGATAAACCAGGAGAAATGAATATATATCTTCACAAAAAGATTTACATAAGAATGTTTATAGCAGTTTAATTCATAATGGTCAAAAGCTGTGAGAAACCCAAATGTCCACCAATTGACAAATTGGATAAATAAATGTGGGTATATTCCTTCAATGGAATACTACACAGCAATAAAAATGAACTACTGGCAGGCACATGTAACAAAATAAATTGATATCACAGATAATATTATGAGTAAAAGAAGCCAGACACAAAAAAAGTACATATTGTGATTCTATCAAGTTCAAGAACAAAAAAAAACAAATTGATGCTTATAGCAGTCAGCACAGCAGTTAATTCTTGGGGTGTTGTGAACTAGGAAAGTGCATTAGTGAAGCTTACAGCATGTAGGAAGTGGAATATAACTTGATCTAGGTGCTGCTTACATGGGTGTAAATACATGGTGCTTACTTGGGTGTAAATACAACTAGAAAAAAAAATCTAGCTGTACACTTAAGATGAATACATTTTATGCACTCTGCCGCGTGTGTGTTATCCCTGTCAAAAAAAGTAAAAATACAAGGATCACTGTGACTTCTAGACAAGGGATGTAATAATTGATGATCTAGCGGACATGGACTGTCCCCAGTGAGACTTGTATCATATACAAAGCTGGGATCTTTCCAGCTGAACTTCAAAAGCAGTCATAATTTTGAGGACTTAAAGGAAACTTCATTATCACTCTCCCATGCAATAGGTGGATGGGGAGGAGATGGCCCAGGGATATCATATCTTGTAAAATGAAAGGAGAGCTGAGATCTAAACCTTGGGGTCCATGAATGCTTCAAGGTGTAAACAAAATAGATCCCATGGAGGACACTGGTATTGGGTGGTGGAGAGCAGAGAGAACAGACAGGTGAAAGTGTCTATAATTTATTTTTATAGTTATTCTCTTTTTATAGAGGGGAGTAAGAGATACTTGCTCCCCCTTCCATTCCTCAGTAATTTAAAGTTCTCTTTTGAAAACAATTTATTTAAGTTGTTTTGAAAAGTGAGTTAACTTAAAGAGATACTACATACATAATAGTTCAGATGGAAATAGTGGTCACTTAGACAAGACTGTTCAGCCCCATTATAACGTCTACATAAATCTGGCAAACACAAGCATTCATACTCAAATAAAATCATGGGCCCAGAATAGAAATAAAACAAAACCATAACAACAAAACACACTCTGCCCCACACCCACAGTGTGTAAACACATACATACTGCAGAAGTCAGAAAGTAGGTATATTCTGTCAAAAAACTTTCTTAATATTTTTCTTGACTAGCAGCCGCTGTACAGGGGGCACAGAGCAAGGGAAAGCGAAAGGCTTGAAACAGCAGAAGACAAACCTGAAGGTGAGGAGTGACTAAGAATACAGGCTGATGGCTGGGATGTCCTTCAGTGGGTAGGTCTCATAGGTGTTGAATCGCTGAGCTGGAGTCTTTGGTTAGTGTAAGCTGGGCTGGTATGCCCCATGGCTGAAGAGTCCTTTGTTGTGTCCTTGTCTGGTAAGCCAGGCCTTAAGAGCTTGAAGTGACAGGAAAATAATGTAGACACTATAATATGGAAAGTATATATAAAATAATATTGACAATGTATAAAATAATGTAGTGATATCAGCAAAAATAAAAACCAGTGTTAGCTGAGAAAATTTCCTGGCCTCCTGGCTTTTGTCATTTTCCTTGGCATCCCTAGTTTGTGGGTGTAAGAGGGTAGAAGTGATTTCAGGCTGTAAGAGAAAGGGGGAAAGTTGGAGGCTGGTGGGGCTGGAGCCTCTGAGTGAAAGCCCCCAACTCCAAGCTCCAGTTCATTATCTGATGAAGGAGTGGGGGTTAGGGAAGAGAAGGGAGCAGGCAGCTGCTGGGCGTTGGCACTTTCCAAACTTGAAGCTGAATTGGTATTAACATTCTTAAGGGGAGGAATGCAAGCAAAGCAATAGATGACACAGGTGGATGGGCTGCCAACCTCTCAAAGTCACGTTTAGGCTCTCTGGAGGCACAGTTGTCTGTGGAGGAGGCTGGGGGCCACTGTCCAGACTTAGAATCCCCCTCCCTAGCAGCCCTCCATGCCCCAGACATCTAGGGACTCCCAGACTCTTCAAAATCCAGGTAGGACTCAGGAAAAACAAAGTCCTTCCTCTACTTCTGCTCCAGATTGGCTAGAAAGCCAAGAAGGCGTAGCCTAGGAATTCTCTGTCATTCAGATTATGCTGACCCTGCTCCATCCCTCTGTTCTTCTTTACCAATTGGCCGATGGTTGGGACCATCTTACTTTCCCGATTTGGCTGGTCCAGTCCCATTTTTTTGATTCTCTCCTTCTCTACTTGGCAGGAAGCTGGAAGAAGTTTTGACGAAAGAAGTGCCATTACCTGCATTCCTCCTCCCCAACACACACAGCCTACATGGAATTTCAGCTCCTGGACTGGACGACTGAATCAAGAGGCCTGTACCCCTCATCCTTAGCTTTTGAACCCCATTCTTAACCTTTGCATACTCCCACATCACAGAATACCTTTCAAACTCTCTAATTTTGTCAAACTTCCCTGCCAGGGTGGGAAGTGGGGAGTCAACCTGCCGTAAATATAAAATGCAGCCCTTCGGGTCTCTTGGTTTGTATTAAAAAAAAAATCCATGTAAGTTTTGCCTTTGACTCCTTCATCCATGCCTTCATTCAGCAAATAGTGAACCATAGACTGTGCATCAGGTTCTGCACTGGGCACTGGGGGGCACTCAAAACACAGGGCCCTGCTGAGTCTGCTGTCCTTCATGAGGCTCCCTTTCTCTTTGCCTCCTGAGCCACACTCTAGTACTCCTTTCTTGGTTCCCCTCATACCTCTCAGACTGTGCGTTCATCTTTAATAGGGTGGCTCCAAGTGCTGTGTCCTGGCTCTGCCTTCCCCTCCTTGTTCTTCTCCCCACCTTTGACGGTGGCTGTCTCATCTCTAGTAGCTTCATTTCACCTTTCTGTCCTGACAAGACCCTCATCTCAGGTCCTGATTCCAGCCTTTCATATAAGCTCCAAGACCCAGTTGTCCCACAGCCTTCTGGTCCTCTTCCCTACAAGTCCCCTGGTTCCTATATGGCTTCAGCACTTCCTCAATCCCACCTCTCTTCCCAGCTTCCATCTCAAGGGAGGCTTCACTACCCCCGGGCCAGAGCCCTGGGCCTCAACTGGATACCTCCTTCCTCACCCCAGGCCCCCAGGAGACCTCCTGAGCATGCCTCCTCCCATCCCAAGGCTCTTTACCCAACTTCCTCCCTAGGCTCCTAATCTTAGTCTCTCTGATCCACCCTCCATTTGGCAGCCCGGGGCATCTTAAAGCTCAGTACTGACCATGCCCTTTTCCTGATCAAACCTCAGATGTCTTTAATTGTTCTTTGACTAAACCTTAACCCTTTGCCCTGGCCTACAAGACCTCACATGAACCTCTGCCCTCAACTTCTGCCACCCTCCTCTCACTAACCTCAATCCAGCCTCTTGACTTTCCTCTTTGCTAACCCTGACACAATTTACTCTGTTCCCACCTCAACACTGTTTGTTCCTTCTTCATCTAGATCATTCCTGTTGTCTCATATTTAAAGCCCCAGCTTTTTCCTGAGACCCTTCTCCAACACCATAGTCTAATTCAGGGTCTTCCCCTCAGCCTCTCTCCTCAAGTATCCTGCTACTTTTCTTCATCTTCTCACAATTTGCAATTAAATATTCATTTCTCTGATTGCGTACTAATACCCGCTCCTCCCCTAGAATGCAAGGGCTGTGGGCATGACCATGACTGTTTTGTTCACTGCAAATTCCAGTGCTCAACAAAAAGCTTGGTACATAGTAGATGTTCAACAAAATTTGGTAAATAATTAAATGGAGGATAGTTTTAATGGGAGGCTTGTTTGTTGAATGATGTCCGATGTGATCCACAGGTCTGAGAGAACTCTCCAGCCAGGGTGTCAGGGTTCCAGTCCTGGCTCTGCCATACATTAGCTGTGTGACCTTGGGCAAGTCCTTTAACCTCTCTGTGCCTGAGTTTCTTCAGAGTAAAACAAGATTAAAACAGTACCTTCCTTGTAATATTATGTGAAGACGAAACAAGCTCGCACATGTATGACATGAGTATAAACTGTTATCATGGGTTTCCTGTCATTGTGTCTGTGTTTGTCTGTTCCCCTGTTCATGTTGGGGTTGTGTGTCTTTCGTGGACAAAGAACATTATCCCAAGGCAGGACCATGTGTCCATGTCAGTATTCATGGCCATGACAGCTGCTGCATGCTGTTGAATGTCCCAGGGACCCTGAAATTTATTCATTCAAGAAAACTTTATTGATTGCCTACTATTTACCTTGCTAGGGATACATCAGTCCAAAAACAAAAACAAAAACAAAAACAAAACCTCCCAAAACAAAACAAAAAAATCATGCAAAAATCCCTTCCCTCGTGGAGCTCATACTCTACCAGGGATTCAGAAAATATACAAGAAATTCAATAAGAAAAAAACATACAGGATGTTAGAGGGTGATAAGTGCTATGGGGGAGGGGGGAATGGAGAAGGTAATGGATATGGAGAGGGCCGGTGGGAAACTGGGTTACAATTTCAACTAGGCTAGTCAAGGAGGTCTTACTGGGAAATATTTGTATAAAGCCCTGATAGAGGGAGAGAAGGAGCCATGCAGATATCTGGGGGAAGAGCATTCCAGGATGAGGAAATAGCAAATGCAAAGGCCAGGAAGCAGGAGGCAGAGCGGGGAGCCAGTGTGGCTGGAATGGGATAGGTCAGGTGGAAAATGGAAGGTGAGGTCAGGGAGG
The DNA here is from genome assembly GCA_003508835.1 of Eonycteris spelaea. Classification (NCBI taxonomy): domain Eukaryota; kingdom Metazoa; phylum Chordata; class Mammalia; order Chiroptera; family Pteropodidae; genus Eonycteris; species Eonycteris spelaea. Next base: position 24,556 of record PUFA01000139.1, read on the forward strand.
CAACAGGGCAGATCACTAGTGCCTTGGGCACCAAAGTGAGGACTTTGCTTTTACCAGGAGTGAGGTACAGCCAGGGAGGTTCTGAGCCCAGAGGGCCCTGACCTGACTCAGGAGTTCAAAGGCTCCCTCTGGCTGCTTGTGGACAGCAGACTATAGGTGTGGGGACTAAAGCAGGAGACCAGGGTGGAGGCGGCTGTGATGTCCAGGAGGCAGAGGATGGAGGTTGTACCAGAGTGGGAACAGAGGAGAAGAGAGAGATGGTTGCATTCTGGATATAATCTTAAGATCCCAGATAAGTGATCTTAAGATTTCCTGAGGGTGGCTGACCTTTCCACACGTGGACAAAGGTGGGAGAAGAACAGAACACAGGAGACCTGGCTGTCAGACCTTGATCTACTACCTACTGCTACGCCTGCTTGAAGAGGAGGGAGATGGTCCCTGCCTAGCCCCTAGCTTTAATCTTCCTAGGGTCTGTAATGGGGTGGTGGTGACCTGCCCAGGAGGTTAAGGGCATTGCTGACTCCACTATCTTATCAGAGACCAAACACATACCAAAGTCTGTCACAATGAGTTCTTTCACTCAGCAAACACTCCTTGAGGCCAGCTTGGGCCAGCCCTTGGCTAGGTAATGCAGGTCACAGCAGGGACTTAGACATCCTAGATCCTGTCCTCATGAGTCCAGGGGGAGGTGAAATGTCACCAAATATTGACAGCCAGAGTGGTTAGGCTTGTGATGGAGGAATTAAGGGTCAGAGTGAAAAAGGCTGGGATGGGGAAACCTGGTTTCTGTGGGAGCCCAGGATAAGTCCTGACCCAGCTTGGTGGGTAGTCCAAGAAGGTTTCCTGAAGGAAGGGACAGCTACACTGGAATAAGGAAGAGGAAGAACAGTCGAACATGGAGAGGATGCAGGGTGAATGTTTCAAGCAGAAGAAACTGCATGTGTCAAGGTCTTGAAATGCTACTTTTGACAAACAGAAGACCCAGAAAGGGGGTAGGGGCAGGTACTGAGTTCTAAAGCATGAAAGAGGAACAGGGTACACAAAAAGAAAGAAGGACAGCCAGGGGTCTGATCTCATCAGGCTTTGTAGGGCGCTGAGTCTCTTAAGAGTGTGTGTGGTCATGATTCTGGAGACTTGTTCAAATTCCCCTTAAAACCCACTCAATCAATGTTCACCATCCATTTGATAACTTATCCTCTGCCCTATCTTTCTCAGGAAAATTTTTTTTCAGTTCAGACCTCTCACTGTTCTAAAAAGAGTCTCCAATGATCTGTGTTCCCAGGCTCAGAGAAATCTTGCAGTACTGTGCCGAAATAGACCATGTTACATCTTGCAACATTCTCCTGAGAAGCTTATGCTCCCAGGTCATGTCAGGAGTTGCCAGTCAGCTGGAATGGATCACACAGTTAATCCTAGCTCTGCTCAAGTGTGCCAAAGAAGGTGGCAATCCCGCCCCACCTCCTCACCCAGCCTGCTTTACCCAGATCCTGCCTGTGTGCAACAGCCTGTGCCCACTCCAAGATACAATTTAGGATTGCTTACTTGGGCACACAATGAAGAAATAAATGCACAGAACTTGAGTAGCATCTAAAGGCTGTGTAATCAGGGAGCGTGGTAAAAATATTTAACTGCCAACATGGCTGGGTACTGACCAGTCAGAATGGACAAGGTTGTGGGGCTGGAATAAGGTCTGGCTGGGAGGGCAGCCTGAAGGTGACAGGATGTGGGAGGTGTAGGGGCTCAGGCAGTTGGCTGTGTTTCCATTACTTTAATCATCAGTACAGCTGAGTGCCAGTGAGGCTGTGATGGTGTTTGGGATAGAAAATAAAGAAATCATAGAATAGCCCTCTGGTCATTCCCTAAGCCTCTTGGTATCCCAAATGTCTGTCTTATTCTGGACTCAAAAATGAGGCCCATCCTGACAAGATCCTCAGTGGTCACAACCTGAATCTCATCATGAGGAACCATTGGCAAACCCCGACGGAGGGAATTCTCTTCCAAAATGTCAAGGTCATGAAAGATAAGGAAAAACAGGAAATGTCGCAGATTGGAAGAGATTCAGAAGATGTGACAATGAAGTACAAAGTATGATCGTGAATTGGATCCTGGACCAAGAAAAGGGCATGAGTGGGAAAACTGGAGATATGCAAATAAATTGCCTAGAGCAACTAATAATGTCGTATCAGTGTTAATTTCCTGAATTTGGTCATTGGACTGTGGTTATATAAAAGAGTGTCCTTATGCACAGGAGGCACATGCCTGGGTATTTATGAATAAGCATCTTATCTCCAACTTACTCTCAAATGATTTAGCCAAACCTTAAAAAAGTCTATGTATCTAGAAGTACAAATGTGGTAAAATCATTAAATTTAGATGAAGGATGGGCAGGTAGTCCTTTTACTATCCCTGTAACTTGCAGGTTTGAAATATTTAAAAAGTTGGAAATTAACATGAAATAATAAAATAAGAAATGAGAAATAAAACAAGTGAGGTAGAAACTAAGAAGGACAGTCCCCAAGTTTTGACAAAGGTCTACACAGTATTGTGAGTCAGCCATTGGCTGCCAGTGATGGTGCCTCGGTCTCTCCATCTATGACTTAGGTTGTGAGATTCCCTAATCTGTGCAGGCATGACCCCCTTATCTGCCCCAAGCCCTGGACACTAGTTGCTGGTGGGGAGGGGTGGGGCGGCTGGAGACATTGAGGGCACTGAGGAGTTCCCAGTGACTGAGACTTCCTGAGGGCCTTCCAAATGAGCCAAATTTGTTGGTGAATATTCCCAACCTATCTGCTGAAATGGGTCCTGTTCAACATTCAGGAATGTTTATGGAGCATCTACTATGTGTGCAGAGCACTGTTATGGGTGCTGTGCAATATCAGCAAACACAACCCAGTCCCAGTCTTTCTTCTAGCGTAATAAGATTGATGCCAAAACAAATAAAAATAAAATACAATGTCACATTGGGATAAGGGGTGTGAGTGTAGCAAAGTAAGAGGGTGAAGTATGATAGGGGTGTAATATTACAAGTGAGGACTCTCTGAAGAAGACATTTGAGCTGAGACCTAGAGGTGAGAAAGCCATGCAGATATCTAAGGATAGAGTACCAGGCAGAAGGAGCTGCAAGTGCAAATCCCTGGGATGGGAATGACCTTGACCTGTATAAAGCTCAACAAGGAGGCCAGTGCCAGTGGAATTGTATTAGAGCCTGAGCCCCGAGAGGTGAGCTAGAACCAGATCTTACAGAAACGATTGTGGCATTTATTCTGAGAGAGAAGGGAAGCCTCTGAAGGGTTGTAAGCAGGGGACTGACACAAGCTGTTTTACATGTGTGGCCCAGAGAGATGAAGTCTCAATGAGCAAGTGGATCCACTGCAAGGGCAGTCAGCGTGACTGCAGCCTTACCTGCTTCTCTCTTGGGTTTCCTGTAGTAGGCTGGAGAAGACCAGCTGGTGGGTGTGGGAGAAGCTAGGCTGCTCAACAGCTTTGACTTTCTCAGATGGCCTGCCCCAGAGGAGAAGGACATTACCAAGGCAATTATCTTATCAGATATACACAAACCTGGCCCTGGGGCACCTCCACCCCTGAGGCCCAAGTATGAATATCAAGGACCCAGTACCTGGCACATATTTGACACTGCAGCTGTGAAATTTGGGGTTTTTTCATTGGTGATCCCTTATGAGAGCCAGGCTCCAAGGTCTAATCTGAGCTGGCATCCTGTCCCTAATACTTACTCATTGCAATCTTAGGCAAAGTCCTTCACCTCTCCATGCCTTGGTTTCCTCATCTGTACAATGGGGTCTAATGAGAGAACATAACTTTATAAGGCTGTTATGAGGAGCTAATGAAACATCTGCACAAAGCACATGGGGCAGACCCAGCACACAGTAAGTGCCTCTAAATGGCATCCATTACTGAGACTGTTGTGAGCATGCTCCCCCTCCAGGTGCGGCATGTGCAACATGGCCTGAAAATGGACACTCTGTAGGCAGCATATCTAGTTCTGAGTCCTGACTCTTTCAGGACTCTTTCTACCTTGGAGACCATGAGCAAGTGACTTCACCTCTTTTGTGCCTCAGTGTCCCCATCTGTAAGGCAGGGTCAGAACAGTACTCACTTCAAAGGCTTGTTCTGAGTTTAAATAAGTCAAAGCATGAAAGCTCTCTGCACAGTGCCTGGCACATAATGAGCTTCATATGTTTGCTATTCTTCCTATTACCACGGATAGTCCCACTGGTTCCCCGATCTCAGTGGCAGGTTGTGATGGGGTCTGGGCAGGTTGGTCAGCCTGGTAAGGAATGCCTGAGCTGCCCAGGCCTAGAGGTCACCCCAAGGAGCCCTGTAATCATCTGTAATTGGGCCAGCCCTGCCCCACCTCCTCCTTCTCTGGGTATATCAGGGCTGGTCCAGACCCCAGGTACTGTCTTTGCAAAGGAGGGTGGCTGCACTAGACACCATGGGGAAGGCAGTGAGTGGGGCCCGAGGTCAGGGGTTGGGGGGCTTGGAGGCTGGAGGCAGAGGTACCAGTGGGATCTGATGCCTCCCTTTTTCCTCTGTCCCCAGGAGAATTATGAGCTATACTCGGTAGAACTAGGTCCTGGCTCTGGTGGGGACATGGCAGCCAAGATGAGCAAGAAGAAGGCAGGCAGTGGTGGGGGCAAGAGGAAGGAGAAGCTGGAGCACATGAAGAAGGAGATGGAGATCGTGAGTATGGGGCGGAGGGGCTCGGCAGGGGGCTGGGGTGGGGGCTGGTGAGAGCTGGACGGTAAATGTCCTGCCCCCACCGCACAGAACGACCACCAGCTGTCAGTGGCGGAGCTGGAACAGAAATACAAGACCAGTGTGACCAAGGTAAGCTGGGGGCGGAGGGAAGAGGGAGTGCAGAGAAGGGGAGAGGTGGAGAGGGAGAGAGAGGAGGAGAAAAAAGTGAAAATGCATGAGAAAGAAAGGGCTAAATATAGAGAGAGAGAGACAGAGTAAGAGAAGCAGATAAAAGAGACAGAGAGAGGCGGAGAGATTGGCATAAGAGAGAGAAATAGGGGCAGAGACAAAAGGAAGACACAGACAAAAAAGATGAGAGTGGAGAGAGTCATAAAGAGACATCACGGAGGGAAGGGGGAAGGGACAGGAACGGAGACAAAGAGGAAGAAAGAAATGAAGAGGCAAAAGTCAGACAGCAGGGGTCGGGGGAGACAGAGAGAGGGAAGGAATGGAAGAGAGAGAAGAGCCACCACCCTGAGGAGTGTATGAGGAGAGGAAGGCCCTTAGCGGCCACTGCCACTCACCCTGTCCCGTCCCCAGGGCCTGTCTGCCAGCCGGGCCGCAGAACTGCTGCTGCGTGATGGACCCAATGCACTGCGGCCGCCAAAGGGTACCCAGAGTACATCAAGTTTGCACGGCAGCTGGCAGGAGGTCTGCAATGCCTCATGTGGGTAGCTGCTGCCATATGCCTCATTGCCTTTGGTATCCAGGCCAGTGAGGGCGACCTCACCACCGATGACAACGTGAGTGGGGGTGCTGGGGGGTCAGATATGGGACACAGGGCCCTGCAGGACAGAGGACATTAGACATGGGATTTCAGGACACTGGGGACATAGGGTGGGGATACAGAGATACAGAAATGCCGTTCTAAGACATGGTCATGGGGAGGATGAAAGACATTCGGATATAGAACAGACCCCAGGTCACAGGGAACACAGGGGAAAATGTGTCTCAGATATAGAGGGTGTAGGTGGTGATACAAAGAAATGTAATATTTAAGATATGGGACTGAGAAAACAGAGGACATGGGACAGATCAAGGACAGAGGGCACAGGGGACATTGAAACTCAGACATGGTACACAAGGGCTGAGGGCCATAAGGGAGACAAATCTCAGATCACAGTATACGGAGAGACATAAGACACTAGACATGGAAGCACAGAGACATAGAATATTAATATACAGGACAAGAGGACATTGAACATATGACAGGGTCAGAAAAAGGGACAAGGGGACTTGAGGACTTAGGGACATGTGACATTAAATGTGACAGGGTAGGAACTAGAAGTATGTAGACATGGGAGACATTGGACATAGAGACTTGGAATTTGGAACATGGGACCCAATAATAGAGTTCACAGAATATGAAGCATAATAAGATCAATTATGCAGACATGGAAATGGGGACGTGAGGACACAGGAACTACTGGACAGAGGGGACAGAGGGGATGGAATGCGGATTATGAAAACACAGAACATGAAATTCGTAGCACAAGGAATGAATATAGGACATAGGAACACAAGGAAAAACATGGCAGCGGACATGTGGAATGCAAAACTTGGAGGACACAAGAACAAATATAAACCAAGGTGCACAAGTTATAGGACATGGAGCTATGGGGCACCTAGGATTCAGGGCCAAAGAATATCAAATACAAGGAGAGAGAGACACCCAAGACACTGAGAATACAGGGCAGTCAAATGGGATAAGAAGAATATGGGGACAGGGGATGAAGGCCACAGGGAATAGTGCATGAGGCTTCTTAGTGGAGTGGGGAAAACCAGAGTGGAAGTGACCCCAATAATACCACGGGACCAGGGAGCAGGTGGGTGGCCTTGTGCAGGAAGCTTCCAGCCCCTACTCATAAGCCACACCCTCCCCAGCTGTACCTGGCACTGGCCCTCATCGCTGTGGTTGTGGTCACTGGCTGCTTCGGCTACTATCAGGAGTTTAAGAGCACCAACATCATTGCCAGCTTTAAGAACCTTGTGCCCCAGGTGGGTCACCCATGCCCTGATGCTTCAAGTTCTAGAGACTCCACACAGGCTTAGGCAGGCTCCTGGCATCTCTGTGTGGCCCCTTCCCATCAGGCCCAACCTACCCTTCGTCCTTGGCTCCAACTCTCCCCAGGGGTCCTCAACTCCCCGCCCCCCGCCCCCTTGTTCATCTGTCACATCCCCATCGCACTCAACAACCCCCACCTCCAAGCACCGCCCTCCTCGACTCTGGTGTCCCTGCCGCCCACAGCAAGCAACTGTTATCCGAGACGGGGACAAGTTCCAGATCAATGGCAGACCAGCTTGTGGTGGGTGACCTGGTGGAGATGAAAGGTGGCGATCGAGTGCCGGCCGACATCCGCATCCTCCAGGCTCAGGGCTGCAAGGTGGACAACTCCTCGCTGACGGGAGAGTCTGAGCCGCAGACCCGCTCCCCCGAGTGTACACACGAGAGTCCCCTGGAGACCCGCAACATTGCCTTCTTCTCCACCATGTGCCTTGAGGGTCTGTGAGGCCCCTGCCTGCCCGCCCAGCCCACCACACTGCCTCCACGCTCCCCATCGCTGCCTCCCCTGCCCTTCTGCTGCTGCATTCTCAGATACACTGCCTCCCCACTTCAAATGACTGCTGCCTCTTTAGGTCACACTACTTCTCTAGTTCCCATTGCTGCTACCCTCTTCCAAGGCCACACTGTGTCTACTGCCTTCCATTATTGCCTCCTCCTTCATTTCACACTGCTCTGCATGCCCCTATTGCTGCCCACTTGGCCCTTAGTCACCCTCTTGGCCCCACTGCAGGCACAGCTCAGGGCCTGGTGGTGAACACAGGTGACCGCACCATCATCGGGCGCATCGCATCACTGCATCTGGAGTAGAAAATGAGAAAACACCCATTGCTATCGAGATTGAACATTTTGTGGACATCATCGCAGGCCTGGCCATTCTCTTTGGTGCCACATTTTTTGTGGTGGCCATGTGCATTGGCTACCCTTTCCTGCGGGCCATGGTCTTCTTCATGGCCATTGTGGTAGCTTATGTTCCTGAGGGGCTGCTGGCCACTGTCACGGTAAGTTCTGGAGGCATAAGAGGAGTGCAGAGAGTTGAGAGGGCTGTCCATCTGTCTATTCATGCAGGCTTCCCTCCTCCATCTCCCAAGCTGTCCATCTATCCATTCACCTCCCCTCTTCCCACCCACATTCTCATCATCCATCTTTCCACACTCCCCCCGCCCCATCTCTCCACCTATTATTCATCCACTCAGCAAAAACTCACTGAGGCTGCTCTGGGTCATGTCCTGTGCCACACACTGAGGATTCAGAGATGAATGGGCAGGGTCCTTGACTAAAGGAGGCTGAGGTCTGGTATGGGCAGCCTTCAACGGTCAGCTCAGAGGGGACTGAAGAGATGTTTGTTATCTCATTTTGATTGTGTTGATCAGAGAAGTTACAGAACCTCAGCTAGGGCAGCTGACAGAGGGCCTGGCTACATTTATCTGGGCAGATTGGGGAGGCATCCCAAGTACAAAGCATAGGCTGGACAAAAGTGTGGAGGCAAGAAAAAGCCTGGGCTTTGTGGAAGAATGCCGCACACTCACTGCTGCGGCTCAGGTAAAGGATCTCCAATGCTGTGAGAGGAGGGAGGTGGAACCAAAAGCAAGGCCTGGTCCCCACATGGAGTTTCTCGCCCTTCCCGCAGGTCTGCCTGTCCCTGACAGCCAAGCGCCTGGCCAGCAAGAACTGTGTAGTCAAGAACCTGGAAGCAGTGGAGACACTGGGCTCCACGTCAGTGATCTGCTCTGACAAGACGGGGACCCTCACTCAGAACCGCATGACTGTGTCTCATCTGTGGTTTGACAACCACATCCACTCAGCGGACACAACGGAAGACCAGTCAGGTGTGGGGGTGGGAGGAGACGGGGCTGTGGCAAGGATATGGTAGAGGTGGAGACCTAGCTGGGAGCTCCGAGGTTACTGAAGGAGCCTGGGGAAGGGCTTTGCCTTAATGGAGAAGGGAGAAGACCGGGTCCAGGGTCCTAGCAGGGGGCTAAGCTCCAGTTCTGTGAAGGTGCTTGGTATGGAGACTCATAGGACTCTCATAGGAGACTCGATACTGGGTCTGGAGAGGAGGCTCCTGTCCCGGGGTAGGAGAAGGTGTTTGGGTCACACCCAGGTCTTGGGGAGGGCATCCTGTCCTGAATCTAGGGGAGGGACTCAGTTCTGGTGTGGGAGAGCCGCTGCGCCGGGTCTGGTGCCCGCACGGAGTCCGCTCGCGGCCCCAGCCTGGACGCCTGGCCTTCAGGGCAGACGTTTGACCAGTCCTCGGAGACCTGGCGGGCGCTGTGCCGCGTGCTCACCCTGTGCAACCGCGCTGCCTTCAAGTCTGGCCAGGACGCGGTGCCGGTGCCCAAGGTGAGAGCTGGGTGGACTCGGGGGATACTGGGAGCCTGGTGCAGCCGGCTCGTCCTTGACACCAGCCTCCGCTCGTAGCGCATCGTGATCGGAGATGCGTCCGAGACAGCGCTGCTAAAGTTCTCGGAGCTGACGCTGGGTAACGCTATGGGCTACCGCGAGCGCTTCCCCAAAGTCTGCGAGATACCCTTCAACTCCACCAACAAGTTCCAGGTGTGCACCCGCCGCGGCCGTCTCCGCCCACAGCAAGCCCCGCCCACCACATGCCCAACCACATTCAGGGCGGACCTATGGCAGGCCCTAGGTCTCCTCCCTCTCCACAGCCAAACCCCTCCCACATCTCCTGTCTTATCCATAACCAAAACCCACCTACGGCCAGGCGACGCCCGCAACTCCTTAGCCCGGGGCTCTCAGGCCTTGGGTGGGAGATAGCTCGCAATCCAAATCCTGTCCAGCCCAACTCCGGTAGCTAATTCGGTCCATTCCCCCCGCCCAGGCCCCTAACTACACCCTTAGCCCTGCCCCAAACCTCTGCCTCTAGCATGGACCTGCCAGCCCCTACCTTACCCACCCAATGCTCTTCCGACAGCGCCCCTCCCCCTCTTGACCTCGCCCACACCACCTTCCCCTCCCCCGCCTACAGCTGTCCATCCACACACTAGAGGACCCGCGGGACCCGCGGCACGTGCTGGTGATGAAGGGCGCTCCAGAGCGTGTGCTGGAGCGCTGTAGCTCCATCCTCATCAAGGGCCAGGAGCTGCCCCTGGATGAGCAATGGCGTGAGGCCTTCCAGACTGCCTACCTCAGCCTGGGAGGCCTGGGAGAACGGGTGCTGGGTGAGACCCCCGGGGACGGGGGCGGGAACCGGTGCGCGAGGAGGAGCTAGAACAGACCCAACCCAATCTTCCAGGGACAGCCCCAACTCTGACCTTTCCCATTCCTGGCTGACATCTGACCGCCCAGTCCGCACACTCACCTTTGCCTTTCCCTCACTCTGACCCCTGTCTATCTTCAGTTCCTACCTTGACCCAGTCCCTCTGGACCTGTCCTCAGCTAGACTTTCCAATTCTGACCTTTGACGCCTTAGTGTTCCTAGCTCTTGCCCCAACTGATAACCTATCTTTGTTTTCACCTCCACCTTTCAGAGTCTTCCTCTTGACCCTTTGACCTTCCCCAGACCTGCCTCAATTCAAGACTTTCCCCCAATCCTTGTCCTGACCTCTGACCTCCTCCAATTTTTGTCCTGACTCCTTGAATTCCCTAATCCCTGCTTCAAACTTGGAAGGCACAGACCTGTGGTCCATTCTAGAGTTTTCATTTTACTTACTGTGTGACCACTGGCAAGAATTGTGCCCTCTCTAATCTTCATTTTCTTCATCTTAAAGATGAGGATCCTAACAGCCTCACAAGGTAGTTGTGAGATGGATTCGGATAATGTAAATGCAGGATCCAGCACTCAGTCAAGCATCCATGTGTGCTTGGTGCAAGGGGCCTGGTTATTTTACTCCTCACCTGGCCTTGCTAGGGAAGGGTCCGCCCAGGCTCCTCTCTGACTTCCCTGTTTTCTGGTCAGGCTTCTGCCAGCTCTACCTGAGTGAGAAGGACTACCCTCCTGGCTACGCATTCGACGTGGAGGCTATGAACTTTCCAACTAGTGGGCTGTGCTTTGCGGGACTTGTATCCATGATAGACCCACCCCGGGCCACTGTCCCTGATGCTGTGCTCAAGTGCCGCACAGCAGGAATCCGGGTATGCCACCGGGAAAGGCGCGAGCAGGGGCAAGAACAGAGGATGGCAGTATTTCTGTCACATCTGAAAATCGCTTGAACTGAAAAGAGATTATATTGGTTCATAAACTAAAAAGTTTTGGGGAGTGAAGCTTCAGATATAGCTAGATCCAAATGTTCTGTGTCATTAGAAATGTCTTTTTCCTTTTCTCAGCTCTGCTTTTCTCTCTGCTGGCTATACTCTCAAGCAGTCCCTACATTTGGTGGACAAAGATGACCACCCCCCAGCAGATCCAACTTACCTGTTTAGCCACCTCACAGAAAAAGAGTGCCCCTTTTACAGTTGTACTGGATTGGATCACATGTTCATCTCTGAGGCAGTCACTGTGGCTGGGGGATAGAATACCTTGGTTGGCCAGGTCTGGGCTTACTTGCCTAATCTTGGCCAGGGACCTCAACTTCAACCTGAGGGGAGGGGTGGTTTCCTAAAGACAAATCAAGAGTGGGGAGCCAATGCCGAACAAACATTACCCAAGTCTTTCCCAAGTCTGTAAAGTACTATAAGATCTGGGTGCTGTTACGTTTCTAAGCTCATTCCTTAGCTCTCTGCCTCTGTTCAGTCCTCGCTAGTCATGCTGGCCTGCCTGCTGTTCCTCCAACAGTTTAGGCATATTCTCACCTCTCTCATTTTGTATTGGCTGTTCCCTCTACCAGGAACACTCTTTCCCCAGATTTCCACGTGGCTAGTTCTCACCTCTTTCAGGTCTCTGCTCAAATGTCACACAAAGTTTTTCCTGACACACAGTTAAAACTGAACCACACTTTTTCTACCCAACACTTACCATCCTCTTTACCCAGTTTAACTTTCCTCCCTCCTACTAACATGCAATATAATTCATTTCTTAATTAAAAAAATTTCTGTCTCCCACACCAGAATGTCAGTTCCATGAGGGCAGGGATTTTTATCTGTTTTGTCCCTGCTGTTTCCCAAGCACATAGCACATTGTCACAATTGGTTGAATAAATGAATGAGTGTAACAGTAGATATCCACCAGGGAGAAGAGGGAGATTGGGCGATCTGAAGGGGTCAAAGATTTGCTGGTCCTCCCCACAGGTGATCATGGTGACAGGTGATCACCCCATCACGGCCAAGGCCATTGCAGCCAGTGTGGGCATCATCTCAGAAGGCAGCGAGACAGTGGAGGACATTGCTGCCCGTCTCCGTGTGCCTGTGGACCAAGTGAATCGGAAGTAAGCCCCCTTAAGACCTCCCCATGATTCCTCCCACACCCATGCAGACTGAGGCCAGGTACCTCAACTTCCCTCCCACCTCCTTCCCCAGGGATGCCCGTGCCTGCGTGATCAATGGCATGCAGCTGAAGGACATGGACCCATCAGAGCTGGTTGAGGTGTTGCGCACCACCCTGAGATGGTGTTTGCTCGCACTAGTCCCCAGCAGAAGCTAGTGATTGTGGAGAGCTGCCAGCGACTGGTGCGACCCTGCTAATGAAGACGGCAGATGGGCTGAGCTGGCCCTGGGCTGGCCTCTCACCACCTGCCCACCTGTGTCCATTCCCTGCAGGGTGCAATTGTTGCTGTGACAGGGGATGGTGTGAATGACTCCCCAGCCCTGAAGAAGGCAGACATTGGTGTGGCCATGGGCATTGCTGGCTCGGATGCTGCTAAAAATGCTGCTGACATGATCCTGCTGGATGACAATTTTGCCTCCATTGTGACGGGCGTGGAGCAGGGTCTGGGCTGGGTCAGAGAAGGGGGCAGGCAGTGTGGGCATAGGAGGGCTGTGAGGAGGCTGAGGTGCCTGCTGTACTCTTTTAGGCCGACTGATCTTTGACAACCTGAAGAAGTCTATTGCCTACACATTGACCAAGAATATTCCTGAACTGACGCCATACCTCATTTACATAACTGTCAGCGTGCCCTTGCCCTTGGGGTGCATCACCATCCTCTTCATAGAACTCTGCACTGATATTGTGAGTCTACAGCCCCAATGCTCCACCCACACATGCCCACAGACATATGCCCATGGACAGACGAGGTGGGTAGAGACCACCATGGACATTTCTTGACACAGAGCAACACAGACAAGATGTGTGTACAATAGCTAGCCAGATGTAGAGACACAGGCAGAAAGGTAGACACAGAACTATGGACATGGGCACATAGGTGGACACTCAGGTAGGCATGGACAGACCCATGGACACACATGAACTCAGGTCTGGACACTCAGACAAACAGATATTAACAGATATCTGGCTCAACTTGGATTGCAGATAGGTATCCTCCAATAGCCATGGACAAATAAACAGCATCAGATAGACCTCAAGGCAGACAGACAGAAACGAGCCACAGATACAACCACAAATGCAGCCATCATGGCCATGTTGACATTAATGGGCCAGGCACACATTAATTTACTTAATTTTGTCCTCATAACCACATGGCACACATGGGCCAGGCACACATTAATTTACTTAATTTTGTCCTCATAACCACTCTATGACATGGGTTTTATTTATTTATCACCCCATTTTGCTGATGAACTAATTAAGGCATAGGCAGGTTGAGTGTCTTGCCCTAGGTCAGGTCACACAGCTAATAAGTGTCAGCTGGGATTTGAGCCCAGGTAGTTGAATGTCCCAGAGCCTGTACTCACGATTAGGCTATTCTGCTGCCAGAAGGGTTGGGAGATGGGGAGGAAGACAGAGGGACACAGAGACAAAAGGGACACAGAGAAATAGAGAGTGACAGAGAAATAGAGACAGGGACACAAAGACACAAAAGCAGAAACACAGTCATGGAGAAAGAGACCAGCAACAGGGACAAAGAAACAGAGTAAAGGACAGAAAGAGAGAGGCCAAGGCCAGAGTACCTCAGAGAAAAACACAGAGTCAGAGAGAGGAGGAGGCAGAAAGGAAGAGAGAGAGAGACAGAGACAGAGAGAAGGAGGAAACATGCAATAGTGGAGATAAATGCAGGTGTTCTCATGGAGATGGACACCAGAATATTCATATGAAGTGGACATGCCAACGCTCTTGACAGGGACCAACTGGACCCAGGCTGTCCAGCCAGGTGTGGCTGTGTGGTCACTGCAGGTCCTGTCTCCTAACCTCAGTCCTATCCCTGCCCACTGGCAGGGAGCAGGGGCACCCCAGGGGTGGGGACAGGGGCCCAGGCAAACCGTTAACCCCAGTTCCTTCCACTCCCGGGCAGTTCCCATCTGTGTCACTGGCATATGAGAAGGCTGAGAGTGACATCATGCATCTGCGTCCACGAAACCCGAAGCGTGACCGACTGGTCAATGAACCCCTGGCTGCCTACTCCTACTTCCAGATTGGTGAGTGCCCAAGAGGCCAGGATCCCAGGGCTCTCTAGCTAGTATGCTCACCTGCCTTGGGGTCTCAAACTGGGGCTCTGGATGTGCTGGATCTGTGTCTGCATTTGATCCTGGATGTCTGTCATTCTCTGAGTCCTTCTCCGCACATGATTGTCTCTATAGTTCCGTGTCCCTTCTCTGTCTCTAGCCCTATTCTCCAGACCCTGTCTCTGGGGTGTTGCCTCCTTCTATTTTTTGGGTTCTTTAGGTGTCTCTGTCTCTCTTGCCGTCTCGTGTCCTTATCAATCTCTCTTGGTGTCGTTGTCTCTCTCTGTGTCTGTCTCTCCATGTCTGTCAGTGTCTATGTTCCTGTCTTATGTCACTGTTTTTGTCTCTGTCTCTGTGTGTATCCATGATCCTCTCTGTGTATGTCTGTGTCCCTGACTCTCCATCTCTGTCTCCCTGTGTCTCCTTGCCTCTCCCCAGGTGCCATCCAATCATTTGCTGGCTTCACTGACTACTTCACTGCCATGGCTCAGGAGGGCTGGTTTCCGTTGCTGTGTGTGGGGCTGCGGCCACAGTGGGAGAACCACCACCTACAGGATCTGCAGGACAGCTATGGCCAGGAGTGGGTGGGTCCCATGACTCCCTCGTTTCCAGTGCCACCTGTGTGGTCCCCTTGAGACTGAGCTCTGCCAGAGCATCCCAGATACCCAGACTGTCAGTTCTTGGGTAAGGGCCTTTCCCATCACCATTTGAGCTCCAGACTCCTGGTTCTGATGGTCCCAGCTGTAACAATCATCTCAGCTGTAGAACCAGGCCTTATTCTGTTATTTGTCCTGCATCACCTACACAGAATATTTGCATATGTGGCTGACTTTATTTTAGGTTTGGAGCATAGAGAGGCTAGGCCTGGCTAGCAGATGTGTTTAGCTTGCCCTGTAGTTACAGATCAGGATGTTCTCCTTAAACATCTACTGTAGTGGTTAAAAATGCAGACCTGGGAGCCAGGCTGCTTTGGATTACTGGTATGCCACCACTCCTCACCACTTTGTGACCTTGGACAAGTTGCTTTGCCTCATTGTGTCTCAGTTTTCGTATCTATAAAATGGAGACAACACCAATGTTTACCTCAGTGATGTCCGGGGTGGCCCCCACAGCAGCAGCATGGGCATCATGTGGAAACTTATTTGAAATGTAAATTCTCGGTCCCCACCCCTGACCTCCAGGTTCAAAAACTCTGGGAGTTTGCAGGTGCCTGGAAGTCTGTGTTTTAACCAGCCCTTCTGGGGTTCTGATGCACACTGAAGTTTGGGTACCACTAATCTACCTCATAGGAATATTGGAAAGATTAAATGAGATAAAACATGTGAAACCCTTGCTACCTGGAGCACAGAAAGTGTCCCCTACACAATTAGCTGGCATTAAAAATAGCTATATTGGAGAAGCAGACTGAGTAGTGACTGCCCCTTTAAGTGCCCTGTTCCAAAAACCCACCCGGACCACTTCACTCATTTTTGCCATCTACCTGGGTCCTAGAGTCACTGGACTTCGCAAGTCCTGCCTTGGGATTCTGATTCCTTTTTCCCATGTCCCTTCTTTCGTGTGCCCAGGATATTCTACATTCCCTTCTTTCATTTTGAAAGCAATTGGCCTGACCTGTCTTCTGCCCACACACTGACATCCAAGCTCTGCTAGACCAAGGTGTCTGGGTCTCACATGGGGGTCCTGCAAACCTGGCAGGTCCTGCATCTCTCCACCCCTGCCTCCTCCGAGGCTCTGATGCAGGGGAAAGAGATTTAGGGGTTCATGGTTCCTGGCCCAAGTACCCGGATGGCTGCAGCACCTGTCTGGATTCAGGCTGCTTCTTTCCCCCGGCCCACAGACATTTGGACAGCGTCTGTACCAGCAGTACACCTGCTACACTGTGTTCTTCATCAGCATCGAGATGTGCCAGATTGCTGATGTCCTCATCCGCAAGACACGCCGCCTCTCTGCCTTCCAGCAGGGCTTCTTCAGGTCTTTGGCTGGCCCAGCCCTTTCCCACTGTGCCTTCCCAAATCCCACCAGGTCCTGACTAGGGCTTA
The DNA here is from genome assembly GCA_003508835.1 of Eonycteris spelaea. NCBI lineage: Eukaryota > Metazoa > Chordata > Mammalia > Chiroptera > Pteropodidae > Eonycteris > Eonycteris spelaea. Next base: position 40,867 of record PUFA01000139.1, read on the forward strand.
CTGCAGCCAGCAAACACCGGCTGGTGCCAGGTGCTAATACTCCTCACTGATAGCTGGCCAGTAGCTCCCACCATGTGCCTCTCAACTGGCTCCTCCGGTTTTATCAACTAAAGGGGTGGAAGGGCCAGCATCCACTGTTGCAGAGGCGCGGGCTACTCCAGTGTTGAATGGTTAGAACATCTCCCTGCTGATATCTGACCTAGTACTCTTCCATCTGGCCCCAATCCCTGATGGCCTTGTTCTGAGCCCAGCAGTCTAAGCCTGTTCCATCCTGTCCTACCTGCAGGAACAAGATCCTGGTGATTGCCATTGTGTTCCAGGTCTGCGTTGGCTGCTTCCTGTGCTACTGCCCCGGAATGCCCAACATCTTCAACTTCATGCCCATTCGGTGAGGGTCATGAAGTGAGTAGGATGGGCATGGGGACACAGACCTGGGGATAGCCTTTACCTTGCCATCTTCCCTGTGCCTTCAGGTTCCAGTGGTGGCTGGTCCCCATGCCCTTTGGCCTCCTCATCTTCGTCTATGATGAGCTCCGGAAACTTGGAGTTCGTTGTTGCCCAGGGAGTGAGTGGGGAGACTGGGGGTGGGAAGCTGTTCCCAGAGCAGCTGCCCTGACCTTTGATTTTGAGCACTTGACCTCCAAATCAAGCCACCACTGATCCATAACTTCTGAGCCTCTGGCCCCACCTCCTCCAGCTCTGAGTCTTCTTTTTCTCTTTCTCTCCCAGGCTGGTGGGACCAGGAACTCTACTATTAGAGGGGCCCTGCCTCCACCACAGCCAGGTGGGGCGGGACTCATTGGACTGTCACCAAAACACCTGAGCAATCAAGAGTCCTAGCCTCACCTGTGTCTACTCCTGCAGCCCATAGCACCCCTACCTTGCAGGGACCCTCTCCATTCTCCTTCCCCATCCCAAAGAAGCAGTCCTGGAGAAGCAGTCCCTAGGCCCAGTCCTCTGAGCTGGCCTGGGGAAGACCCCACGTGAGGGCTGGGGGACTTTGAAGGGAAGTAGGAGCTAGTAGCTCCTGTGAGGTAGGCTGCCTGGGGGCTCCTCTTTAAAAGACACTTGTGTCCAAGTGGTAGTAATAAACCAGCTCACAGTGACTGTGCTTTTACTGTCTTAAGTGTTTTTCATGAGCCCCTTTCAGTCCCACGATCCTTGGGGCTATTTGTTCCTAAAACACAGCCTGGCGTAGCAGGTACTCAATAAATGTCCTTTGGGGAATTAATTACCCTTTCTTTGCTTAGGGTTACAGAGTTTAAAAGCGAGCTGTACGTGACCACAGTCACCCTCCAAAGTATTGCTTTAACCATTGCTTTTTAAACCACTGTTAACAAACTGCCTCTGGGCTCTCTCCTCTCAGCACCCTTCCTCTCAGGAGGCTCCTTGACACTGGGTGTCAAAATCTTTTCCAGCTCAGGCAGTGCCCCCGGCCTCCCACCCTTCACAGGTGTCTTCACTCAGATTCCATTCCTTCACTCCTTTGCAGCCACCACTGCCAAGGTCATCCTCTCACAGGTTTAGTCCCAACCAACTTCTGGAGGTTAAACTCAGGCTCCTCCTCGCACCCACTCACCTGAAAAAGCTAACCCTCCGCCAGAAACTTCTGTCCAGGCCCTTACCTTTGGCTACACCTTTCCCTGGACCCCCCTCATGCCTTGCTAACCCTTTATTTAATGTCTCTCTCTGGCTGAGCCCTGGGCTTCTCCCCACTCTTTACCATAGCACCCCCAGCTCCTGCCTCAGTTGTCTCTGCAGTGATGCCCACATCTGTCTCCAGCCTGCTCTGGCATGTCTGAGGGGACTCACCTTGGCCTCTGTATCCTCCTCCAAACTTGCTCCCATCCACTGTCCCATCAGTGGGTTCATTCTCCCTGGGAAATGCGGAGAGCCCTTGCGGAGCTTACAAGCCTCAAACTTGTGTCACCCTTTCTCACTGTCATCTCCCTAATCTCTACACCCCCTCCCCCGAAAAAAACACATCCCATTGGTCACCACCACTTCCGCTTCTAGTCACCCTCCTCCTAGCCCTGCCAATCCTTTCCTGGTCCAGTCCTGGCCTTCCAGCCTCAGTCTCCCCATTCAGTGGCCATGGAGATCTTCCTAAAGCCAAATCTGACCCTGTCCCCTACCTAGGATTCTCCAGGGTTCCCCTGCTCAACTCCCCAGCCCAGCCCTCAGAGCCCTCTGGGATCTGGCCACTGCTGACTTCTGTCTCACAAGCCCTTCTGAACTTGTTCCAATCAGTTGTTCTGCTGGGCAGGCCAGGCCCTCTCTTTGACCTAAGGCCTTTACACAGGCCTTCCCACATGCTTTTCTTTTTGTCCTACTAACTCATCCATTAGGTCTCAGCCCACACACGGTCTCTTCTAGGGAGCCCAGTTTGCCCCCCAGGTTAGGTCAGGTGGCTCCTCTGGGCCCACACAGGCCCTTGATTTTCCATCACAGCCCTAATCATTATAGTCTATCTCCCCAGTCCTACCACTCTGACCAGGCTTCACCCACGACAGCCCTGATATCCCTCCGGCCAGTGATTTCCCCACCTCAGCTCCAACCACTCTGGTCTGTCTGAGCCCCATGAAAGCTGGAATCTGTTCACAGTTGGCCACTAGCAGGGACCCTGGATCAGAGTCCCTGCTCAACAAATAGTTGTCAAATAATTTCTGTAAACTTCATTGGTGCCAATATGTATCAAGGGCACATGGTACACAGGATGGAGGTGTAGGTGCAAATGACTCCATTACATAGCCACCCAACTGGGCTGAGTACCTAGTCTACTCCCTTTTGAATCATTCATTCCTTCTCTACTCCTTCCCTAAGACACCTGTGAACCCTATCTTCACTAGGGTCAAGGAGAGGGTGGGGCTTTCTAGGTTCAGAGCTAAATAACATTACTGTAGGACCATGATAATCTGGTGGAGAAAGAGGGGCACTGCCCTAGCCCATGCTCTGGGTGATCCTACTGGGAACACTAGGGCTGGGGATCACTTTCCTGAGTGGGCAGGATTTGCATCGAGCATGACATTCAAAGCCCTGCTTCTGATAGCCCTCTCAGAAGGGGGGAGGGGCCAAGGAAGGACTAGGGTGGGGAGGGTGGCAACCAGGAAAACATCCAAACTGGGGGGCTCATATGCTCTATTTGGCTACAGCTGTCTCTGAACTCCACCCTGAGAAGCCTCAGGCCAGGACTTGATCTGAGAGCCACAGAACTGAGTCAAAGCACTGAGCTCAGAATCACAAAAGTCTCCCGCCAAAGGTCCAGTGGTTGGACTATTCAGTGTGCAATGGGGAGCCCTAGATGGTTATAAGCAGGGAGGGTGAACAAGTAGGACTGGGGTTTCAAATAGATCCCCTTGGCTGCCATATAAATGGTGAATCAAAGGAGAAGATTAGGCCAGGCTTCTAGGTGACCAGCCAGGGAATGGCCTATTTGGGAGACAGCCAGGTTAAGGCTGTGAAAAGTCCCCAAGAAACCCCTCTTGGATTCTAATTGCTTTCTGTCACCTGTTCCCTGAGGGCCCTGGTCTCTGCCACTGCTCAAAGATTATTCACTTCAAGCCCTCAGTCTACCTAGGAAAACTAGGAGCTGAGGATCTGCTCCAGAAATATAGGACAAATCAGGGCCAGCTAGTTTCCTAACTTGTCTACTTGGCTCCAAAGCCAGAACAAGGGCCTCTGGGACGCAGATGAGTATGGTATTGGTAGACAGTTCCAGCGAGAGATGGAGGCCAAAATAACTTTCCAAATACTGTTTACTTCACTTAAACCTAGAGACAAGGAAAAGGTATGTCAATATCTGAAACATCAAGCCTAGGAGTGCACGTTGACAACGGCGACATACAAGGCCAAGGTACTGAGGGCCAGCAGCCCTGTCACCACTGCTCGGGCCAGCAGTGCTGTCCAGCTGCCCAGAGAACAAAGGTGGACGAAGGTCCTGTGGGGAAACATCACAATGAGGGAAGGAGAACAGATAACCCACCCCCATTTGGACCCGACCTTCAACCCTGCCCAGCTCACTCCATGACAAAGGCCTTATAGACGCTAAGGAACATCAGCAGGAGAACCGCTGGCCGGAAAGTGTGGTACAGGTCGTAGCGTGTTATCATCCACACCTGGGCAGATGCGACGATGTAATGAACCTGAAGGGAGGCAGGAAGTCAGGGCCAGGCCTTGGGGAGAAGTACCACCACCAGCAAAAAAGACGTGTATGGGAGAGCAGGATTTGCATACCAGACTGATGTTGGAGTCAATGCTCATCTGGATGTATTTCCAGTCAAACTCAATGCCTCGGGCTCCAACCCAGAGGGGGATGCAACTGAACAAGGCAAAGGGAGGTATTCTCCAGTACTTAGAAACCCTCGGCACCCAGGATCTGAGCCCCCACCCTCCAGAACCTCCCTGAAACCCAGGTGTCCTTTCTCAGGAATCTGGGTTCCAGGCTGCTGCACACACCGGGACATAATGAGCTCGGCTGTGGCCCAGCCCAGGGCAGCAACCATGATCTTGTACTCCCCTTTGCCGGCATTCCGGGACATGACAAGGTTTAGGCCTATCAGGTCTGCCACATCCACGCTGGCCTTCATGAACTCCTGTAGGTCAGGTTGAGGCTTCAGTAAGCACAGGTGCCAGGGCCCCCATCCTGCATTCCCTCCCCTCCCTTGCCCCACTCACCCCAATGAAGTCATAGATGCCGCCTTCCCAGGTAGGAAAGAAAGTGGCCAGGAACAACATCTGAGAACAGAAAAGAGAGGTCGTCTCAAGGTGAGGGGGATAAACTATGTAGATTTGTGGGAAGCAGTGTGTCCATGGAGGGCTGGACTTGGGGTTCTGGGGGCCCATGTGGAGAGGGACCATCAGATAAGGGCAATATTGCAGGTCCAGGAGAGACAGAGAGAAAGAGCAATAGGTTTTTCTATGGTAATCAGGGTAGCAGGGTCAGGCCTGGAGGTGCACCATTTGGGGTTGGTGGCTCGTAATCATACAAAAGCCCTCTGAAACCATACAAATGAGTTTCTCTATTTTACTAAAAAAGCTATGTAAAAGTTGCTTGGAGACCTCTCCTCAGGTCCAAAGTCTGTGTTCTAGGTGTATTCCGGAGCGTCCCTACGCAGGGTGCTGAAGAAGGTCCCTCACTGGGGGATCTGGGCGGGGCAGAGCCCTGGGCCTGGAGGCCTGGGAGCAAGACACCCGGCTCCGGGCGGCCTCACCTTACAGAGCTGCACGAAGAGGTAGGTGACCCCGGCCTGGACGCACTTCCAGAAGGCGTTGTATTCGGACCTGCAGGAGCGGGAGGTGAGGGCTCGCCCCGGCCCGCGCCCCCCCCCCACCGCGGCCGCCCCGCACTCACAGGCCGCTGCACTTGTAGGTGATGAAGTAGGGGAAGTAGGCCAGCGCGAAGCAATTCCCGAAATGAAACAAGGTCATGGCGCCAGTCCCGGGCCGCCGGAGCACGGGTCTCCAGTTAGCCCGCCTGGCGCCCAGGCCTGGCGCCCCTGCCTCTGCCGCGGCGCGCGCGTCCTTCTGGGAGAGGAGTACGAGTCGCCGGCGCGCTGACGTCACGGGCTCCGCCGCGGCGCGGCGTGCAGCCACCGGAACCTGCGCGGGCTCCTACTCGCACGGGAGTCACCGCAGAGCGTTACGCTCGGCCTTGGGCGCAGGCTACCGGAGGACGCATGGGCGGCCTGGAAAGCCAACTGACCCCGCCGTGACTCGCGCAGAGATACTGGGAGCAGCAGTGAGCGCTCTGACCTTTTATTTCACTAGTGGCCCAGCGGCGCAGGGTACACCTGTTGGGAGCCAAGGGGGAATGAGAGGTTCTAGCCCGGGGAACAGGGAAGCAGAGTAGGGGCTGTCGTGCCTCAGTTATCTCGGCTGAACATGTAGCTGAGAAGGTCCACCACCCGGTGACTGTAGCCGTATTCGTTGTCGTACCTGGGGAAGAGGGAAGGGAGTCGGGATCCCTCCTGTTCACAGCCAGTGTTCGCCACCCCGATGTCAGACCCATTCCCCCTTACCAGGAAATGAGCTTCACGAAATTGTCGTTGAGCGCGATGCCGGCTTTAGCATCGAAGATGGACGAGTGGGTACTGCCGATAAAATCCGTGGAGACAACCTGGGTGTCAGAATTTCGAAGGCAGGTGTGGGTCGCAGAGCAAGGACCTCCAGCAGCTCCGGTTCTGACTCTTAGGCATATTGACCATCCTTTCATCTACAGTATTTGATGGAACCCTACTGTGTCCAGGCTCTGGGGACTGGGTATGAGGAAGGCACTTGGAGGCTTTGCTTGTGGGAAACTGGCCAAAGGACACAGACCACGAACACTCAGATGCTGCACCAATCAATATTTTTCTGGGAATAATGCAGGCACTTGGAATGGCTGGCACAGTGGCCCAGGAGGAGAGGCGTTGAGGCTGAGTCTGAATGACTAGGCGGGTCTGGCCAGCTTAGGCCCTCAGCAGTATCTGAGGTGGAAGGAGCTATAGCGCAGAGGCCCTGACTGTTTTGGCCTCCGTATGATGGAAGGCCACAGGAGGGTTATCAGCAGGGGGGGGGGGGGTGATGTGATCTGCTTTTTTTAAAACAAGAGGGCCTGGCAGCTGTGTGAGTGTGGACCTGCAGGAGCTAAAGCAGGGAGACAGCACCAGAGATGTTATTACTGAGAGCAAAGGGACAGTAACATCCGTTCCTCACAGGGAAGGCATCTGGCATGGCCTGCCCTGAGCAAGTGTGGAAAAATGGGATATGTTGTCTTGTTTACTAAGCATGTAGTGAGCACTTCCTGTGTGACAGGCCCTGGGAAGATAGCTAAAGCTATAGAAGTGAAAAGATAGTCTCCAAATTCTTGCTTTCTTGGAGGGCACATATTAGCAGGACCAACAGTGACTATGCAGTGAAATCTTAGGTAGGAAAAAGGGTCACAAAAAGAACATCTTGCTAGGCTGAGGTAGAGGTAGAGACTTGGAGGAGGTAAGGACAGACTACATGGCCACCTGGGGGGAAAGCTTTCCATATCAAAGGAGCAGCAAGTGCGAAGATTCTAAGGCAGGGAGAGCTGACTTTCCCAGCCCTGCAGTTCCTATCTTGATATACTGCAAACAGCTCCTTGATAAGTGGAAAGTCATGCTCCCTCCCCAGGGGGCTCCTTCCAGGGTCCCTCTCCTGAGCTCCTACCTCATCCTCAGTGTAGGCGAGGATGCCAGCCATGCGTCCCTGGGCTTCTGCTTTTATAGCATCCTTGATGGCCGAGTATGGGGTAGGCTGGGCCAGGCGACAGGTCAGGTCCACGACAGACACATCTGGGGTTGGCACCCGGAATGCCATTCCTGTCAGCTTCCTGGAGAATCCCACATTGGGGCGGGTGTCAGAACTCAAGGACTTCTCTGTTTATCTCCCTTCACCTTTACTTTTCCCCTCAAGAGATGCCTCAAGGATTGAGGACCAGTCTAGTCCACCTGAAGTGTGCCCTCTACCCTGGTTGCAGCTTCCTGCCCTCATACCCTTTGAGTGCTGGGATGACTTTGCCCACAGCCTTGGCAGCCCCTGTGGAGGCTGGGATGATGTTCTGGTGGGCTCCCCGTCCATCTCTCCAGGCCTTCTTTGATGGCCCGTCCACTGTCTTCTGGGTGGCGGTGTAGGAATGCACTGTGGTCTTGGAGGAGAAGAGGGCTTAGGAGCCTTCCTGCTCCTAAGCTCCCTTGCCTTATTCCCAGGTCTGGGTGGTGTGGAGGTTGGGAGGGCCACCACCACAGACCACAGGAGGGCACCTGCAGGCTAGGGTCCAGCCTTTCCTGAATGTTGCAGCGTATTTTAAAAGACTTCATCACCGGTGGGCCTCTCCTCCCGAAAGCAGTATCTTTCTGTTAACTCTACACACACTAAGCATGTCCTGGGACGAAGGGGAAGAATTTCCCTGCTATCCATCCTGGCCCAGCTCTCTTCCCAACTCACCATCAGTCCTTCCACGATCCCAAATCGCTCATGGATGACCTTGGCAAGGGGGCCAGGCAGTTGGTGGTGCAAGATGCATTGCTGAAACAGTCCATGTGCAAGGGCACCGTGAGGTGAGTCGCAGAGCTACCCCTCCACCTCACTTTGGGGGTGTTTTGTGAAAAGTCAGGATGGGGATGAGAGGGATCACTGGGGCTACATTCAGACTGAAGGAGGTACGGGAGGTGCAGCTGGGGGAAGCTCCCCCAAGTCTGTTGTCCAGAAGTCATGAAAATCTAACAGTTTTACAGTGATATTAACTTGATGACTGTTAAGACTTTGGGAAGAAGAAGCAGACTGATGTGAAAAAAGCGTCAGGGCAGCTGGTGGGAGTGGGGGTGGGGCGGGGGAGTCTGATCCCTTCCTTTCACAGGCTGGCATGTTCTCTGGACATGACTTACGTACTTCAGGATGTTGCTGCCCATTACCTGACAATCTTCATGGAGTCAGGGTTATAGTCCTTTTCGTTCACCCCCATGACAAACATGGGTGCATCTGGTGAGGGAGCGCAGATGACCACACGAAGGGCACCTGCCTTGATGTGGTTCTGAGGAAGGAGGAAGGAGCACTGGTGTCGTGAATTCAGGAGGTGCTTTGAGTGCCCCTCCCCCCGCCCCCAGCCAGCCCTGGACACCTCTCCCACTTACGGAAGTTTCCTCTAATGACAGGAACACACCTGTGGACTCCACTACAAAGGGGCTCCCGACAGACTTCCAGGGGATATCTCTGGGCTGCTTGCTGTGGAGGGGTGGCAGTGCTGTGTGTCAGTCTCCGGCATGGCCTCGCCTTCATAGTCCATGGCATTTACAGCTCAGAGGGCTGACCCGACACCTTCCCTGCAACCATCTGTTCTCCCCACCCCACACATACCTAACTGTTCCAGATGGATTCGACCCTGCTGGTCTTGCCTCACCCTAAATCCCTTTGCAGGCCACTGTTCTTGACTGCACCACCTGGGTATGTACAGGCTGCCACCTCCCCGACTCAGGCCTCACCTGCCCCCAGGGGAATATCCCTGACTACTCCCAGCCAGGTTAGGCTCTTTCTACTATGCTGCCTGGAATGTGGACCGTGGGAGGGCGAGGCTTCAGGTCCCTTGCTCTGGCAACCTCACCACAGCCTTCCTTGCCCCTCTCGTATTTGCCACTCAGTTCCTGCAACAGGGAGCCAACTGCCAGGCAAGTCCCTGAAGATAGGTACCACATCCTGAGAGCAATGGGGTCGGTGGGGATGTAGCCAAAGCCTGAGACTGCCCTGGGGTCAGCAGGGGCTGGGGGTTTACATCAGAAAAGTAAGGAGCTTTTCTGTTTCCTGTTTTATAAATTTACATTTTTATGTGATATTTTGTCAAATGTTTGTACTTGAAACATATTAAACATATATTGCTGTTTTCTACTTGGCTCGTTTTCTACTAGTCTTTTCCTTCACTGAGTTTATCACAGCTGCAGTATTTTGCTTTTGTGATTATTTGTTAGTGTCTGTCTCTTCTAGACCAGTGGTCCCCAACCTCTTTGGCACCAGGGACAAGTGCTCCTTTGAGAATCTAATGCCTGATCATATGAGGTGGAGCTGAGATGGTGATGCTAGTGCTGGGGAATATAGATGCAAATATAGATGAAGATTTGTTCACTGGCCCGCTGCTCACTTGCTGTGTGGCTCAGTTCCTAACAGGCCATGGACTGGTGCCGGTCTGCAGCCTGGGGGTCGGGGACCCCTGTTCTAGACCACTCCTTGCAGCAGGGCTGGGTCTGTTTTCTTTGTCATTAAGCCTGATCACCCCAGAGGGGTTCAGTCAGTGTTTGTAGCAATATTTTTTATTAGCCATCCTACATGTTTACTGAACACCTGCCATATGTCCATATTTGAAATGCTTTACCTATATTGAACTCATTTAACTCTCACGACCTGAGGAGTAAGTTCTGTTATTATTGGCATTCTTCAGAGGAGCCAGAGCAGGAGTGAAGGGGTAGGAGGCAGAGCTGGCCAAGAGTGCAGACACGCTGGCCCTAGGATCTGTACTGGCTGCATTGCCAGAATAAATAAGTGAATGAGTGAATATATGAATGAATAAATGAATGACTTGCTTTCTCTCTTCTCTCTGGGCCACACACATGGTTCTTTTCTCTCCCTGGTCATGTGCTCTGTCAGGTCACCTTATCATCTGGCCTAACTAGCTCTTCTCTGAGGCCCCCCATTTCCTGCCTTCCAAGTTGGGCTCTTCAACAAATTCCTTTGCAGTAATTGCTGAGTTGGCGTGGGGCAATGAGTTGGCAGCCCAGGAGACCCTAGCTCATTCCCCTAGGCCATTATGGGCCTGCCTTCCTGTCCAGGGGCCTGTTTTGAGGTTTCCATTCATTCTTCAAGGAACTGCTGAGTCTACCCAGAGCCAAGGCCTGCACCTACAGGTACCAAAGCAACAGCAGTGACACAACTGACAGGGCCCTTCTTGCAAGGAGGCCGTGGCCTGGTGGGAAAATGCTATTTCCGGTGCTCCCCACAGACCTGTTAACTTCAGCTATGCTCCCCACTATGGCTGTGATGGATATGGTCATCATCCCTATCAGCTACATTAGGAAATAGGCTCAAGGAAGTTCATTCCCTTGCCCAAGGTCACCTGACTAGGAAGGATGGAGCGGAGTAAAGTACACACAAAGCAAGATGGCTTGTGCCGAGTGCCTGGTGAATGCCAACAGTGCAGCAACGGAGGATGGGGGAGGGGGGTCAACTGCTGCAATGAGTGACCTGACAAGGCAGTACCCGAGTGGGGGTGCACATTGAGGTGGTAGCTGGATGGGGACAGGGAAGAGGAGGGGAATGCTGTGAGTGGCAGGAATAATGAGGAGAGACAGGACGTGGTACGTCTGAGGAATGACTGCCGTGTTGGCATTGTTTCTGGTATGACTTTAAACTTAGGTCAAGCAGCTCCCATTCCCACTGGTGTTCCAGTCCCTGCCTCCACCCCCACCTCCATCTTTGCACCCAGCCCCGACCACCACACCACACGCCTTCCTTGACTTTCTTCATCATTCACCCTTCTCCCACCAAATAAAAAGCGAAGGGCTGAGAGTAGACCCGCTGGAGGAGTGCTGGGAAGGCTTGTGAGCGTGCAAGCGCAAGTGTAAAATTTGAGGCAGCCAGAGGACCAAGCAGTGGCTAATCATTTCCATTAAAAGGATAAATTGGGTTTCTGTTTCCCATTTTATAAATTTTTAGTTTTTTGATATCTTGAAAATGGATTTGAAGCATGTTAAACATCTAATATTATGCCTTTTGACTTATAGATTCTAAACATCTTTAAATAAAGGAGGAAAGTTAATGTCAGTGAGGACTATGTGAAATGGGCACTGAGAAACATTGTTCAAATATACGAGGTGCTGGATCAGGGTCCTGAGAGGTAGATGGCCAGTATGCCGAGGTGACATGGGAAGGGTGGGGGGTGGCACGCATAGTGCTTCTGGGGCCTCATCAGGAGCTGGGAATTTATTTATGGGGTGATGGAAGGCCTTTGGAGAGGTTAAGTAGGGTAGTAACTAGGTCCAATTGATGTTTTAATTAACCTTTTCCTGTTTAGAAAAAAAAAAAGTGCCGCTCTCTGCCAGTGTTAATTTAACATCATGTGTAGGAATGCTACGTTTTCTAGGATTTGACATTTTCAGCAATCGAGAATTACTGTATATTGTAAGTGGCAGTACCAGTATTAAAAAGAGAATGCTATAAATAGAAAGACGTCATTTGTTTCCAAAGATTACCAATATACTAGAGCAATGTGAAAATAATAATAAAAGCAGGATACTTCGTGGCAAACTTTGGGGGTAAGGTAAGGACTGCGATCCACAAGTTATCTCGGGGTAAACGCTGCATTCTCAGAGCAAATGGGAAATGGGTGAAAAAGGCCCCGTGGCTGCTGTGTGGAGCCGAGTGGAAGCTGTTGGTTAGATGGCGATGCTGCTTCCTGGGAAGGGAGATTTGGGGATTGAAGGAGAATCGAGAGTTGAGTTTTAGATATGTTGATATGCCTGTGAGAAAACATGCAAGTGAGTACAGTGGGGCACCTTTCCAGATTAGTGCTCCTTAACCATTTATGGATCAGGGACTTCTCTAAGACCTCCCTTTCCAAACCAGTACCCAGAGGCATCTGCACACAGTCTGGGGGTAATGACCCTGTGTGACAGGCTGGAATCCCATTCTCATCATCTTTACACCCCCTCCCTTCATGTGTTGCAAGCACATTCGTGGAAAGCTGCCCTTACCACTGGAAGATACTGATCTCCTGTTTATCCACGACCAGCCGTCCATTCTTGTGTTCCACAGTCCCCTTGTATCGGCCATGGGTGGAGTCATACTTAAACATGTACACCTGTGGGAAACAGCATAGTTCCAAGTCTTAGGGTGATGGGTGGGGGAGTGAGAATCCCTCAGGAGTCCCTGTCTTGGCGAAGGTTCCACAAGCAGCTGGGAGCCTTCCAGAGAGCTCTGAACCCCCTCCCCACCTCAGTCTACCCTCTACCTGCTGCTCACCATGTATTCTGGGTCAATGAATGGATCATTCACTGCTACCACCTTCACCCTTCTCCATACAGGCACGCAGCACCAGGCGACCGATGCGTCCAAATCTGTTTCAGGGACAGGGGTTGTGGGGTTGTCCTCAGAATCCTCAGCCAGCGGGCAGAGGAGAGAGTGGGAGAGAAATGGGTTACATGAGGCCCCTCAAGGGGACTGGGTGGGACTCAGTCTGGAGCAAGAAGGTAACGAGCCCTGTTGTGGGCCCCTACCATCTTGCCCAGATCACCTACCTCATCAGCTGCTTAACTGAGTTTCCTGCTTCCTCATCCATCCATCCTCTTCCCCATTCCCAACCATGTAGCTGGATGGATCTTGTAAAACTTCAGGTCACATTATGTCTTTTGGCCTAAAAACCTCCATGAGTCTATCAGTAAAACCAGATCCAAACTCCTTACTGTGGCCTACCACGCCCCTGCCCACTTTCCACCATACTCCCTCCTCTTCTCCCTTGTTTGCTCTGCACCAGCCACAGTGACTTCCTGCCTGTCCTTTGCACACTAAACTGACACTTCTGCCCCCCAGTCATTGCTTGCTGCAGCTGGACTTCCCTGACACCTCAACTAACACTGCCTTCTCCAGTCTTACTATACTTCATACTGTTCATAACACATAACCAAAGTGTCACGTTCCTTATTTGATGATTGTGTTCCTACCAGAATGTAACTGAGGGCAGAGACCTGTCCACCTTTGTAGGTGTTTCTTCAAGGTGATGGTGAGAAATGTGGAGACACTCCATTCAGAGATTGGAGGAAGGGCCCAGGCGCTGGGGCCGACTTACCCATTGATGCCCACAGTCAGTTTCCGAACCGGGGTAACCTTTGGTGGGGGTGGAGGTGGAGGAAGGAGGTGGAAACTTCCTCTTTGATAGGCTGAGGCTGAGGTTGGGGCTCCGGCTCAGGTTCAGGCTCAGGCTGGGGCTCCGGCTCGGCTGGGGCTCAGGCTCAGGCTCCCGCGGGGGTGGTGTTCTGGTTACTGTGGGGAGAGAAAACAAAAGCATCCCCAGTGGGGCCGGCAATGAACCATCCAGTGAGAGAGGATGAACCATCTTTGCCACCAGATGTTGCCACTGTTGTTGCTGGCTTCTGACCCCTAGTGGCCAATCATCTAGCCCATTGTTTCTCAAACTTCCCTGATCCACAGAATGAGCAGAGGGTGCGTTTGCTTTAAAATGTCAATGCCAGGGCTCCTGGAGATTCTAATTCAGTGGGTACTGTGTATTTTTAACAATTCTTTGAGGTGATATGCTGTGTACCTCAATTTCCTCCTCTGTAAAATGGTGATAATAGTAATACTTCTCTCGGAGGGTACTTGAAACGAGAGTTAAATGAGTTGCGTGTAGTGCTTCTCACAAGAATCTGGGAACATTACACATACATTAGTATTTCAAAGATCTTTTCCTGAATCGTCTGATAATTGATGTAGCCCAGTGGTCCCCAAACTTTTCTGATAAGCATCACAGAGAGGCCTCTCCTAGGGAGGTCTGACTCAGTAGGTCCTCACCGAGATCCAAGGATCCTGTTTCTAACAAGCATTCAAGGTGATTCTTATCCTCAGAGTAGTTTAGAAAATATGTAACATGAAACAAATGGAGACCTCATCAACTTCCACCTCTCCAAACACACTTCCACTCCCATACGGTATTTTAAAACACCTGTGCTTGGAGGTGTGCTACTTGAGCTGCAGATGAAGACTTGAGGAGAGGGGAGACATGGTGGAGACAGCAGTCAGGGAGCCTGCCTGGTAGAGGGTTTCATGGTGGGGATTAGGCCTTGATATCAACCCTGGCTCAGCCACCTGCCAGCTGTGTGGCCTTGGGCGAGATAATGAACCTCTTTGGCTTATTTCCTGTCATCTCATCTGACACTTCATCTGGGGCTTCTATGAAGACTCGGTAAGATCTCAAGGCCCAGTAGGTGCTGATTTTGATAGAGGAAAGGAGGTCCGATACTAAGTATTCATCAGGAAAAGGAGAGAGAAATAATCAGAGAGGCTGGAGGATGAAGATGGGAGTTGTATTTGGTACCAGAATCAAAAGCACCTGGGAGGTGGTGGGGCTAAGAGCCAGGCCCCAGCTGTTGTCACTGTGACCTCTCTGGGTTGCCACAGACCTTGTGGCCTGAGGCTGGACTGTGGGTGTTTCCAGTAGTAATGTAAGTTCATTAATGTATTAGTGTTTACTGGTGGCAGAGACCTTATAGTTGTGGGTGACCTTAAGGATGCTTGCATTCCTTGGGGTTCTGTTTCTGCTATCAGGAAAGGGAGAGCTGACCACCTGGCTAAAGAGTGAGGATCAGAGTGCACTTGGTGACCTTTCAGAAGAAAACTCAGGTGGTCCCCTCCTAACTTCCCCCAGCCTTCTCCTCTCCTGCTCTCTACTCTAGTGGGGGGCAGGGGGTTAGAGGAAAGCTTCTGCGCTGGGAATGACGAGTCTGGAGGAGCTTCAGCCATGAAGCATCATTCTCTCCCTATTAAAATGACACTCCCATGGAACCATTTTACAGAGGGAAAACCGAGGCCCGAGGCGACAAGAGCGAGTGACAGCAGGGAGGAGGTTCAAGGCCCATAGCCCTTACCGTGGCTGCTGCTGCATCTTGCAGGGGTCTGGGGACTCTGGAGCCAGGCCTAAGCCTCGCTTCGCTCAGGCCGTGCCCGCCCCACGAGGGGCGGAGCTTCCCGGCTGCAGGGGTCCGCAGTCAGCGAGGATGGCATGAGGGAATGGGAGTTGCCCTTAACGAAGACCTGGTTTGATCTGAGTTTGTCGGGCTAAGTATGTGTGTGCACCTCTGGCTGGGTGAGGTAGGGCTGCCGAGTGCCTGCGAGCAAAGCACTCCGAATACCACCTCTACTACTTTGGTGTGAGAGACCTAGGGAAGTGGGTTGCGCTCTAGGAAACGGGGACAATAAACTCCTGGCCTCACCAGGTGGTTGTGAGGTTTCAGTGAGTGCACGGCTCTGGCAGGTTGCTAGTGTCCTCGCTTCGTGTAATACGGAGGTGGGGGCGGGGGCAAAGCCCACCAACCCCAAACGGCCTTTCCGCGCTGATCGACAGGAGCGTCAATTTTATGTGAAACCCATCTCGCCGAGCTCCTCAACCACCAGAGGCTGTCCTCAGAGACAGCGTAAATCCAGCCCCTGCTTCTACCCTTCCACCTCTTGCGAGTGGCGCACCCTCAGGGCGGGGGTTCGCGTCCCCTCCACCGTCGCCACAGAAACCACTTTGCCAGCAAACCCAGGGTGGGGGGGGGGGCTAACGGGGGTGGGGTTAGAGGGAGGGAGGGAAGCGGCTCGGGATGGAAGAGCAGCGCCCGCCAGCGCCCGCCCTTCCCTTGTCTCCTGTCGCGTCCGCGTCGTCGCGGGGACGCTCTCGGAAGGGGGATCTGACCCGTTGATCCCTGCTCCTCGACTGCCCTCACTTCCCCTCCCCGGGGGGCATTTCGGAGTTTTCCTCACTCGGGCATGGCTGTCGCAGCAGCTGGACAACGGTGACATTGGTGAGGACGATGTCGCGTTTCGACATGCTTCCTAAAGTTTCATGGCCTAGCTGCACCAGGACCCACCGCGATGTTACTGCGACGTGGGGCACAGGCAACCTGCCGAGGCGGTACAGTGCCCAGTGATATCACAGTGCCCAGTGACGTCACAGAGGTGGCGGCATGAAGGCCCAATCCCATTCGTGACGTGTGCTGTCTGCACGCTGAGCACTACTGTTCCAAGGCCACCACTGGCGTCTAGAATGGCATCCAACTTTTTATACTGGCCCTCAAAGCCCTTTTCTCTCTCCTCTCTCTCCCTTGGCCCACTGGCACTCTGCAGTTCCTTGACACCCCGCCCCCCCATGGTTACCCTAGCTGTTTCCTTAGGCCTGGAAGGCCTACTGAGTCTATCCTTTGGCTGGTTGCCTCTTGGTTTCCCTCAGGTGCCACCCTTTAAGAGAGGCTCTCCTGACTCCCCATCTACAATTCTCCCCTTTCTCAGCCATGATCTGCCATCACACCACGCCCCCTTCAACATACACACTTTCCAAGAGGCTTTGTCTGACTTCCTGCCTTAGATGTTCCATTGTGCAGAACTGCCCCAGGGTTACACTCTATTATTTTTATTTTCCTCACAGCATATGTCTCTCTCTAAAAATCATCTTGTTTATTCATTTATTTTCTTACCAATTGTCTCTACCCACTAGCCCAAGCTCTGGGAGGGCAGAGTGCTTGTCTACCTTATCAATTCTATATTCCGTTGACTAGGATAATGTTTAGGGTGCCCACTCAATAAATAATACCAGGATGAATAAATAAATGTAACCTCCAGGTTTCTTTGATCCTCAGTCTTAAAGCAACCTCCAAGCCATATCCTCACAGCACCCCAATTCTTTTCCTTGTGGCTTTTCGTATAGTTTGTCATGATCTAGATTTTGATATACTGTTCACTGTCTCCCCCATAGGGCATATGTTCTTGTCTATTTTGTTTACCACTGGGCCTCCAGCAGCTAGAACTGTGCCTGGCACAAAGCAGGGTTCCATAAACATTTGGCGAAGAACAAAGGACAGATGGCTCCCTTCCCCTCAAGCCCTGGGGGTGGGGGCTTGCACATCTGTGACTCACAGGCAGGCACCTTCACCTGCAGAGCCAGTTGACACACAGCTCTGATCAAGATTTAGGGGTGTGCAGGTTTGGGCCAGGAAGGAGTCACCATCCCATAGAGAGGTGTGGAGGCAAGAAAGGGCAGAATGACATAACCTCTTCCTTCCCTAAACCTCTGTGGGAACTCAGTTTGCTAAGCACCTACCATGGGACAAGGTGAGGGATGAGGCCTTCCTGCTTGGATGGCCCAGGAGAGGTGGAACTGAAAATAAATTGGGTGTACGGATAGGGAGATTTCAAGGACCAACACCAAGAAAAGATAGTAAACAAAGGACAAACTTAACATGTATGATCGAAGGGGTAAAAAAGACCACACAAAACCAGGATTGAAAAGGGACCGATTTTGTGTATCTTTATAATAATCAGTATTAAAAACTCGGTGCAATTAAAATATTTCTTGGAAAATATAAAGAATCAAAACTAGTACAAAAAGAAATGGCAAATCTGAGTAGGCCAATAACGAGAGAAGAGACGAAGAGTTAAGATCTGTCCTACCAAAGGCTGATTCAGATCCTGATGATTTTACGGCAAGATCAGCCAAAGCATCAGCCTAACAAATATTTGCCAACCTAGAGGAAGTGTTGCGAATACTAACCCGAGCTGGGAAGCCCATGGTAGCTCCTGTTCGGAGAGGCTTTGGTCTGGATGCGTGTTTGGAGGTGCCACGGGTTGGCAAGCACATTGTATGTACTTTTGGGGGAGCTGTGACTGAAACCACCTCCACTTGCTCCACTTGCTCTAGGAAAGCAGCACAGCCACATTACCAAAGCCAGCAGTGGGTGGCAAAGAAAGGACAACTCCAGGTCAGTCTCACAGAGACAGATGTCAAAGTCCGGAATCAAATAGTGGCCAGTGTTTGGAATGGAGCACTGAGGAGAAGGACTAGGGCTGACAGAAGAGGGGTGGAAAGAGAAATGGAGAAACCCCCACCTTGTCAATCTTGGGGCAGATTAGGATTTTGGACCTCCCCACCAGCAATCTCCTGGCATGGGAAATACCCTCATTTAGGCACTGGACAGGGCAGAAAAGCCACACCCGAGATTGCCCAGGGACTTGGCTTTGTCCCTGGAGCATGAAACTGGGAAACAGATTTGATGAGCTCACTTGCGGAGAGGTGGCACAATTAATCACCTTCTATTGGTAGAGCCTAGAGAAGGCAGAAGTTCCTGGGCCTCTAGGTCTGGGATGCCTGGTTCTAGGTGGATCTAATTGTTCAGGATCTGGGGTGGAACCCTGGGTCCTTCAAGGGCAGTGGGCCTTGTTGCCCTTGTTTGAGTAAAGTCTGAAAACATGTGCAGATTCTCACCACACCTGGGCACCCACACACATAACTCTGCCACCCCGCTTGCTCACACCCTGCACATTCCTTCCTGCCTGGACTTCCCACTAGCAATCCCACCTCCACCCCTCTCTCAGTCTCTCCCCTTGGCACCAAAACCCAAATATCTTTCACCCCTGCACCCAACTGTACCCACCCATTAGCTCTCATCCTTCTGGTCTCCACCTCCCCCTAAACTAGCTCCAGATAGATAGTCTGCCAGATTTACCAACCACCACCTGCTCTTCCTTCCGATGCCCCTCTTTACACCTAGGCCAAACTCTCAGCTGTTCCCCCTCCAATTCATGCCACCATGTCAACACCTGGGGCTTCAGGTTATGACTTAAGCATCTCCAGGGGGAGGAGGGCAGGAGAATGAGCTTCTGGCCCCCAGCCCAGGTTTTGGCTGACAGTCTCCTGCTGTCCTGGGTCTTCGGCCCCTCCCCATGGCTGCCTGAACCGGCTTTTCAGGAGACACTGCGTCCTGTCCCAGCTCATGGCAATCAGCCCCCTGCCCTTGCCCAAGGGCTGGGAGGCAGGAAACCAGGGTTCTGTGATGAGAATGTGATGCTTGCTCCAAAATCTCCAACCCTCCCCAAGGGACCCTAGGCTCCTCTGGGGACCCAGGCACCCTTTCCCCCAGCACCCTCTGAGACTCAGGCCTAGCCTGTCTTCTCTTGGCTTCTTCTAATCCATTGTTTGTTCAATCTATAAATATTTACTGAACCTCAGGCAATGTTTTAGAAGTTGAGGATGTAGCAGTAATGAACACAAAGGCTCTGTCCTCTGGAAGTTTATAATATGATAAGTGAGAAAGACAATAAAAAAGATAATTTTGGATTGTGGTTAGTGCTATAAAAATCAAAGGAAGATATTACACAGTGTAATTGGGGGATGGCCAGGGAAGGTTTTTTGAGAAGTTTTTGAGCTAAAAACAGAATGAGGAGGAACCTGCCATGTGAAGATCTGAGTTCTGCATTCCAGACAGAACAGCAAGTGCAAAGGCCATGAGGCAGGGATGAGCTTGGTGTGTTTAAGGACAAAGATGAAGCCCTGTGTGGCTGGAGCATAGTAAGTGTGTATTGGGGGGATTAAAAAAGAACAATAAGAACAAGGTCTAATGACTCCGTCAACTTCCCAGGAGTGCTTCCCTCCTCCAGACTATATCTCCCATCTTTCTAGAATCTCAGTGCTGGGGAAGCTAGATCCTTAGATCCCCTGAGAGGAGTAAAGATGCTGGGGAACCAGGAATGTAGGTGATTGAAGGTGGGGTTGGGAGAAAGGAGGCCTGCCTAGTGGGTGAGGAATGAAAAGAGGAGGTGGTTGGAAGGGCAGATATCTGGGCTCTGGGGTGGAGGACCTGAGCTGGGCAAGGAGCAAAGATGCCATGTGAGTGTTCTCCATTCATGACTCATCCTCTCTTCCTCCTCCTCTTCATTGCTCAATCCCAAATCTCCCTGGGAAATACCTACCTGACTGGAGACCAAGTCAGTGCCTTGCAGGGGTGATTGAGTCACGAGGGGTGGAGAAGAGGGAGGGAGGCAGAGGATAAATAGCAGCTTTGCTTCACTGGCTCCTCTCTGCATCCTCCCCCCGCCCAACAATATGCATCTTGCCAGTTTGGTCAGCTCCTGCTCCCTCCTACTGCTACTGGGGGCCCTGCCTGGATGGGCAGCCAACGACGACCCCCTTGCGAAGGTCATTGATGGAATCAACCGAGGGCTAAGTAATGCAGAGAGAGAAGTGGGCAAGGCCCTGGAAGGCATCAATAATGGAATCACTCAAGCCGGAAGGGAAGTGGAGAAAGTTTTTAATGGACTTAGCAACATGGGGAGCAGTGCCGGCAAGGAGGTCGACAAGGGCATCCAGGGGCTCAACCACGGCTTGGACAAGGTAGCCCATGGGATCAATAATGGCATCGGACAAGCAGGAAAGGAAGCAGAGAAGTTTGTCCATGGGGCCAACAATGCTGCTGGACAGGTTGGGAAGGAGGCAGACAAAGTGATTCAGGGGGCCCAT
The DNA here is from genome assembly GCA_003508835.1 of Eonycteris spelaea. Classification (NCBI taxonomy): domain Eukaryota; kingdom Metazoa; phylum Chordata; class Mammalia; order Chiroptera; family Pteropodidae; genus Eonycteris; species Eonycteris spelaea. Next base: position 61,394 of record PUFA01000139.1, read on the forward strand.
CATGTGGCCAACCAGGCGGGAAGTGAGGCAGGAAGGTTTGGCCAGGGGGCCCACCATGCTGCTGGTCAGGCTGGGTATGAGGCCGGGAGGTTTGGCCAGGGGGCCCACCATGCTGCTGGTCAGGCTGGGTATGAGGCTGGGAGGTTTGGCCAGGGCGCCCACCATGCTGCTGGGCAGGCTGGGAATGGGGCAGAGAAGTTCGGCCATGAAGTTCCCCATGGAATAAATGAGGCCTGGAAGGAGGCAGAGAAGTTTGGTCAGGGGGCCCACCATGCCGCTGGGCAGGCTGGAAATGAGGCCGGGAGGTTTGGCCAGGGCGCCCACCATGCTGCTGGGCAGGCTGGGAATGAAGCCGGGAGGTTTGGCCAGGGGGCCCACCATGCCACTGGGCAGGCTGGGAATGAGGCCGGGAGGTTTGGCCAGGGCGCCCACCATGCTGCTGGGCAGGCTGGGAATGAGGCAGAGAAGTTTGGCCATGAGGTTCACCATGGAATAAATGAGGCCTGGAAGGAGGCAGAGAAGTTTGGTCAGGGGGCCCACCATGCCGCTGGGCAGGCTGGAAATGAGGCCGGGAGGTTTGGCCAGGGGGCCCACCATGCTGCTGGGCAGGCTGGGAATGAGGCTGGGAGGTTTGGCCAGGGGGCCCACCATGCTGCTGGGCAGGCTGGGAATGAGGCCGGGAGGTTTGGCCAGGGCGCCCACCATGCTGCTGGGCAGGCTGGGAATGAGGCAGAGAAGTTTGGCCATGAGATTCACCATGGAATAAATGAGGCCTGGAAGGAGGCAGAGAAGTTTGGTCAGGGGGCCCACCATGCTGCTGGGCATATTGGGAAAGAAGGAGACAAAATAGTTCAAGGTGTGAATCCTGGGGTTAACCAGGCTGGGAAAGAGGTGGAACGATTTGGCCAGGATGTTCATTATGCTGCAGGGCAGGCTGGGAAAGAGGGAGACAAAATAGTCCAAGGCATGCATCCTGGGGTCAACCAGGCTGGGAAGGAGGTGGAGAAATTTGGCCAGGATGTTCATTATGCTGCAGGGCAGGCTGGGAAAGAGGGAGACAAAATAGTCCAAGGCATGCATCCTGGGGTCAACCAGGCTGGGAAGGAGGTGGAGAAATTTGGCCAGGGGGTCCACCATGGGGTTAATGAGGCCTGGAAGGAAGCAGAGAAGTTTGGTCAGGGGGTCCACCATGCTGCTGGGCAGGCTGGGAAAGAGGGAGACAAAATAGTCCAAGGTGTGCATCCTGGGGTCAACCAGGCTGGGAAGGAGGTGGAGCGCTTTGGCCAGGGAGTTCATCATGATGTTGAACAGGCTGGAAAAGAAGCAGACAAAGTGGTCCAAGGGGTCTACGATGGGGTCAACCAGGCCGGGAAGGAGGCAGAGAAATTTGGCCAAGGGGTCAACCACGCTGCCGGCCAGGCTGGAAAGGAAGCGGAGAAACTTGGCCAAGGTGTCCACCATGCTGCTGGCCAGGCCGGAAAAGAGGTGGACAGGTTGCAGCAGAATGTTCATAATGGGGTCGACCAAGCCGGCAAGGAGGCCAACCAGCTGCTGAATGTAGGTGAACAGGGGTGGGGAAATGGGAAGAAGGGGGCTAAGGGGAGGGGGGAGGGAAAGGTTAAACCCTTGGGACACTTGGGGAGCCCATGTAGCCTTCATATGGTGAAAGAAGCTTGGGCAGCTATGTAACCATGTCCTCCTCCTTCCTTAGAAAGGAGCTGGTGGTCATCTGATCAAATGGATCAAGCCCTCTGATCCTCAAAGATCTATACCAGGCAGTGTGAATGGGACCTGCCCTAACTTCAGGGAGTTACCCTTCTAGTTAAGGAGATCTAGAGGGAGGAACATGAAGCCTCTCCTGGGGAAGGAAACAGTTACTGAGCCAAGATCCATTATGGTGGGAAAAGAAAGAGTGTTGAGAAATTGCAGAGCATCAGACTGAACTTGAGGAATAGCTTTGGAGATGAGCCCTTTTCTGTTTAGTTTTCGAAAGGAGGTAGTCAGGGGTGAGGACTTTAACTCCCTGATTTTCAGTTAAGGAAACTGAAGCTAAGTGAGATTTAAGGGGGTTCGCCAAGGTCAAGTGGCTGGCACACAGCTTTGACAAATCACAGGTCAGAGTTCTTTCTTTCTCTCCACACTGCCCATCAGAACAGGTCTCCTGGAGGATTTCTGATCCCCATTTATGTAGAGAGAACAGATACTGGAAGGAAGGAGAGGCTAGCCGCCCCATGCACAATAGAACAGGCACCAAGGAGGAGACTTGGGGAGTAAGAGAAGGCTGACCCCTGCCTACCTCAATTCCCCACTTCCCAATCTGCAGGAAGAGTCTTTGGGACACCATCTTGAAGACTGGCCCAGGCCTCAAAGCCCATAGCCACACTGGCTGCCAGGCAGGGAGCCAAGGAAAGTGGGGCGGGAGGGGGTGCAGAGGAGGAAGGAACTATGTAGAAGGCATGTGTGGTAGGGGAAAGGTCTCTGTGTCAAATGGCAGGATTCACTAGGTAGAGGCCAGGAGAGGGAGGTTTGTTATGGGGTTTGAGGCTGGCAGCATCACTGGGGAAGCACTGCTGAGTTTCTGGGGATAGGATTAAAGATGGAGAGCAACCCAAGTCAGGGATCAGGCACCAGTGTGTGTAGAAGGGGTAGATTTGAGGTCAGAGCTAAGGTTAACTCTGGTTCTGGTATTTGTGTGGGTCCTTTGAGCTCCCTTTCCAGTCCAGCCCCTTCTCAGTGACTGAGGACATCTCCTTAAAGTAAAGGGGACCCAGGGGAAGATGAGTCAGTAGGCACAGACATCCTTCTTTGCTTTTCTTTCCATCTCCCACAGAATTCCAATGGCCACATGGCTGTGGGCTTTTCTTTTTGGCAGTGAGGCAGAAGGTGGTTAGTCATCTTAGAGGACATCAGGTCCCTGGGGAAAAGGAGCTTGGTAGACCCTCAAGGACTGAGGGCTTGTGATGACGGTCTGGGCTTCATCCACAGGGCGGTCATCCAGGCGGATCCACCGGCCATCACGGAGGGGGCGCAACCACAACATTAACATCTGGAGTAAGTCTCCCTAGCACAGCATGGACTTGGAGTTGGGGGAGTGCAGGCCCTCCTAGGATGGTGATGGGACAGGTGTTGGGGACTGACCTTCTTGTCCTTAAATTCCAGGCTTCGGTCAACAAGCCCTTCATCAACTTTCCGGCTCTGTGGAGGGTGAGTTGCCCACATGGTTTCAGATTTCTGCTCTCTGTCTTGGGAGATAGTTGCACACCCCTTTCCCATGGCCTGTTCATAGAGAACTTCCCTGTGGACAGACTCTCAGCCTTTCAGAGAATGTCCAGAGCTGTTTGCCAGCTCTGCTCTTCCCTTTTGTCACCTCTTTGCCCTTTTAATCCTGTTTTTCATCTTTCGGGTGCTTTCCATTCCCACTGAGGCAAACACAAGCTGGCAGAAAAGACCTCCAGGGACATGTGTGCGTCTGGGAATGACAGAGGGATGCACTGTTGGGACCATCTCCTGCATGTGTCCGCTATCTCTCATCATCTCCCCTCTGATTCCCCACTTCGACCCACTATGCACAGCCCTGCCGCCCAGCCCCTGCTGCCTTGCAGCAATATGCTGAGTAGTGAAAACCAGTAGCTCTGTCCTTTTCCTGGTTAGCAAACTTCCCACCCCTAATATAACGACTCCTGTGGGATCCTGATCCTCATTCTGGGCCTCAAGTCCGAGCTCTGTTTTCATCAAGTATCTCAGCTGCCTGAGGCTGGGGCAGTTGGATGAAGGGATGTAATGGTTCTGTAGACTGTGCCTAGAATCCAAAGGCATACCTTGTTTATTCCCAGGCTATGGGAATGGCAGGGGATCCTCTGAGGCAAAGCAGGCAAGGTTTTTTGGTTCATACAGAGGTCCGTAGCATCTCTGCCTGGGAGGGCTGGCTCCCTATTCTTCCTCAATCTAGGTGCCACCTTCCTTAAGATATTCCCCAGAACATAGGTAATTCCCGGGCCAGAGTGGCTAGTGTCTTCTCATTTCTCTAGTGGATGTGAATGAAGAGGTCTTGGTCCCCTCACAACTACACACCCTGCATTTACTCATAGTTTCCTTCTTTCTTCCAGAGCGTCGCCAACATCATTCCATAAACTGATGCACTGGACTTGCCAAGCAGACTGATAGTCCTGTTGTCATATCAGCTGAAATGACCTGGAGGAGCTGGGGGTGGGGGGAGAATTTTGGGAGTCCCTTAATGGAACTGTACTGAGATTTGTGAATAAATACAAGATACTGTACTCTCATCATGGTCCACATGCTCCCTAAGGAGGGATTGGAGTGGGGAGGCTTGTCTTTTCTTGCTCCTTCACTGAGGAGTTGGGAGGGAGTGTCTGTTGCAGGGAATGGGCTGAGGTGGAGATTTCAGGACGATCACATCTAAGAGGGCAGTTAAAGGGACAAGCCATGCTTCACTAGTGTGCAAAGTTTGTGCAGGCACTGGGAGGAGCATCATGGAAGAAAAGCTGTTTCAGGCCAGGTGTGAGGGCAGAAGCACCAGGGAAGAGATGGCAGGAACCTAGGGGAGCCTAAGGGAACAGCATCCTAATTCTGGGGATACGGTACCAAAGGAATAACAATGATCGCTTGGGTTTATGGTGCAATTTAGGCATGCAAGGAGCCCTGCCCAGTGCTTTACATGTATGACATCACTGAAGTCTTCCAACCACCCAGTTAGGAAAGAATGATTATTCTTCTGTTATTGCACCTTTTATAGAGAAGCACGTGGAGGCTCACGTGGGTTAAGACACATGACCAAGTTTACACAGCCAGTAAGTGCAAGGAGAAACAGCCTAAGAGTTACAAGGAGCATTTTGAAAACACAGAGATCTTTTCCCATTTGGTATCAACAGGGATAGGGATAGAATACAGTGAATAGGGAGAGGAAAGATACATGTGGGAGATCCTCTCACAGGGAGGAGGACCAACAGCTGAGGGGGAAGGCACACTGATGACAGGAGGAGGGCCTCTCTACGATGACGGGAATGGTGACCCAGAAGGCCCAGTTTTCGAGCTGTGGATGACTCAAAGCCCAGAAGAATCATGTTAGCAACTACTACATACTGAACACTTACTAGGTTCCAGATCGTGTGTGAAGGGCTGTTCATGCTCTGTAACCATTTAGGCCTCCCCCAACCCAAAGGTAGAAATCCTTTTATGATCACCAATGTATGAATGAGGAAACTGAGGCTCAGAGGAGCCAGGGTACTTGCCCAGGATGACCTATGAGAATGCAGCAGGACTTTCTATTGCTAGAACCTGACCTTTCACAGCTACCTATAAGGTCTCTAGAGCACATGTACCAAGGTACCAAGCGCTGGCCTTGGGAGACCTACATTCCAATCAGGGCTCTGTGCCTGTAGGCAGCTTACTTCCCCTGTAGGGGCCACAATTTCCTCCTACATAAAGCATGGGCAGGTGTCTGCAAACATAGCTTCCAGCTCCAAAATTCCATCAATTGTGGGACCAAAAATAAAGAGACTGTTATTGCCCTTGGGGAATTTACAGGCTTCCTGAGGAGACAAAGCATATAAACAGAATAGGAAAACAAAACAGCAATGCATCAGTAAGAACTAAATGACACACCAAGGAGGGGAGGGGCCTGAATGCACATGATAAAGGTAATGTTCCTGACACTGTATTCACTGCATTTTCCTTGTTTGTAGATTACCATCGTTTTTTACCACATACGTTCCTTCTATCCCCCTGCAATATTTTATTTTGAAACTATTTCAAACTTACCACAAAGACGAAAGAATTTTAGAGTGGATCCTTGCATACCCAACACTTAGATTCTGCCACTAACACGAGGCTTGCTTTTTCACACATTTGTATGCCACACATCTACCCATCTAGCCATGTATCAATACCTTTTTGATGCATTTTAAAGTAAATTGCAGACACCTGTTTCCTACATTTTAGTAAATAGAAGCATTCATTCATAGCATGGGTTATTGAGGGTCTATCTGCTGGACATCACTTCATACGGACTGGAGAAGTACCTTCTGAAGGGAATATTCAAGGGAACCATTCTTTCATAAAGTAAAAGCTTTCACTGATTTTATTTGTATGCACCTTTTCTTGCTGGATTTGTTTGCCAGAGGTATGGGAAAAATCAATTTGTGCTGGGGTTAATCCTGAGAGGCTTCTGGAAAAGACGTAGTTGTTTCTGAAGGGTAAAAGAGGCATGGCTCACTCTTGCCTCGGGTTCTTGGGTGCCGTTTCCTCTGTTAAGAATATTCTCTATGCTCCCCACTTTTTCATTAAAGTATAGTTGACCCTTTACAACAACATGGATGAACCTAGAGGGTATTAGGCTGAGGAAAATAAGTCAGACAGAGAAAGACAAATAATTCCAAATAATGTCACTATAATATGTGGAATCTAAAAAGCTAAACAAACAAACAAGCAAAACGGAAACATGCATAGATACAGAGAACAAACTGATGGTTGCCAGTGGGGAGGGGGATGGAGGAATGGGAGAAAAAGGTAAAGGGTAATAAAGATGTAAACTCCATGTCCCTCTTGTCCGCCATGGTGCCTCCTCCTTATCCTTCAGGTCTCAGTTACCTCAACCACGCAATCCAAACAAAGGGCCACCTTTGTTATTTTTTCTCATGGCACTGATTTTTTCTTCACAGTGCTTATGCTAATTCGTACTCCTACATTTACTTGTTTCACATTCATTTCTCCCCTAGACTAAGAGGTTCAAGAGGAGAGAGGTCGAGGCCAAGCAAAAATGGCCGGCAACTAGAAGAGGGAAGGCTACTGGCTTGAGCAGACTTGGGAAAGGCCTTGGAGTAAGTGTGAGCAAGGAGGAACCTGAGACAAATAGGTGGAGCCGGGCTAGGGAGTAACAAAGACGGGAGGGGCCGGTTTCTGCAGGTGTGGAAGAACAGGGAGAGGAGTTTGGGTGGGACCCTCACAGCCATCTTTATTGGGTGCTTCCTATGTCTGTGCTAAGCACTTACAGACGTGATTCATTCCATCCTCACGATCTCTCCAGAGGCAGGTACCATGATTATCCCCTTACAGATGAAGAAGTTGAGGCTCAGAGAAGGGAGAGAGTTGCCTGAGGCCACTCACCAGTAAGTGGTATTGGCCTGGCTTTATTCAAGAGCATTTCCCTGCAGGTGATCTCTGCTGGTGAGGTGGCCTGTTTCCCTGGGACCCATGGGGAGTGGGCTCCTTCAAAATAAGTCATATTTAAAAATATGTTTCTCAACATGGACATGGTTACCAGAGGGTAGGGGGTGGGGGGAGTGGGGAGGTAGACTGGGTAAAGAGGGTCAAATATGTGGTGGCAGAAGGAAATCTAACTATGGGAGGTGAACACTCAGTATAAAAATATATATGCCTCACTGTTAAAGTGTATAGCTGAAACTTATTAGATTTCGTTAGCCAGTATCACCATATAAAATAAATTAATTAATTAGAAAAAATAAAAATAAAAATAAGTTTCTGCATTTGGCACTTTCAGGAAGTGCACGCACGTGTCTCAAAATTAAACAACTGCAGAAAAAGCATTCTAACAACATTAACATGAACAAGACTAGGAAGAACCTATAATGAGTGCACCTTTATGCCAGTCACTGCTCTAAGCTCTGCATTATTACCTCATTTAATCCTCACATTCATCCCCCTTTCAGGCAAGGAAACCACTGCGCAGATGGGTTAAGATCATGGCTAGTATGTGGTGGGGCTATAAGATTTCACCCTAGACTCTGGGATAAACACTGTGGATGGTATGAGCCAGTTAATGTCAGTTTGAGGCCCCATAGGAGGGAGCAGAGACACTGCCTGGACCCAAGGCCTCATCTATTCTGTATACTCGGTCCAGCCTCCACTCCCCATTCCCAAGCCCCCTGTTCCCTATACTTGTCCCCACCGCCCCCGCCACAGTCTGTTCCCCAGAGGAACCCTGTTAACACCTGAGTTAGATCACAGCCTTCCTCAACGCAAAGCCCTTGGCTGGTTCCACATCACTCAGACTAAAAGTCAAAGTCTTTGCAATGGTTTCCTCTTTGACTCCAACTCCTCCCATTTGCCCTTGTTCCAGCCTCAGGGCCTTTGCACTACCATTCCCTGGCTTGGAATACTCTGTCCCCAGATATCCTAATGGTTCCCTCTCTCGCTTCCCTCGGGTTTCAATTCATAGGTCACACCTCAAAGAGCCCTTTCTTGACCACCCTATTTAAAATACCCCCTCTGTCTTCTCTATCTCCTCACTCCGCCCTGTTTTTCTTCATAGTGCTTACCGCCAGCTGATATGTTTGTTGTCTGACTTCCTGCGCAATGAGTGTGAGCCCCCTAAGGAAAGAGGTTTTGATGATCTTGTTCCATGCAGTATCCCCAGTGCCTAGAACGGGTACGGCACAGAGTAGGTACTCCATATTTGTTGAATGAAGGCGGTAGTGAATTAGAGAGAAAAGCTGAACTCTGAGGGTCATGATGTAGACATGTCAGATTGGTAGATGCTACAAATTTGTAGCATGCTACAGATTTATGGATGTACAAAACAAGGGAGGCATGGTGATGCAGAAGAAAAATTATTCGAAATCAGGCAGACTTGGGTCAAATTCTGACAACTTTATTTTACTATGATCTTTTCACATATGAGCTAGTGTATATGTTTAACAGCCCTAGGCTTCAGTTACCTCATCTGTAAAATAGGAATAATATCTACCTCTTGAGGTTATAGAGAGAATTAAATGAGATCTTGCATGTAAAAGCACCCCATCTTCTATTGGGTATTTAATAATTATGTCTTATGACAGGTATTTAATAATTGTTCCTTAAGACTGATTTGAGGTGACCCCTCAGGTCCAGAGATACCTGAGAGCAGTTTTTCCCAGAAGGTAGAATACGGGACTGCTGGTGGCAGGGAAGAATTTAGGGGCTTGTGAACATGGCTTTAAATAACTGAAATGCCCAATGAGAAACTTTTTAAAAAAATTTTTCTTCGAAGCTTTCTGATTATGTTAGAGAGGAAGACTCAATTTCTGCACTGCTGTGTCTTGAACATCTCTCCCATACCCATTAACCTCCCTTTTTAACAAAGAGGATGCAGGCACTGCAGTCATCTACAATGCAATACCGTCGTTTCCCTCTCACTGCATTTTTCTGGTACTTTCTATTTATGGGCAAGAGATTCTGACTTTCATTTCCAGCAGCAATATAAAGTATTCTCTTAAAATATATATTAAGAAAGTAAGCTGGCTTAAAGAAAATTATTAGTGCCGGAAAAGGGAGAGGGCAGGTATACGGCGTTGTGGGGGTGCTGTCCCGTGAGGCCAGGGTGGGAAGGAGTTCCAGTCAGCCCATCCTCTACCTCCTTCCTACCTAAGTGGGAAGTGACCGATCTTAGCAGCTGGGAAGCCTCAGCTTTACTCTTGTTCCCTGTCCCTCCACAAGGTGCCAGGGCAAAACCCAAACCAATTCTCCTTGGGGAAGAATGAGGGCTTTGCAAAGCAGGGGCGGTCTGAGACACTGGGATGACAGCAAGTGCTGGGAGCCAGGGCTTCGTGGTGAGGCAGGCCTGGGCTTGGTTTTGGCGCTACCACACATGCACCAAGTCCCCAGGTTCTCTGATTCTAAACGGGGTAGTAATAAAACCGACCTTCCCGGGCCATCTGAGCCTTAAGGTCCTTAGTCCAGCGCTGGGCACATAGAAAGCACTCGATAAACTGGAGCTGCAGTCATCATTATTATTACCACCACCATCATTATCATCATTAAAGAGTCAGAGATGGAATAACAGGGAGGTAGTAGCTGCGGAGGACAGACAGGCACTGTATTTACATGGTAAGAGGTGTTGAATGTTACAAGGTGGGGTGCAGATGCTGGGGTGGAGAGAGAGACTGACTGGGAGACGTTGAGAAAGGCAGATGGAAACTGGATCCTCCTAACTGGGTGATGGATTGCAGCGATATGAGACAGTGGCAGGTGGGAAGACGTGGGGGCTCCTGAGAGTAGAGCAGCAGCCACCACTCTTGCTGAGCAGGGATGAGACCTGGGAGGATGCTCGAGTTCTAGTCCCGAGCTGGGACTGGGGAAAGCGTCATCCTGATGATCTAGGTAACCTGTCCTGATGCTGATCCCTTCTCCCTTGCCAGTGCTGCCTTGGCCCCTGGGGGAAGCTGGGGGATGGGTGGAGTGAGGTGATACAGTCTCGGCCCTCCCAAGAGGCCATGAACTCACACACGTGTCCCCTCTAGGACGGGTAAACAGGATGGGTGCCTGGGTCAGCTGCTCCCTCCCTAGGTCTTTTCCTCCCACTCCTTCCCTGGGGGTGGCTGATCCGCCCAGCTATCCTGCTCCACACCCAGTTTTCTCAGCCAAGAGCCACCAGGATGCTAACCAAGACACCTCGATGACCACTTTCAGGGTCGCAGCCCCTTCCTTTCTGAACGCCTGGGGTCCCCACTGAGGACTGAGGCCAGTTTCACAGCTCCCAGGCTCTCTGTGGGCTGGAAGATGTAGAAGAGGGTGAGAGCAGTCACCTTTAGGTGGCAGTATGGGAGAGGAGAGAGATGGAGAGGCAAAGGCTGACTGAAACTGTTTGAAAGACCAAGAAAGGGCAACTTACTGACTCTCATTCTGGTCCCCTGACCTAGGCTGGCTTACACCTAGGGAGAGTTCTGTTCCACTGGGTTCCCTACCTTTGCTCCCTGGAGGGGTCTTGACTGTGATTCCCTCTCCAAAGTCTCTACCTGCTGCCTCCAGTAGATACCAACTGCCTATCTCCTCAGATGCCCCCATCCCCACCCTGTGCCCCAAATTCCTGGGGTTGGGAAATTGAAACACTTTTGTACCTATCTCATTCCATTTCTCCCCACCTCCCTGATGCATGGACTCCCTCTCTCTGTTTCAACACAGACTCTCAGACTCACAATTACAGCTTATTACCCTATCAGTGGCTAGCCCTGAGTCACTGGGGGGAGGGACTCTGGGCTGCCCGGCCCTGTCACCTTCTCCCAAGCTATGGTATAAGGAGTAGTGGCAGGGAGGAGGACTGTGGGAAGGCAGGGAAGTCTGGGAAAGGAGAGAGAAGGCTGGAGACCTAGAGGGAGGGAGAACAAGTTCGGAAGGAAGAAGAGAACACAGGAGGGCACACAGACACAGAGGAAGAAAAAGGGCAAAAAGAAGGAAACTTGGGCAGGAAGAAGACACTCGGGAGGGAGAAGGAGCGAGACAGAAATGAAATTGCAGGGGTCTCTGGCCTGCCTCCTGCTGGCCCTGTGCCTGGGCAGAGGAGAGGCTGGCCCACTGCTAAATGCAGGGGCAAGCGCTCAAGGTGTTGGGGAGGCCATTGGACGGGGGGTGGGAGATGCCATTAGCCATGGGATTGGAGAGGCCTTCGGCCAAGGGGCTGGAGGGGCAGCCCCCCTGGAATCCAGGATGCCATGGGCCCGGCGGTGGGAGATGCTTTTGGCCATAGGGTCGGGGAGGCCATCCACCACGGGGTTGGAGAAGCAGCCCATGCTCTTGGAAACACTGGGAGTGAGGCTGGCAGACAGGCTGAGAATATCATTCGACATGGACTAGATGGTGCCCACAACTCCTGGCAGGGGCTACCTGGCAGCAACAGTGCTTGGGTGAGTGGCTGGAAGGGAGCTGGGTATGGAAATGGGAGGCTGTGGGCAGCCGGGTTGAGAATCTCGGGAATTGTTTGAAAGGATGAATGGGGAGCTTATTTGTGGCTGTCTGAGGCAGCTTTCTTCCATCTTATGCATCCTTCCTCCACTGCTTGGGGTCACTACCTGCCTCTCCCTATGTCTTGCTCTGGCTCTTCTCTATCTCAGTTGCTCTGCCTGCCCTCCCCTCATCACAGAGTGAAAAACACTAAGTGCGGGCATGTTGTCCTTGCAGGGAACCAATGGCCAGCCTCTATCTGGAGGCCACGGCAATTTTGGCTCTCAGGGTGGCCTTGGAGCTCACGGCCAGGGAAATTCTGGAGGTTCAGGGACTCCCTGGGGCCATGGACACTCTGGAGGCTCAGATGGCAGCTTTGGAACCAACTCTTTGGGAAGCTCCTGGGGCCAAGGAGGCAACGGAGGGTCACAAAACATGGGGACCAATGCTCAGGTAAAGTAAGCAGCCCAGCCCTGATCCTGCCGCCTCCCTCTCTTCAAGCCCACACTCTCCATGCCTCCCTTGTCCTTCAGATCCCACACAGTCTCTCTCTCCCCACAGGGAACCGTGGCCCAGCCTGGTTATGGCGCAGTGAGGGGCAACCCGAATACAGAGGTACGAGGAAGAGTCCGGGGCAGAAGAGGGTGTCCGGGTGCATATGATAGAACGTGGAAGAGACCAAGGGGAAAGAAAGGCAGGGAGGGAGGGGCTTGAAGTGTGAGGCAGATTGGCCTGGGGAGAGAAGGGGTTTGGGAAGGAGGCAAGGAAGAAAGGGAAGGGAATTAGATGGGGATGAGGGAGAAGCATTCTGGGCAAGAACGCCAAGCTCTAAGAAGCAGGAGAACCTGGCCTGTGGCAAAGGCTTTGACCAAGGTCTCAAAGCTCACCTGTTGTCCTCCTCTGCAGTGCACCAACTCCCCACCATCCGGCTCCAGTGGAAGCTCCAGCAGCTCTGGGGTAAGCAAATGGGCAGCCTGAGGCCTTTGGCACAGGGAGAAAACAGAGGAACTCTGTTCCGCTCAGCCTGGGCAGGGAATATGCCCGAGCACGAGAGGACGGGGACAGAAGAGGAAAGCCATCTTGGTGTTCTCATGTCCAGTCCTTGCTCTGGTCTCTTCCTGCCCTTCAGGAAAGTGGCAGCAGCAGCAGCAGCAGCGGCGGTGGCGGCGACAGCGGTGGCAGCGGCAGCGGTGGCAGCGGCAGTGGCTGTGACAGCCGTGGCAGTGGCGGTGGCAGCAGTGGCGGTGGCAGCAGTGGTGGCGGCAGCGGTGGCGACAGCAGCAGCAGTGGCTGTGACAGCAGCGACAGTGGTGGCAGCAGCGGCGGCAGTGGTGGTGGCAGCCACGGTGGCGGCGGCAGTGGTGGCGGCCACGGCGGCAGCAGCAGCGGCGGCAGCAGTTCTGGGGGCAGCAGGGTGAGTTCCGCTCCTCTGCTGAAGGCAGAGATGGGGCTTAGGCCTCTGGAGGTCCCTGCTGAGGAAACAATTCCAAGGTCTTCCTGAAAGCTGCCAGCCGGGGTGGGTGGCATCGCTGGCAATCCTTACCCTGTGGCTCCTTCAGCAGCCGTAGCCCACCCTCCCAGCAGGACTTCTTATATAAGCCTCCGGTTTCTCCAGAAGAGGGGCCCTGCCTACTTCTGATCACTCTATACCCGTATCTCTGCCCCACTGTGGTGAAGATATTCTACCTCCTGTCTAACCCCTGTTAGACGAATCCGGCTAGAGCTGAGGATAATGGGGGGAAGAAGAGAGGTGGGCACAGAAAATCACGACGCTTGCTCATGACGGTATCAGGAGAACGGGGTGGGGGGCAAGCCGTCACATGTGGAGACTAGAGGACGTTTACAGAGCTGCGGTGCAGACGAACTGACACAGGTGGCGTACACAGGAGGCCCCTGCACGGTGGCGAGAGCGCCAGGAAGGGACCACAACCCGGCAGCGGCAGCGGGATTAGGGGGCAGCTCCAACAGGCGGGCCTGCAGAGAGCGCAGGGCCGGCTTCCTTGCCGACCAGTCTGGAAAACGTGTCAGGCAAGAGGAGGGAAGCAACTAGAACAAGCCGGAAAACATAAGCTGCTTTGATTTACTGCTCCTTGTACCACCTGCTTTCCCCCCATGAAGAGCAGCCCTTAGAAAATCCTAGGGATTGGATCAAAGCAGATACTTAGGCTCCCAAGTAAAGACTCTAGAGGCTTTATCCCCTTTCCAGGTTTGAGGAGAGGAGAGGCAGGGGCAGGGCAGAGGGAGCCCCAGCCTGCCCCCAGGCTCCACGGTCATGGCTTTTGTGAACTTAGGCTCCAGAGGCCTGGCATGCGGTGGGGGTTGGGGAGCAACAGCTCAGAATCCCCAAAGTATCCTACATTTCCTAATATGCGCTTGGCTACATCTGGCTTTCTCTGTGCTCCGAATAACTCCCCACAGTGACCGACTGGCTAAAGATGGGAGGGTGTGGAGGTTGGGGAGAGGGGGTTTAGAAAATACAGCATGGCTGCAAACTATCGGTCCCTTCCAAGTCCTTTTAAGACACCAGATTGACGTGTGTTTTCTCTCATAGGACTACAATACTGGCTCTTCCTCAGGTAGCAGTGGCGGAAGTGGTGGCGGAAATAAGCCCGGGGTGAGTGTCCGGTGTTCACAACTGCATAGATCTCCCTCAGACTGTAGGAAGGAGGATAAAAGGCCCCACAGATAATGGGAGAGCAACAGCCGGGGCAGAGAATGAGGGTGAACTGCTGCTGAGTGAGGGGGGCGTGGACGTGGGCTAGCCTTGGGGCTAAAATCTACAAATTGAGGGCTGGAATCAGTGTCTAGGGGTGGGGAGCAGGGGACTGAGAGACCGTCTTCTCTTTCTCTCTCCCACAGTGTGACAACCCAGGGAATGAAGTCCGAGTGTCTGGAGGATCTGGGGGTCAGGTGAGAGCCAAACTTGGGGTAGCTACAGGTCATTACTGCAGCTGTGCCCTACTCCTCGTAGCTCTGCTGAGCCCCACTGCTAATGATGATCTCCATCCTAAACCCGTCTGTGGGGAATTTACAATTTAGGGGAAGAAACCAAGCACATAAAATTATTAACAGTCTCCAAAGTAATTAATTTGCAAATCCTTATGTGATATACCATAGATAGGGTATATCACAGATAGGGCTCTGAAAAATCATATGAAAACCAGTCCTTTTAGGAACATAATCGTTTCAATCGTCCTATATCTGGCCAGTGAACAGAATTCAATGATCCCTTCGACCGAGTTTTGAAGTGGGGTTTTGAAAGCCTACATTCCCCTCTTAGTTATTCTGGAAATTTGGGCTTTCTGTCAGCACCTGCCGTGCTGACAGAGGAATTGTGAGGCTAACGTCCACACAGATCACCTACGGGTCTTGTGAAAAGGCAGGTTCTGATTCAGCAGCTTTGGGGTGGGGCTGAGAGTCTGGTTTCTAACACGATCCAGGTGAGACTGACGCTGCTGCTCGGTGCCCGGTGCCCTGGCGTGTGGCCTGCAGGGTGGGAAGCACGGTCTGTGGTGCTACGGTGACAAGGCTTTCTGAAGAGCTCCTCAAATATCGGGTTTACTAACCTTTTATGGATTTCAGAAAACTCCCAGTTCGTAACTCTATTTCTAGTTGTTTACATAACCAAAGTCTTCTATGGTTTCTGCTCTTGAAACTAAAGGTCTTGATTTTCTTCTAGCACTACTAATATGTGTGTAATTTCATTTTAAAATTTAACTCTTTAATCCATCTGGACTTTATTTTGCTGTATACTGTCCAGTCCCACTCCTCGATTCAACTAGGCAGACCCTACATTTTAGATCAGACTTGTGTGTTCCCTTATGAAGGGACAATCAGATAAAAACAAAAGGGAGGAACTGGATAAAGTATAACTAAGTTTTTCACCCCCACACTTAACGGGTACTCCCAACCTTGTGTATTGAATCATGTCTACCGCTGCTCTAAAACATCACTTTTAAATACCTTACTATTTAGGGAGTGTTTCTGGGAGTTCCATTTTGTTCATTCGCTTCATCTGTTCTGGGACCGCAACCATTCTGCTCTATCTGTGGTAGCTCCACGGCACATTAATATCTGCCAACACAAGTCTTCCCTGGCTGCTTACATTTTCCTGTTTTCTTACCTATTCTTATACATTTATTCTTCCAAGTGAGCTTCACGATGACTTTGACAAGTTCCAAAATGGAGTTTCATTAGGATTTTAAGAGGAATTGTCTTAAATCATACATACGTTTGCCGGAATGGACCTAGAATCTAAAACAAAGCTTTGTGTTTCATCCCTCAGGTCTTCAGAGGACAGAGAGTCCCCAGCAGCTTTGGTGACATCAGGGTAAGGAGACCAACAGGTCTTGAGAATAGGGACTGTGGCAGCAGAGTATGTGACTGGAGGTCGGCTCTCCAGCAGCAAAATTAACAGAACCGATGATCCCGCATCCTGGCCTCGTCTACATTTTAGCTCTGGGAATGAGGAGGTCCTGGTGGGCCTGGGATTCACACCAAACAGTGAAAGCAGGACTCAAGAGGAGACTATGTCTCATGTAGGTGGGCACTAGGCAGTTTACTTCCACACCACCTCGGTTCCCACTGACTCTACGGCTGGCGTCACCATTCTGACCAATGCAAAACGTCAGCCCACACTGGATCCTGCAGTTCGAATCAGTTCCTTCCAACAGCCTGGCTGGCTCCTGCCTCAACGCCGGGGAAGGATTCAGATACTTTGGTGGCCAAGTCCCTTCTTATTGCACAGCTTGTAGACGTGAATAGAAACAGGTGGTTATGGTACCAATAAGCATTGTAAGTGAGCAAAAATGATCCACAAGCGGGTAAAACAAGATGTGCCAGGGATGATGGAGTTACCCAGAGAGATGGATCCCTCTCGGGGTCCTAGGAAGTCCTTGGTCATGCTCACGTCTCAGTCCTCTGGTTCAGGAATTTCTCGCCTACATCCTATCCTGCTAGCCTGCCCTCTCACCCTGCCTGCCTCCTCTGCCAACTCTTCTCCATTTTCTCTCTGCTCAGGAGATAAGCAAGGAGAGCAGTCGCCTCGTTGGGGGCTCCCAAGGCTATTACCAGGTGAGCAGGGATGGCTTTAGGAGAAGGGGTGGCAGAATATGGGGACAGAATGCCAAAGGCCTGGGAAAAGAAACAGAAATGTCAGTTTCTTGCAAGCTGCTCTGAACTTCTGTTACGTGACCATCA
Source organism: Eonycteris spelaea (assembly GCA_003508835.1). Classification (NCBI taxonomy): domain Eukaryota; kingdom Metazoa; phylum Chordata; class Mammalia; order Chiroptera; family Pteropodidae; genus Eonycteris; species Eonycteris spelaea. Next base: position 78,263 of record PUFA01000139.1, read on the forward strand.
GGAGGCTAAACGGGGGTCTGGGATCCCCATCATCCTCAATTTATCTATTCTCGCCCTCCTTCCAACTGCAATCACAGCCATTCTGCGAGGGAAAAACAGCCATAAATAACAAAAATGGCCAGGAGGGTAGTTTTTGAAATCAAACTTAAGAAGGCAGTGTTGAGAAGTGGAAAAGCAGTAAACCTGGAGTTAGTAATGGGGGTTCAAATGCCAGCCCGATCACTTGTCATCTGTGTGTCTTTAGGCAAGTCCGATGGCCTTTCTGAGCCTGAGCTTCCTCTTGGGTAAAATGGGGACAACAAAGCCCAACTTGCTCACTCACCCTCAGTTACTGCAAAGCTTTCTACATCATAACCAGGCCAGAATGGTTCAGGGTCCAGACACAGGAGTCTGATATGGAGACAGACTTTGAGGCAAGCTGCTGGACGGCTCTAAGTTTCAATTTCCTCATCAAAATGGAGACATCTCCACAAAGGAATGTGGCACAGGGCTCGGCACATAGTAGGACACATGAGGGAGTGGGTGGGGTTATTCTAGGAAGCAAGTAACTAGTCATTCCGGGAAGGTTTTCTGGAGGTGGGGTTCTTAGGTGCTGTGTAAAGCAGAGAGGCGGTTTACAGAGAGTACACTGCTCTTGAACAAAGGCGGTGGTGGGCGGGCTGGGAGCAGGCAGAGACGGACTGGCATGCATGACAGGACACATAAGCCTTGAACAGCAGCCTCCCTTTTCCTCACCCAGGGGCAAGGGTCCAATAGGGGAGGTGAAGCTGTTGGTGGAATCAGTAACTTGGTGAGTGGAGGTATCACCCTGCCTTGGGCAGGGTTCTCCCGACACCCACAGCTCCTAGCCCTGCCTCTTGCTCGCAGAGTGGGTTCTTACTCTCACCCCATTTCTCATTGTTTCCTTAGAACTCTCAGACATCTTCTGGGATCTTCGACTTCGACACTTTCTGGAAGGTGAGTTTGGCGAGTCTGTTCGTCTCATTTTCTTTTGGAAAACCAAACCCCTATCCCTTGGCCCCACAGGATAAAGTCCTCTTTCCTAACAACCATCGGCGGTGGCCCATGATCTCTCGCTCCTGAGGCCCTCAGCCAATTACATAGGACCCAGTTTGGTCATTTTTTTTTTTTTCTGCAGAACTTAAAATCCAAGCTGGGTTTCATTAACTGGGATGCCATAAACAAGGTAAGGGTTGGAAGGCCATTCTGTTCGATCTTTGTGGAGAGGGATATAGACAAGAAAGCTAAACCACTGCTCGATGATCCAGGAAAATAATAATGACGGCCACTAAGAGCATTTTGGCCAGCGCTAAAAAAAAAAGGGTGGCGGGGGTGGGGGGGGAGGAGGAGGGAAGAACAGTAGAGACCTGAAAAGAGAGGAGGAATTTGGAAACAGCTGGGAGTTGGGGATGAGGAAGGAATGGGCTTCTTTTGTGTCTTAACATGTAGACTTGAACAGGTCTGAACCTCAGTTTCCACTTTGAAACCTGGAGGTTAATGGAAGGGTATGAAGGCATCATCCTCAGGAAGCTAGAGGGCAGCAGAGGCTGGGTGGGGGTGGACTGAATGGTCAGGTGGAGCTAAAAGGCCAAATGAGGACTGACGCTGACAGTGGAGGGAAGGAGGAAGCCAAAATCTTCCAGGTACCGGATGGGTGCCCTGTACCTACATAACTTCAGGAGACACTTGGGGCCCAGAACCCCTTTCGCCTTCCTCCTTGCAGGGGAACCCCTGGATTGGCTGTCGTGACATCAGAATAGTAGAGGGAGTGGACTGGAAAGGAGCGGATAAGGGTAGACTAACAATCCAAACAAATACCAAAGGCTTCTAGAAGCTGTAATTGACAGCCCACTGATGTGTTTTGTTGGATCCAGTTTTAAAAACAAATTAGTTGCCAAAGTTTAAAAGTTGAGAGCCTTCACAAAATTACTTGGGTTTCAGGCTTTTCTGGGAAAATTTGGCAACACTGGGCTCCTTCCCGGGGGCTGGAATAAACTGGAGCTGAGTAGCAGCAGCTGCTTCTTTCCAGGGTGGCTTGCCCGCTCAGAGCTAAACGCCCCTGCCTGTCACAGTCGTTCCAGCCACCCGGCCGGCCTCTCCGAGCAATTGAGTTCCTGACCCCTTAATTTAATAGAATGAAGATTAGTATCATGCCCTCCTAAACCTGCAGGAAGTAGGGGTGGTGGTGGTGGTAGGCAGAGGCAAAGAGGCAGCCCAAACCTCAGGAAAGTCAAAGTCTGCCCTTGGGGGATAAGTGGGGAGTGGAAGATAGATACAGACATTCCCAGCTGCAGCACGGTTCTGATTTGTTTGAACTAGATGAACAAAATAGACTGTTTCTGTTTTAGAGAGAGCAGTCTCTGGAAGGGGCAAGACTCCTTACTGTGGGCCATGGAGAGACCAGGGGAAGCATGGGGAACTTGGGTCTGATGCGAGACCAGGGCACGTACAGACACCTTCCAGAGCGCCAGAACAGACAACCAAGAGTTTCTACACATCTGGGGGCAGGGAGCAGTAAAGCCAGTGCTTGTGGTCAGGCAGGATGCATTTGGGGCAGCTTCTTGGAGGAGCAGATCTCCGAAGAAGCGCAGGACAGAGCTGGGCAGAGAGGAGAATGGAGAGCCCCTTTTCCTTCACAGTGAGGGCTGGTGGTGAGGGGGCTGCGGATTTCCTCCAGAGCGAGGTCTAAGGACAGGGGGACTATACATAACAGTTCCTGGCAAGGTGTGGGGTTTTCAAGCCCAAGCTGGTATATCTGAATTTGACAGGATGACAGCCGTGTACGAAAAGGTCCCTGCAGATTTTTGGAGCAGGGGTCCAAACTACCCTTGTCTTGGTCTAGTACACCCTGAAGTCCTATTCCTTGAGCTCCCTCTTAGAACCTATTTCTTTGCCCAGGACAAGAGGAGCTTTCATGTCCCATGACCTCCAGAAAAGGAACTACCAGATGGATGAGAGTCCCCTACCCCTTCTTAAAACACTATCTCACCACTAACCGCAACATTAGCCCTTGAAATAAACCTTAGCTGCCCCACACTCCTGGTCTCTGCTCCTTTCTTACGTCTCCACTGTCATCCCAGGGGGTCTTGGAAGGGCTGACTTCAGCCCCACAGCTTTGGTAAATGGGCCAAAGGTGGCATGGCAGGTGAAAAGGCAGGAAGCTCTGCAGGCAAGTTCTGGTCCTGAGGTTTTGCTGCAGTTCTGTTCTGCCAGAGGCTTGGGAAAACGGGATAGAGAAGAATGCTCTGTACGTACTGGGGGCAGAAAGGATGGTTAATGGCTCCAGAGATCTAGCTTCTCTCTTCCTTGGTCACCCAGCTGCCCCCTAAACCTTGGTCACGTGCAATTCTGAAGACTGAGCAGGAGTAGGGGTTTAGATGAGCAGGGGGTCAGGCTCCCTGCTAACCTGCTCCCCACCTTTCATCCACAGGGCCAAGTCCCACCCCCCACCACTCGAGCTCTCCTCTACTTCAGCCGACTCTGGGAGGTAGGACAATTCTCACTTTTTGAAGAGCTGGGGATCTTGGTCATCCTCTTCCCTCTCCCCTCTTTCCCTTTCCCCTCAAGGCTCCAGTGGACCTGTCACAAAATTCCCCCTTTTCACTTTTGAGATTGTTAAGCTCACCCAAATCTTATCACCGATACCATCAGAAATTCTGATACCCTCAATCTCTGATATGCTTATCTTCATCTAACCTCAACCCACATGCAGCCTCCAAAACCCATTCTTGCATGTGGTCTTGAAACTTTCCCAATAAGCTGCCACGCGCCACCCTCTGAATTCTGTCTCTCTAAGGCCCACTCATCTTTCCTTCTCCCTTCAGGATTTCAAACACAACACTCCTTTCCTGAACTGGAAAGCAATTATTGAGGTAAGGGTGACAAAACCTCTCGTTTTGGGATCGCAAGCCCAGATCTGGGGACATGGGGTTCTGGGACCTTGGCAGTGGCTTCTGGTTTCTGTCCCAGTTCCTCATCCTTTCTGCCGAGAGAGGGTGCCTCCCTCCCTTCCCACTTTTCTCGCTTTATGCAATGCTGAGTGGGGGCGGGGTGGGAGAGAGAAGCTGTGAGTCACTGGAGGAGCAGGGTGGCAGGTCCTCCCTAGGATAAAAGCTCAGGCCAAGGGTTAGGGCACTCACAGGTGTAGGAACATGAAGCTGGCTACTGTCTCTGCTTTGCTGCTGCTCCTGCTGGGCATGGCCTGGCTCCGAGGGAGCCCCAGCTGGGTGGGTACTGCAGGGTGAGCAGGTGGTGGGGAGCATCAGGTGGGGAAGAGGGAGGAACCTCAGAATTAAAAAGGGGGGCACTAGGGAGGAAAGCTGAATGGAAACAGGAAGTATGGGCGGGTAAGGGGATCAGGTCATCATCAAGTGCAGGCAGATACAGGGTTCTGAGAAAGGTAGGCAGGCCTCTGGGTCTTCCAGAAAACCATACCTTGAGTCTGCTTGGCCAGTGGCCTTTGGGAATCAGGACCCTTGGGCACCGAGGCAAGAGTTGTTCCCTCGCTCATCTACATGGGCCAGACACCTAAGGCTGGACAGGTAGGGCCATGCAAAGGGGGAGGTCAAGGCCTTCCAGCTGAGTGCTGTCACGCACTCATGTAGCACCAGTGTGGCTATGTCGCCTGATTCTTCAAGAAAAGTTAGAAATCTGATTTTTAATTGCTCATAATGAGTTTAATTAAAAATGCATACCAAGCAAAAAATGTCTGGAGGCAGGTGGTCAACTAGTTTGTGATCTCAGTGCTAGGGCTAACAGTGGAGTTAAAAGTCAATGTCAGATGTGGATAAGGTGGAGTTAGGAAGAACATCTTACCTGTGTGTGCGCACATGCGCGCGCACGTGTGTGTGTGTGTGTGTGTGTGTGTGTGTGTGTGTGTAGGGGTGGGTAGCGGTAGGGTTCCTTGTAGAGAAGTGATGATGGCAGAAGTTAACTTCTCTCCTACTGCTTAGAAATTTTCCTTGCCTTGCTCAGGGAAGGGCAAGTGGCAAGTGCATCTGCAGTGTGCCTTAAGCAGCTCCTTCTGCTCTCTTGTACATCTCCCCTTTCTTTCTCTTGGACCCAGAACTAACACTTTGCCTCTGTGGATAACAGCCCGTTCTTCCAAGGACCCTGTAGCGAACAGTGTTTGTGAACAGGGATAAAAGGGCCTATGAGGGGAGCAGGGTTTGGGATCAGCAAAAGGTGGGCTGGGGCTGAGGGGTCTGGGCCTGTCCCAGGGGAGCCCGTGTGGGCACCACTCATTTGTCATTCCAGCGCCATCTCAGGCCAGCCTGCTGATGCTCCAGATGCCTGGGTGGGGGTGGTATTGCCACACCCAGTTCTCTACCCTTTCTCCCCTAACACTAAGTGTGGAAATCTGTCCTGCATCTATTTGGGCCATCAGTTTGCTCCAGGCTCACTGCCCTCTCTGTAGGCAGCATTTATCAGGGACCACTGAGAGGGGTGGGGTGGGATAGGTGGGGTGCTGGTGCTCCACAAGGAGGGCAGACCCTAGGCAGCAGGGTGCTGGAGTCTTGCAAGGCAGGCCAGGCCTGAAGGACCGGGACGCCTTGTGACTCCTTCTTCCTTACAGGGCGCCAACGCATCATCACTCCAGAAGAGGGCAGGCAGTGCTGGTCAGGTAAGTCTGCCTTCAGACTGATCTCTAGGCTTGTGGTCCCTCTATTGTTCCTGAGTCTGGTCAATCTGAAATTCACTCTGCCACTCTACTTTTCTCAGTCTGGTGCAGGATGGCAAGAGGTAACAGCTGTAACTTCTAAGGTAAGATATCTGCCACGTGACCTCCTGATTTAGACCTCACTTATATCCTTGGTCTCCTTCCTTCACCTCCTAAGTAACACTTGAGGAGTTGGAAGAGGTAGCGAGGGAAGGAGGCGGGGCCCTTTGGACTAAGAACACAAAATGAAGTGAGAGTGTGGGCTCTGGCTGGCTGAAGGAGATTCTAGAAAAGAAAGCAAATGGCACAAGGAGGGGAGAAGGCAGGGGTTTTGAGAGGAGTCCAGCGAGGGCAGGGAGGCGGGGTGTTTTCTGGAGCAAAACGCCTTCATACCTTCTGTCCTGAGCCCCACCTCCACCCCTGTTTTCTGCCATAGAACAATTATAACCAGCAGGCATATCCTACTGCCTCTGGTGGGCAGTACTCAGCCAAGATCCCTGCTAAGGTAAGACATGCAACTGTTCTGTTTACAGTGGGAGTCTCTGCGTGGGGGTAAGGGTGGGAGGCTTTTGCTACCAGGGTCCTCTACGTGGGGTGGCCGAAGCCAAGTCCTGTTCACTTTGAAAGTCATGTCTCTCCACCCCTTTGCGGGGAGACTTGGGCTCCCTGAGAACAATTTGGAAGTAGAAGGTAGACGGTCCAGTGCTCTTCACACCTGCCCACTCAGAAAACGTTACGAGGGAGCAGGAGCTGCATCATATGCCATAGAGAAAATTGGGAACCAACATCCTCCCAAAGAGAAACATATATTCTAAAAAAAAAAAAAACCACACACACATGACACATGGCGGAACAAACAGCCTTCATTTGTAGTTTCTGCTCTATACCTCTTTAACCGCTGACCTTTTGTGGGTAGCGGGTAGGGAAGGAGTGGGAGGGGGGAGGGGGAAGAAGATAGACTGGCACTTGGGCAGAGCTAGCCCAGGAACTGCCGGCTGGTGGGAAAGTAAATGCTTCATTCCATAAAGGAAATAAAAGGAAAAACGTTTGAGAATTTCGTTGCATTCAGTTGCAAAGAAAGCAATCTTGTAAGTTCAGTAAGTAAATGTGCTAAGTATTAATCGGGCTGATGAAGAAAAAACAGGCGGTATTCCCTCCACCTTTCGGAATATAACCCTGCCCTTGGGGAGAGGCCTTCCACTGAGAGGTCAGCAGCTCTGCTGACTGAGAGGAGGTGAAGAGGCAGTTCATACTACCTGTGGGCGTCTACTTCGCCAATTATTTGTGGCTAATCGCCATCCACCCCGCAGGGAGAGGGAGACCTACCTATTTTCCCTCACTCCAAGAGGCCGTGTGTGCTCAGGGACCACATTCAGTATCATCTTGGGTAAAACATACTTCGGATGATAAATCTGCCGTGAAACAGATTCCACGGGCTGAATGTCCATAGTTCAGACCACAGGACCTTTGAGATAATCCTGGTCTGAGCCTGCCCTGGCCACTGGGCCCTTCCTGAGGCCTGAGGACATGGCAGAGTACAGAGAGGTCACTGTAGCCCTCACGTTACCTCCTCTGATCTTCTCTTTACAGGGAGGAGTCACGCTTTCTTCCTCAGTAAGTAGTGGGGCAAAGAAAATTGGGCTTGTAAGAGACGGGGTCTGAGGCCGGTGGTGCAGGGGACTGTGCGACGTCCACTCAGTCACTCTCCTTGTCCTGCAGGCTTCCCGGGCACAACCTGGCCTGCTGCAGTGGGTGAAGTTTTGGTAGGTGAGTGTCAGGAGCTGCATCCAGGTGCTGAGGCACTGTCACCTGGGGGCAGGGCTGGGATCGAGGCATCTCCTTTGTTCTGGGTGGAAGCTCTCAGGCACTGAGGAGGACAGCCCAGCGTGGGGTGTGGAGAAATCTCATAAGAAACGACTAACTTGGAAAGCACCCTCTGAGTGCTGAGTGAAGGCCTGATGGAGGGGGACCTCGCAGGGACAGAATGACACACTAGGTTCAGGAGAGGGGACCGGAATAGGAATTGTAGGGGGCGGGGTGACTGCAGATGGGTGAACTTTTCAGGTATAAAGGGTCAGAGGCAAAAAGAAGAATTCAGTCACCAGCAAGGAAGAAGTAATAGATGAACTTGGCAGAGCCACACAATCTGTTTTAGAGGATAGCAAAAGCGAGGGGAACGACAGGTAAAATTGGTAAGACACAGAGGGACTGTGGGAACTCAGAAGCTGCCAGAAAGGATACTCGGTTTCAACAGACTTAGGAGCAGCCGCATTCTACCCTTTGCTCTTTTCTTTACTTCTAGAAAATTACTTCCAACCACAACCGAGGCCCTGAAGAATGCCAGTTGACTAGGAGCCTGGCCGCGCCCCTCCCCCAGCTCTCTCTATGCACCAGGCTTGGTCCGGGCGCTGACACCTACTTCTAGGTCGGGACCAGTCTTCTGTCTGTCCCTTGTTGCTTCCCACCCCCTGTGGTGTCTCCTTGACCAGCAGCCTCATCATCGGAAACCAGATACTTTCTTTACCTACTCCATTTTGTGACCTGAAGTCACTGTGGCAATTCTTCAGGAGGAACTTCCTACTTTTGAGGTTTTCTATGGAAATAAAACGTGAATCTTGTTTCCCGAAGGCTCTCTAATCTTGTTCTTTAATGCTATACTGATGGCCCAGGTCGGGGAGGATGGAAGAGTGATTTAGGGGCAGATGATCTGTCTTCCTCCTGGGAGTGGCATAGAAAACGGTGGGCTGAGAGAGACAGGACCTGGGTATTCCTGACAAGAAGTAGCCAGCTGATCTCACTGGGCCTCCGTTTGTCTACCTGTAAAAAAAGACTTTCACCTAACCTACAATTGAATACCATGCTTACTGCCCTTGAAGCAGTCATAGGTTTGCTAGCCTGAAAATGCAATGAGGGAGCCATTCAAATCAGAAGGTGGGAATAAAGAGGTTGTTCAAAGAGAGATCTGTCCCAGAGAGCAAGGGCGGGGGTAGGAACAAGAGCAAGGGGTGGGTAGAGAATGTGTTGTGGCTTTGTAAGTGCACTGAAGGCTGGATGAGGGGACAGTTGGGTTGATGTGTACAGGAAGCTGTAGGAAGTGGCTCATCTCTAACACCACATCACGTGCCATGGCCTTGCGCCTCCAGGATGCAGAGGGGCAGCGGAACACTTCGCCAGTAATGTGCGAGGAGACAGGCAGAGGTTCTGGGCACAGGCTGAGAGCCCAGGCTTGTGACAAGCCGAGGAGCCCTGAGGACATGGCTGGAGAGTCCCTGAGCCAAAGCCCCATTGAGGTCGTTGTGTATGTCCAAATTAAGGAGCCCCCATCATTCATTCCTTATCCATATCCCTATGGGACCCAAGGACTAAGAGGAGGACCTGAAACACCCTGCCAGCCTAACGGACCGCCTCTGTAATCGCACGTTTCCTGAGCACAAGACCTGTCTGCTTCGGTCACTGCTCCAACCCCAGTGCTTGGCACAGTGCAGGGCAGGCCTCAGAGAGTTGATGAAGAAATGAAAGAAATCGGGCCCAAAGTGGTCTTGGGGAAACTGATTTGATCAAACCCAGCTGACTGGGAGAAAGAGGACTATTCCTTTGCTCTGCTTTCCCTTCCCACTTCTGTCCCTAAGTTGGGCTACTGCTTTACATTTATCTTCAGCTTCAACTGTGTGGGGAGCCTTGCACTACCTCCTGTGGCCACGAGGAGGAGACCACAGCTGTCCCAGGGCTGACCGACAGCTGGTTTCCTGGGTGTGGTGGGGTGCGGGTGACTTTTCAGAAACGGTGGGAATTCGGGTCTCCTCAAGCCAGTCCCTGAGGGATTGAAAGGGAAGCTGAGGTGGTCAACATGGTTTTGGATTCTTGGGTCATTCCTAGTTCAAAGGGCTGAAAGCAGCCCTTTAAAGTTTAAAGTACCACCTGAAGCAGGCTAAGGCCCTCTTGTGTAAAGGACTCTAAAGAAGGGCAGGCCACCTCTTTCTCCAGCTCGAACCTCTGAAGCGGCTTCCCCACATCCTTTCATTCCCCCCTAAAATCCATTCTCCCATAACTGCTCAGAATCCTCCACAAACGTTTCATTAGCCCTGGAATAAAATCCCAACTCCCCACCATGGCTTGGGACGATTGGGCTCCGGCTTCCCTCTCCAATGTCATCTGGACCTACTGGGAAAGGCCCTTAGGGATACTGCTGTTATCTGCCTCTGGAATCCAAGATCTTCAGAAGTTTGGAGCTTTAACCGTTTAGGTCTAAATTCAAATGTCCCTCCCAAACCAGCTCAGCCAAGGATAGCTATGCAATCATGATCACATCACCCTGTTTTAGCTTCTTCACAGAATTTATCATTCTCTGAAATTATCTTGTTTCTTTGTTGTTGTTGTTGTTGTTGTTTGTTAGATTTTGATCTGTTTCCTCTGCATAAACTCCACAGAACAGGTGCCAATTCCCAGCACCAAGAGCCTATGTGGCTGTTCAATAAATATTTGTGAATTACAGACTGGAAGGAGGTATCAGAATTAAGTGGGATCAGTCCAGGAAGTCTTCCTGGTAGAAGTTTAAGCAAAGGGTACTCAAGGACAAAGGGTGGGTGGCAAAGGAAGAGACCAGATTTGCTGGGCAATGTGGTTGCTTTATTAAATACAATAACACTGGTAGAGGGAGGAAAGGATGGGATAGGAATACTCTGAGCTCTGCCTTCCAATATCCCACATACCCCAATACCCCAGTACCCCACACCCCCTTTCTCTTCAAGGCTTGTCCCTATGTGTTCACCAAGGCCCCGAGGCTCCAGTGTGCATCCCTTCAAACCCCCCATTCCCTCCCTGAACCCAGGTGCTGGCTCCCAGCCCCTAGGTGTGTCTGTAATGTAGTAATCAGGGCTGGGCCTCGCCTTCTACCCACACTCAAGTTCCAGCAGATCTGGGGTGGGGTGGGGGCAGACCTGTGGGAAAACAGGGGTTTACCGGTATGCTCAGAGAGGAAACTAGGAGGTCAACCAGACTTGGAGATGGAGCGATACAGAGCCAGCTCTATGCCTCCGCCGGACCCATTAACCCAATGTGATGTGTGCAAAGCAATGCTGACTCCCAGGCCAATTCTCCTGCCAGCCATTATCCAAACTGCTGGGACCCTCTCCGAGTGAGAATCCCCCTACCTGCTTGACCACTGGACACTGGACACTCAGAGAACACAAACTCACAGAGGTGATATAGATGAGGGAAAGGGGAGGAGCTTGGAGAGACACTAGATTTTAAAGCCAGCCCTTACAACATAAGTCATATGAAGCGAAAATTACACTTGAAAATCCATCAGAAAGGTACCAAATTGAAACAAATCATAATTCCAGCATAGCCAGGTTTTTTTCCAGCATGAGAACAGAACTTGTTTGTTTGTACACATGAAGCAGCTGGCTTGTGTTTAGAGGCATTATTCAAAAATACCTATCTTTAAACATCAGAACTAGAACTAGAAATATCTTTAAAGACATATCTGTGGTGGCAAAATGCTCATACTACATGAAGCATCTGGAAACTGAGGCAATTGCCTGTTCATTCTGGAACATATGCTCATTTAGTGCCATTAATCTCTTAGCTCTTTGTTTTTATTTTGCCAAGAGTGTACAGTGTGATTCACTGAAATCAATGCAAGAGTGTGCTCAGAGCTGCCCCCTATGGCTGTGCAGGCGGCATACCACAAAAGGGGCTGATGGGAGGTCAACGCAGCCTGCCCCTCAGCTCTCAGGGCACGGGCCTAATTCACACAAGGTGGTATGTGGGCAGGCCAAGGCCCTTTGTAGGACTCTACTCCACAGCCCAGGAAAAGAACAGTACAGATGCAGGCCCTGGGATCTTGAGGTTTGAACACTGGCCCTGCCAGACAGTGGCTGTGTGAGCTTGTGCCAATCACTTAACTCCCATTTGCTGTGGTTCCCCTACTTACAGAGTGTGGGTAATTATAGTACCTATCTCACAGAATAACTGTGATATTTCAATGAGATTGTGCATTTGGAGCACATGTGAAGGCCTGCCATGTAGTAAGACATCAATAAATTGGCTAACACTTTTATTAGCAGCATTAGGATAAGGTGGAGAGGAAAATAGGGAAGTCAACTTGTTGCCAAAGAACTCTGGAGCCAAATAGATGATGGTGTTTAGACGTGTTTGGATCATCTGTTGCTTGAGATGCCAACGTGTTCTTCCATTAACGTGTCTAATTAGAGTTGATTATATAACATCAGTTCTCTTTTGTCAATTCTTCATTCCTTCTGCTCCTGGGGTTGACCCCATGCTGACAGAATGGTGGTTAATGAGTTCCTTCAGTAACTGTTAATTAATTGGCAAGAATTCATTACACATAAAAACGTGTGTCCTCCAGAAAACCTTTTGGGAGGTACTCCACCCACCTCATTTTCTCATTTGTCCCCTCCAGTAGCACCATGCACATGACATCCACTCCCACAAGGTCATCTGTGCTTAGCGAGGGTCCCTCAAGCATTGTCTCCTCAGGTAGCTCTGAAAAGAGGGAGACGCCATTATGAAAACAGAAGAGGCTTTCTAAGGCTAAAGAAGGATGGGCTATTAGGGTCTGGGGTGTGGGGGCAGCATGAGAATTGAACTGCAGTGCTCGCTTCTGGGGTTCATGAAGATTGTTTATGAATGACTGTGGCCCTCCCACCCGAGGCCTGCCGTCTGTGTACATTGCATCAGGTTGGGTAAAGAGGCTCATTCTTAAATAAGGTCTTGATTTGTCCTGGCAGCATCAGTAGATATTCTAGTACCTCCTTATTGCACCAGGAACTGGCTGGGCCACCTGAACCTCATTGTGGAGAGGGTTGCTTGATTAGGATGTTTTGTCACTTTGAGGTGATACAACTCCTGAGCTGGGGGAGTGGGGGTGGAGGGGGCGTGGCGTGGGATAAACTTAATGTAATGGAGTAGGCATTCAAAGTTCGGGGTCTAGATCCCATTTCTAAGTGGTTAGCTCTAAGACCTGTTTTGCTTTTTTGCCCCTATTCCTGGTCTTAGCTCAAAACAGTCCTTGTTCTGAAGACGCAAGAGTAAGAGATGGGCAATTGAATAATGTGAAGGGATCCAGCCCCAAAGCAAGAAAGGTGGAAGGATGCTTGGATTCTAACGTATCCAACAAATGTTGGCTTCACCTGTACTCTGTGTAAGGCATGGTACTGGGGAGATATAAAGGTGATTAAGATATAGTTCCAGGTCTCAAGGAACTTAATGTTCTAAGAGGGAAATGAGAAGAACATAAGTTACTCTAGGTGCAATGCTAGAGAGATACAAATGAATTGATATGGCAAGAAGGGCAAAATGTGTGGGGGCGGAGGGATGGGGACAGAGGGAATTAGGGAAGCTTCATCCAAGATGGATGTTGGGTTCTTAGAACTGGAGGTGAGAGAAGGTTGTTTTGGCAATAAGAAAAAGCACGGGCAGATGCTTGGAGGAGGAAAAAGAAAGGTATATTTATTTGATAAGGAGTCTAGTTTGGCCAGAATGTGAGGTATGCGCAAAACAAGTAAAAGAAGAAAAAGTTAAAAAGGCAGGTTGAGGCCCGAGCATAGAAGCCCTTCAATGCCAGTCTAAGGAGTTTAGACAGGGTAGAAAAAGCCTGAATTATAAGAGAGGGATGAAGGATATAAGGAAAAGAGACAAAGACAGAAGGAGAGGCTGCTTGAGTGCCATTGCCAATTCCTTGGAGGGACAGGTCCAACCTGTCTCAATCCCAGCGCCATTTGCATGAAGAACCCCATTGCCATCTCAGCTTCCTAGTGCCTAGGGCAGAATGTAGATTGAGAAATCTAAGGTAAGTGGGGAACAGTCCACACCTCTCCACCCAGAGCCCTGGGGGTGGGTGACAGGATCTGGGGGTGAGTCAGTAGGGTGGGGACCCCATTTCTGCTCACATCTGCCTCCCTGGGAATATAAAGGGCAAGCAGTAAGGCCCCGCCTCAGAGCACCCCAAACTTGACACCATGAAGATCCCAATTCTTCCTGCTGTGGTGCTTCTCTCTCTTCTGGCGCTCCACTCTGCTCAGGGGGCTGCCCTGGGTAGTTCTGAGGTGAGCGCATCACCTGGGTTCTCTTTTCCTTATACTTATTACCTCATTTACTCTTTGATTTCTTTATCTTCTGTTATGGTTCTTATTTTTGAATATTATCAGGGGCTGGGGCTCTGAGGGAGGGAAGAGGGAGGAAGGAAACGAAGCATTTCTGGGAAGACCTGTAGGGATGGAGATGCCAATTTTTCTGGAAGGGATGGTAAAGTGTGGGGTGGAGTCTGGACAGCTGAATCCTAGGAAGAGACAGGGCTGAGGTTGGTTGTCTGGGTTCAGCCTCACCTTTTTTATTTGTATCCCTGGGAATGGCTTCCAGGTGACTGGAAGTTCCCTACTATCTCTGGAGCCTAGGCCATAGCAAGCATCCTAATAAGCCAGTCTCCAGCCAAGAGGAATCCTGAGGCCTCTCTATCCCCTTCTTATCCCAAGGTGGGGAGACAATGTGTATACTGGACTTAAAAGTCAATGACAGGGTCACAGACTCAATTGCTTAGGATCTAAGCAAGTGATGTCAGTGAATAAGAGGGCTAGGGGTGTGTGTGGGGGGGTGGGGCTCTAGGGAGGTGCAGCGAACTTGCCCAATCCAAAAGGGACCATCTATATTCCATTTTACTGCTGCTAGGTAGGAAAATGTACCCATTGTGGACAGAGTTTTCAAAATTTCAGGAAAACTGAAAATCTAATTTATGAATTCTTACTCATTAAAGGTATTTAATTCAAATTTCAAAACAAACCAGCCAAATTATTGTGAGATCTCAACATTTGGGTCTAGCCTGTAGGCTACCTGTTTGTGACCTCTTTGTGGGTAGTAAGAAATAAGGGGCAATAAGCTGGACAATTGGGAGAGCAACAAGGTGGGCTGCACTGAGGTCTGGGGGAGTTAGCAAATTGATGAGGGAAACAGAGACTTGAACTTCGGTGGCAATAAAATCACAAAGCAAATCAACTTCAATCAATTCAAGGAAGGCAGGGCACTTTAGCAGTGTGGCTCCCACCAGCATGCCAATGGCCTCCACCCAGCTCTCAGGAACACCTCAAGCTGACTGCAGAACAACACCAGCTCGTTATTCTTGGGAGGAGTCCTCTTCTTCCACCCTTTCCACCTGCTGTCTATAATGGATGCGGACCTGGGTTTTTAACTTCTCTAACTTACACCTGCCCTTCTCTTCATCTTGCACATCTGTCAGCGTCCGCAGTGCTGGAACAGAATGGGTTAACTGAAGCCCCATGTTGGAGAATGGGCTATATGCTTGGGGACTGGCCTCTGGAGGAAGGCAGAGCTGGCAGAGAGGATTTGGGGAGAGGGACGTGCCATCATGTGGTCATTTGTCTCCTTTCTTCCTTTCACTTTCCAGGAAGAAACCACCATTGGTAATTATGCAGCAGGACCTGAGGTAAACGCCTGTTTCTTCACACCCCAGCCATGAGTTTGTCCTGTCTTTCATGCTCCTTAGCAACTTTTGCTTTTTTGCTTAGCAACATCTTGCTTTTTTGCCTAGGCCTTGAATACTCAGTTCCTGAACATCGACAAGTTGCGATCTGTAAGTACAATCTCTAGTGCTGCCCCCACAAATACCCATAACAGAAAGGAGATCCATGCCTTGGGAGCAAGCTTGCAAAGCTGCCATGGTTCCTTCACCCTTTCCAGAGGGCTAGTGGCTAAGCTCTGTCCTTCCCTGGAACTGAACCTCTTCTGGTCTCTCTTTTAAGGCTTTTAGGACTGAAGAATTCCTGAACTGGCACGCCCTCTTCGAGGTAAGTGCAGGGACACTCCTTACTCTCCTTGACTGTCTGCAGTCTTCCCAGGGTAGGGGCAACACATGCTAGTTCTAGCCTTCTGGGTTGTTTCTTGAGTTCTAGGAGGGAGTACTTGGGGGCTGTCTAGCCAAAGGAAGTTTCCGCAGGAGGCTGTCATGTTTATGCCTTATTTTCCTAATACGGCAGTGGAGGAACAAGGCCACGAAGACAATTCCAGAAAAGGAAGACCTTAATTGGTCAAGAGTTTATTTGAATTGCCTCATCCTCTATGAATAAACTGAGGTCCTCTATTGGGTGGCTTACCCAAACTTAGAAGGCTAAGTCAGTGACCATACTCGAACTAGGGCTTGTATAGCATGACTCTGCACATACTATGTGCCCTCAAGCAAATGTCCTCAGTTCTCTGAGCCTCAGTCTCCTCATCTATGACATGGGGATGATGACAGTTCCTACCTCAAAAGGTTGCTGTGAAGATCAAACAAAATCATACCTACAAAGCAGTTCGTATAAGGCAGACACAGAATAAGGGTCAAGAGATATTGGTGCTCACTGTAATTATAAAACAACACCACCATCACCACTGCAGAGAGCTCATTCCATGATTGCTTGCTGATCCATGCTCACCTGACATGTTACACATCTCTCATTCTCTTTTTCTGTTTCAGACTATCAAAAAGAAGCTTCCTTTCCTCAACTGGGATGCCTTTCCTAAGGTGAGAGGTTGTGGGTGTTAGGAGGGTAAGTAGGTCGGGAGTGAGGAAGAAGCAGAGGATCTGTGAGGGAGAGTGGGGACAGTGAAGGGAGGATAAACCTTCTCCTCAGCAAAGTCAAGGGAAATCTCAGTTACAATATTTAGAAGCAAATGGGTACTTAGACTGGGGCAGAGATTCCTTTCCATCAGTGCCCTGCCTATCATGGGCTTCCTGATGGACTCCAGCTTCCTGCGCCTGAGGGCCCCAAATTTGACCACATCCTCTCTCCCTCTAGCTGAAAGGACTGAGGAGTGCAACTCCTGATGCCCAGTGACCGTTCCCTTCAAGACCCAGCACTGCTGCTACCCATTAAAAGAGCAGGCTCATGTGGGATCTGATTACCAACCTACAATCACTCTTTCCTGGCTCAGTAACTCCCAATAAAATGTTTTCCAAACAAATTGCTTCTGAATCTATGTCTCTGTCCTTATCCTACTGGGCTCTAGAAAGGGCTTAAGATGTAGTGGGCTCCACTCCTGTAGGCAAAAATCTTGAATTCTGAGAAGGTAGTGAGCTAGGAGGAAGTGGGAAGGACATATCAAGATGGCAAGAGATCCCTTGTGTCTTGGCTCCTCAGAACTGGCTGACATCCTTGAGGAGCATGAAGCTGTGAGTTGCTTGGTAAGATGCCCAGAGAATTAAATCTGCTCTCTGAACTGCTAGCGCCCTCCCCTCCTGCCTTCTGAGAACTTGTTTCCTTTGGTGGTGGCACTTTAGTATAGCAGAGCTATCTGGAATCCAAGGCTCAGGACCCAGCTTAAATCAATGAGCCCATCTGCCCCCTTTAAAAAATTAGGTAGGTTTTAAATAAAGAAAACTACTGGTATGACCCTGGGCCTTCTAAGCATTCATTTCTTTATCTGTGAAATAAATGTAGAAATAAATAAGGATGATAATAACGACCTTGTGGTATTGCTATAAAGGTTAGATGAAATAGGTGTGCAAAACCGCTTCCAGGAGGCCAGGCACATAGCAGGAACTCAAGAATTGCTTGTTCCCTCCACTCCCCAAAAGAGCTGCCACAATGACCCAGATTCATTATTACTCACTCAATCACTCACTCACTTACCAAACCATCCACCATCCATCCACCCACCCACCCACCCATTTACTGTAAGGGTCTTGAAACATCAACTGTGTTGTGTTGGTTCATGCAGATGTATCTGCATGGAATCCTACGTACTCTGTGTGCCTGCTCTGCGTTTTAAAATGTTGAATTAGTTGGGATTGCCACCCTGAACGTGCCTGATCTCATCTGAATTAGTTGGGATTATTTCTGGTTTCTCTTGAAAACTGGGAACATCAGAGAATAATGGACCTGTGATTGACTTACAGCAAGTAACAGCTGCCCTCTTTACACAGGGCATGATCTCTAGGTCAGTAAAGTTCCACCTGCCAGGTTTCACGTATTTACATTGTCATTTGGCCTTTATAAGCAACTGGGTTTGCAATTATGACCGTAGCTTACTTGAGGCAGTAAAATTAAATTTGTGTTGAAGGAGGAAAAATTTCCTCCTGCTGTCTTAAATTCTATGGCTGGCTTAGGAATTAAACTGATATAAGGCAGATTAACAGGAGAAAAGCATACGAATTTATTTAATATATTTTTTTACATGTACACTGGAGTCTTCAGAAGAAAAATGTAGTCATTAGGCCCAAAAGCTTATACACATTTTTATACAAGGAACCACAAATTGTGGGGCTGTGATAACACAAAGCGTCTTGGACTAGGGGCAATACACTATGGGACAGTGACTAGGAAATATATGGGGGAAACTAATGGAAGGTTAGGGTTATTTTAGTAGGTTTGTTTACAAACTGGAGTTGACTTCCAGACTCTGGTGATAAGATTGTTCCTCTCTTCCTGATATTGGGTAGAAAGAGGGAGGGCAGAGAGCCTTCCTGCATCTGCTGTGTCTCAAGTGTCTTCGGCCCCTAAATCATCAATGTGCCAAAGTATATTTTGGGGTGGCATATTCTGAACTCACTCATTTGGTTCCTGTTTTCAAAGAGCTTACAGACTAGATGACTAAGACATGTAAATGTTGCTCATACCCTTCCTTCTGGTTAACTAATTATAACACACAAACACACACACACAAATGAGAAGCAACTTATAAATGGGATCATCAACAGAAAAGAAAAAAATGGAAACTGGTCAAACACTGCAATCAATTAAAATATTTAGCAAAGATTGAACTCTCATAAATTGGGTGATAGAAAATGGAGTAGAGGAAGAAGAAGGGATAGTCCTTAAGACACATTTATTAAGTAGCTAGGTTTTAGGGAAGGACAAGAATTGTCATATAGAAGTCAAGAGTACATTGGAGGTAAAGCAGTAGTTCTCAAACTGTAGTTCTGGGATCAGCAGCATCAGCATCACTGGAAACTTACAAGACCTACTGAACCAGAAACTTGGGATGGGGGTACAATTTGTGTTTTAATAAGCCCTCTAGGTGATTCTGATGCACTAGAGCTTGCCAACCACTGAGAAAAGGAAAGCCAGAGAACAACGAATGCAAAATCCAAGACTGTAGTTACTTTTTTGGGTGAGAAACCATCCTGTGAGAGGGGAGGAGCAAATAGAGGAAGAGAAGGATGATTGAAGGCTTCCATTATTAGTGTTTTGACTTCAATATATTATAGGAGAGGGAAAAATATCTTTTCCTTCTACCCTTCTAGGTTCTTGGCTGGTTCTCTGTAACAAAAGATAGATTAACGTGAGAAAAGCAAGCAAATTTGTTTAATATCAGTTTTACGGGACATGGGAACCTTCATAAAGAAATGAAGACCTGAAAAGGAGGTTAAACCTGAATATTTCTGTGCTGAGTTTGATGAAGAGTGGAAAGTTATGGAAAAATGGGATAGGACAAAAGGAGTATGAGCTTAGTGTAGTAAGCTGGGGGAACTTAGCAAGGTCTGTTCATTCAGATTCCTCTTGGGGGCGGGGGGTTCTCTCCATCTTGGAGATTAGGATGCTCCTTTCCTCCAGGTGCAGGGAGGGCATTTCTCACGTAAGGGTCCTAGGACCTGCTTCAGGGGAAAGTCAAAAAGTCATTCCTGAGCCTATTTTCTCAAACTACTTTAGCTTTAAATATTCAATATACAAAGGCACTATATTTTGGGGTAGTGTGTCCTGAACCCCGACAATATACATTTTAAACATACTTATGTATATTTACAATAACATATTAAAACAAGAGAATTCTAGTCTTTGAATAAGTTGTGAGTGCTGAGGAAATAGAGGGTAAAGTAACAATTGTAGTTTAGGGAGACTGGAATCTGAAAAAAAAAGTGTAGATATGCTTGTGGAAATGAGTGAGGAATGTATTCTGATTTTTAAACAAAACTGACAAAAATGTACCAACATGAGCCAGGCAATTCACAGCATCGAAAGAATGGAAGACAAGACACTTGTTTTCTCTGGGCAATGTGTAGGACAAGGAAGAAACCAAGAAGTAACCACACTTCACTGTATACTCCATAAAAAAGGCAGTGCATCTTGTGTGGACACTATGCCACCCATTAAACAGGATATAGAGATATATGTTGAGATATAGAACAATCTCTAAAATCTAGTAAAATAAAAAAACAAAGTGGCAGAGCACTGTGAATAGTATCTTAGAAAAAAGAGAGATGGTACAAATATATGCTCTTATATACAGAAAATGCCTGTAGAATAAAACTAAAGAAGTAATGGTGATCATCTTTTGGGGACTAATGTACTTTACCTGGGTGCTTTTATTGATATTATGAAAAAAATTTTTTTAGCAAGTGCACTATTACATATTCAAAAGAATAATTTAAAAATGAAAACTTTACACCTGAAACTAACATGATATAATATTGTATACCAATTATACTTAAAAAATAAATAAGTAAAACTCTGTAATAAAACAAAGAAACAAATCAAAAAACCCTTTACAGTTTAAAGTAGCAGAGACTAGCCCATGAACTGGCCCAGAACAGGCATTTCTTACTGAATGAATGAAGTAGATTTCCTATACATTTCCCCT
This sequence comes from Eonycteris spelaea, assembly GCA_003508835.1. Lineage (NCBI taxonomy): Eukaryota > Metazoa > Chordata > Mammalia > Chiroptera > Pteropodidae > Eonycteris > Eonycteris spelaea. The sequence goes on from PUFA01000139.1 coordinate 98,514, forward strand.
ACACTTTTGCTATTTAAAGTGTGGACCTTGGACCAGCAGTATCAGCATCACCTGGGCTTGTGAGAAACGCAGAATCTCAGCCCACTTCAGAGCCAAGGAATCAGAATTTGCATTCTAATGAGAACCTGCCACTGCTCCCCACCACCCTCCACCCCACTCCTGGCTGCCCCATGGTTCATATGCTCAATGAAGTTTGAGAAGCATTGCCTGAGGCATTATGGTTAAGTACTACCGCGCAGACCACCTAAGAGGTTTATGATCCAGCTGAACATAAACAAGTGCACAGGTAGAAAGTACTGGATACCACTAGAAAAGATATGTTCGAATTAAAGTCATCAGAAGGGAGAAATTCCTTTAGAGTCAAGGTAAGAAAACTAAGGGAAGTAGTTTTTGAGCTGGGCACTGAAGAATTCATAATAATACTAAAAAACAACAACAAACTCATTGGTTACCTTTAGAGGTTGCTGGGAACCAATTTATTATTTTGAAAATAGATAAATAAAAGGAAGGGATCATGCATTTATTCCCTTTCCTGCATGAACTGTACCTCACGGCAAACAAATAGTTTTTCTTTATACAAGGATTTGCAGCTAATAAATGCAGATGGATAAATAGAATTATAGTATCATCATTTTGCAAAACTTAATAAAACAATAGATCTAGGCTAGATTAATGACTGCTAAAACTGTCGGGTGAAACACTGACAGAGAACTTTAGAATGGTGAATCAGGCTGACAATCTGTGAACCCATGGATTCATCCAACACTAAAAGAGAGATAAGGAGACTTGCTTTTGCAAATGTGATACAAGACAAGGCACATATCACCACCTATGAAGTATTCTTGCCAAAAGTCAACCCTAAATCTGATTAAACCTCTAGACTCTAGATCTAACTACCAGTTTGCAGGGGGGAAAAAAAGAATAACTTGGTAAAGGGTTCCACGAAGAACCCTCCCCGCACCCCCGCTCCAATTTCCCATGGGAAATTCCAGAGGACTAATGACCCAGTTTCTTCAATAAAAACGTTGAAGGAGAAAAGGAAAAGAGAGTAACAAACTTCAAAACAAATTAAGGAATATATTGCTTAAATTTGATGTATAGATTTTGTCTGTATCCTAATTTGAACAAATAAACTAAAAAAATATTTATGAGACCAAGAAGATTTGAACACTGACAGATTGATGTTAAGAAATTATTCATTTATTGATGTGAAAATGGCATTGCAGTTATGTTTTTAAAAGGGGTCTTGTAAGACAGGGATAATAATGCCAACCTAATAGCATTGTTATGTGATCTGTTCTCTAAATATGAATCTGTCAGGGTCATGATCTGACTGGAGTTATACAGCGTAATCATAACAGCGACAGTTTGTTAATATGAATAGAATTAGGCTAATATTTATTGCACTCGTTTGCTCTCTTTTAATGAATTCGTACTTAGAGAACATTATGTATTTTAGAGATACATAATGATGAATTTACAGATGACTTAATAAATTGTTTGGGATTTGCTTCAAAACAATCTACTGGGGTGAGTAGGTTGGGGTATGTATAGGAAACAAGGTCGATTATTACTAAAGCTAAGTGAAAGATACATGAATTTGTACCAGATTTTACTTTTGTATATTTTGAAAATGTGCACAAATACTTTTGGAGCAAGGGAGAGGACAAAGAGGGGGGTCCCCTCCCAGTGGGCAAAACGTAAACACAGAACTGGTAGTACAGATACTACCAGTATGGGCTGTACTGTGGGTGGTGGAGGCTGGAAATGCAGGTTCAGTGGGATGATGGAGGGCCATGAATGCAAGGCTGAGAAATTTCCATGCCATCCTGCGGTCAGTGAAGAGTCCTGAAGGTGCTAACAACCACAGCCACAATTACAGCAACAGCCACTCTTATTTGGTTCTTATCACAACCAGGCTTTATGCTAAGTGCTTTGCATATATTATCTAAGTTGATCCACATAACAATGCTAGTAGGTTGGCATTATTATCCCCATCTTACAAGTGAAGAAACTGAATTTCAGAGAGATGAAGCAATTTGTTTAGGCACACATAGCCAGTACCTGGCAGAGCCAGGATTAAACCCGCACGCACTTATAATACTACCTCCGCTTTAACTGGAGTAATTCTAACTTCATTTGCCTTATAAACTGGGGTTCAATATAAGATTTTGCTGGACAAAATTTCCATTCCTTAAAAAAGATTTGGTAACCACTGCTGAGAATAATGGGCAGTTGCTGAAGTCATTTAAGGCAGTGTGGCCTGGTGATTAGAACATAAGTTTTAAAATCAGTCAGAGCTGATTTCAAATTCCGTTTCTACCAGTTTGTTAGCTATGTGACCTCTGGATTGCCACTCTGGCAGGGCCACTGTTTCAACTGTTTGTAAAATGAGAATAATACCAATACTTCACAGGAGGTAAGAAACAATAAATGTTAGCTTAATTCTTTTCAAATTAACAAACTGTTGCTGTTACGATTATGCTGTATAACTCCAGTCAGATCATGACCCTGACAGATTTGTACTTAGAGAACAGATCATCACAATTGCACTCATTTGCTCTCTTCTAATGAACAAGGAAACTGAAGCTCGGAAAAGTGAAGCAACTTTCCCAACGACACCCAGAGAGGAAGTATAAGAGCCAGGCTTTATACCCAGGTTCTGTTAGACTCCAAAGCCTAAGTTTTTAATCACTTTAACTCCCTGTCTCTGTAAGAGATAGAAAGCTCCCAGGTACTGAGCACCTACCATGTGTAAGATATGTACCTTACATTCATGTTCTTATTCAATTCTTATAACTTTATGAAGTAGATATTATTATCATGTCCATTTCACGGAAAGAAAAAATAAAACTCAAATGGCAAAGCATGGCTGGGTCTAACTTTCTGTCACTAAAGCTTCTCATCAGACCCCTGAATGAAAAAACCAGGACTGAAGTACAAAGTTGTGGATATGTGTACCCCAGCAACTATTGTCTTAGGAATAAACCAGGAACTCTTGCATATATGCGCAAAGAGGTAGGTATAATGATTTCCATAGCAGCAATGCTCACAATAGCTCACAGGTGGAAACTACCTAAATGTCCATCAATCAGAGAATGGAAAATAAAATATGGTATATCCACCCACTGGAATGGTAGATATCAGGCAGTGACAATGAGATAGAGTGACATTTATCAGTAGGCTGCAACTGAAAAACAATGTTAGATGAAAAAAGCAAGTCACAAAATGATACTTACAGAGTGAGACCATTCATGCAAGGCTTAAAAACATACAAAGTAATATTATATGTTTGTGGGTACCCCCATTTACAGTAGAAGTGTAAAAACATGGATGGGAAAAAATCCTTCACTAACAGGATTTGTGTTACCTCTGGAAAGGGCAGAAAATAGAATTAAGAAAGGGATGACGGAGCTTCAGCTCTAGCTGTAATGTTTTAGTTCTTAAAACAAGTGTGAAGCACACAGGTCAAAATGTTAAGATGGATAAAGTTGGGGGATGTGTACATTAGGCTTTGTGAGTATGGTTTCTCATATTTTTACATATGTGTGAAATAGTTCATAATAAAATATTTTAAAGCAACAATCATACAAGCAACTTCATGTCAACTTGTCCAAAGCCACTCAGCCATGAGGGAATTTTGTGGCTGACTTGGCACTCCAGGCAGAAGGAAGAACAGGCTTTGCAAAAGTCTTGAGGCAGAGATGAGGCTTCTATAAATAAATAGAAAAGAGCTCTTGTGTTTGGGGGAAAAAGGTAGTCGAAAACGAACCGGAGGTGGAGGTGTGGTGGCTGGCAGGTCACAAGGGCCTCGTAGGCTGCGGTCGTCAATAGTTGAAGTGTGACGGGAAACTTTTGCAGCTATTTCCACAAAGTTCTTGTGGAGAATTAAGCCCTAGCACTCTAAGGCATCCATTGCATGTAATGGATCAGGTCACCTTCTATTGTTTTAGAGAACGGTAGTAGCTAGTATCATCCTTAGAAAAGTGAGAAAACGGTCACTCATGCTATTCTTTTCAGGACTTAGTTCTTTCCTAAGACCCTGAGCTGCATGCGAGGACATTTGAAAAAGATCTCATTGACTGCAGTATAGAGAATGGATGGGATCGAGGCCAAGAGGCAGGAGTAGAAGAATGGAGGTCAGTGAGGAGCCCTTCACAGTGGCCCAGATGAGAGGTGGCAGTGGCTTCCACTGGGGCTGCGGTAGCTGGATAGTGAGAACTGAGTATTTTGGATGTTGGAACCAACTGAAACCAAAGGATTAGACATGGGGAGGAAAAGGAAAAAGAAGGCGTCAAGGGCAACTACTGAGTTTTTGATCTGAGCAACTGGGTGGATGCCAGTGCCATGTATGGTGACTTGAGTTTTACTCCCAGTTCTGCCGGGTGACCATGGGCAAATAGGGGACTGCCTCGCTGCTGAACCTCAGCTTCCTCATCAGTAACATGGGGATTGACATGGAGATTCGATGAGATCATGCATGAAAAGCGTAGTCCTGGCATATAGTAACCATTCGAATTGCTATTATTATCATCGTGATCATTCCTGCGCAACTAGCATACTAAAGTAGGTAAAATCATGGGCTCTGAAACTAGTCAGACCTGAGTTGAGTCCCTGCATCATTGTGCAACATTGGCGAGGTCAATTCACATCTCTGAGACTCAGATTCCTCTTCTGTAAAGAGGGTTAATGAGATTATTCTCCCCCCAGACCCCATGGTGGGGATTCGGTGAAGTCTTGCAATGTGAAGTGCTTAGCGCTCAATGAGGTATATAGTAACTGCTCAGTAACAGGGCCTAAATACTACAGTAATTTGAGTTTTCATCCGTATGTGAGTTTGGGAAGCAGAATTATTACTTTATTATTTAAAATAAATATATTTTATTATGAAATAATACATGCTCATTGGGAAAATGCAAATAGTACAGAATTATGTAAAGGAGAAGATGAAAGTTGACCTAGCTCCCCTTCCCCTAACTCCCTAAAGTAGCCACTGTTGACTGTCACGTAGCCTTTCAGAATTTTACATACACACACCTACATGCACGCATGTGATGTTCTTAGGGAGGCGGTACAAGATAATGGCTGAGAGTTCAGACTCTAGAGTCGTACAGACCCAGGTTTTAGTCCTACTCATGCCACTCACTTGCTATGAGATATTGGGCAAGTTATTTAACAATCAGCGAAGTCTCAATTTCCTTTTTTGTAAAAAAGAAAGCCCTGACAATGCCAACACTGTGTTTTGGTAAAAAGTCATCAAATAATGCAAACATAGGGATTAGCCCTGCGTCCATGTGTCAAAGGTCTGAAGACACTTAGCTGCTATTATTAGTATTATATATACCCCTTTACCATTATGGGCAATACTGTTTTTCTTTATGCTTTTCTGCAACTGTTTTGGTAGTTTAATATGATGTCTTGAGCCTCTTCTCACACCAAGAATCATCTTTATTGGATGCAGGGTTGAGTAGGTGGACCCCTGGCTAACACCTCATCTCTAAATTTCTGCTTCTGAGGGACTCCTGGATGCATGTGAGTAACAGAGGCCACAGCCTCCACAGTGCCGGGCCTCCCAGGCTTGGGAGGCAGGTAATAACCTTATATATCCACGAGGTGGCAGGCAGATTTCAAGCGAAGACAGCAAGTGGCACAAGGAAAGCGTGGGGCCCTTTATAGCCCTTTATCTCTTTGACGTGTGCCCTTGAGACTTCGTGTGATTTCTGAGGTCACATCTTGCTTCCTTTAAGGGAGGGAGCTATGTACCCTGCTTTCACTTTTCACTGGGGAGCCGCAGGCAGAATTCAGACCAAGCTCACCTTAGGTCCCAAGATCTCGATGTCATTGTTTTACAGAACCTGCTATTTAGAGTATTTTGTAATTGGTTTTATGAATTTCACACATAGTCCAATAGCAATTAAACAAGGTAAAATAAAGACATTTTATGACATGCAGAGTCTTGAAACATGCACTTTCTAAAGAAACTGCTAGGAGACATAAACCAAGGAAGAAAAAAAAGAGCAGAGAAAAAGAAAAGCCTCTCAAGAGGGTCCAGGGGCCAGCTGCTGTATGCCCGGTATACACTGCCACCTGTCCAGACTGGAGCAGGTCAGTAAGTTTTGGGGGAGATTTCTTCAAGAAGATAAAATCTGTATCCTACCTCTGAATACCTCTGAAGGTCTTGAGAAGAAATAAAATAATTGGCAAAGAGTTTGGGGAGGAATCCATGCTAAGTACGTAGAAAACTAAGCAAATGAAAAATAAAAAAAGGCAATTCTTAATTCCAGGAGTGGGGAGAAAAGTTGTGCAGAGTAGAAAAAGTAATCATAGTTTATTGCAGAGCTTCTCTATTTACATAGTCGCAATAATGTAAACACTGAGTATATTCTAATTATGATATAAGTATATTAGAAAGATACAGAGTGGGAAGGGTACGTGTGTTTATGTATTGGAGAGAGCTGAATCTTCATCTGTCATAGGGAAAAGCTAACACATAAAAGTTGATATTGAAAAATGAAAGCATATAGTAAAATAAGGAAGTTCCTTAAAGACATGAAAGGATAAATATTTAGATGAAAAGAGGTGAAAGCGGTTGTCTCCAAGAAGGGGTAAATGACTGTAGTGGGACCAGAGGGTGAGGGACGTTGTTTTTGATAGCAAACCATTTGAATTATTAAACTATGTGCACATATGAGTTTCCTAAAAATAATATGTGAGACAAAAACAATATCGGAGAGTAATAAATGCAGTAAAGTCGGTAATTCAGAGTAATGTGACTGTATCAAAGGGAGGCAATTTTGGAGTGGGGTGAGGAGAAAACCCTACGAACAGATGAAATTTAAGTTGTAGGCAGCCTGAAAGATAAGGATTCGGTGAGCCGTGTGAGAAGGTGGGAGAAGAGCGTCCCAGGAAAACAAAGCAGCAAGTGCAGAGGACCCCAGGCAAGAAGGAGCTTGGCGGGTGGTTGATAGCACAGAGGAACGATGTGAGAGGGTGGGGTATGGAAGGAGGGAGATGAGCTTGGGCAGATGGACAAGTGTCAGATCACGTAGGGCCTTGCTGGCCATGGGGAGGGCTTGAGAAGTATTTGGAAGCCTCTAAGCAGAAGAATGGAATTATGTTTTAAGCATAATTTTAAACAGGTTGCCATATATAAGCATCTATCAACATCAACAGGATGGTGGATACTGTTCTAAGTGTTTTATATGTACAATATTAAGCTCTTTAAATCTTCATCATAGCATGATGATATAGGTGTGTTAGTCACTCCACCCCTGTTTTTTTTTTCAGTGAGAAAACTAAAGCCCAGAGAAGTTGAGTTGCACAGTGTAAGCCCAGATTCAGACCCAGTCAGTACTTCCCGCTACCTCACTGGAGACCCCTCTGGCTGGTCTGGTGGAGGGGCAGGACTAGATATGGTGATTCTCAACCCTCCAAGGTTCCCAAGTCTCTGGAAAGCTGTAACAAAATAGAATGCCCAAATGCACTTTTTAGAAGTGCCTCAGGTGGCTCTACAATGCAGCCAGGGTTGAGAATCATTGGACTGGAGGATTTCTATAATTCTCCAGAGCTCCATGATTCTGTCCTTACACCGCTGCTTCTGTTCCAGGCCAGTGGACATGTGCACAGTGTGGGAGGACTCCTGGTCACCTCTCATGCCCTTCTCAGAGCTCAGGCATGTTGCCTCTCCTTCCCCAAACCAGCTCCTCTCTGGGTTCCTCTCTCCTGCTCTCAGCACTCAGATAGATGTTTTGTTCCAACTCTGCTTCCTTTCTTTCCTTAGAACCTCAGCTGTCAGTCTCCACCTCCCTCAACAACTTTCTATACCAAACAACTGCACACCACGTGAATCACATTTCCTGTCCTCCTTCCTCTTCTGCAATGAAGCGACAGACTGAGATCATGAGAGTGTGTACCAAGTTTTGAAAGGGAGTCTGGAATCCCAGACTGGGGGTCAGAAGACCATCCTGATGAGGACTGGCAAACGTCACTTTACATCTCTGAGCCTCTGCTTTTCCTGTTAAGTAGAGAGAAGATATCTACTGTGCTTATCATAAACCCTCAAGAGCCCCTATGATCTGACCCTTGTCTGCTCTTCCAGCTGTCACTAAGCCCTGGTTAGCCTAGCCTCTCTCTTCCTTGTGTAAAGTCAGCTTCTTCAAGCCTTGAACTTGCCTCAAACCCTTATCTTGGAATATTTACTCCCCACCCCCCCACCCCCCAGTTCTTGACATATATTATTCCTTTTTGTCATCTGCTAGTAACTCAAATGCCACTTTTGAGAGGCCTTTCCAAGCCACTCATTCAAAAGTAGCTGCCTACTTCCCGCCTAAAGGTTATTCTTCACCTTCTTTTCTATTTTACTTGTCTTCACAGCCCTTAGCATCACTTCAAAGTGTCTGTTTGTTGGTTTCTCTGTCTGCCTCTCTCATTGGAAAGTGAGCTGCACGAGAGCAGGGAGCATGTCTTTGTTCACTGCTGGGTTTTTAGCACCTAGAACAGGGTCTGACACATAGTAGGCCCCAATAAACATTTGTGGGTGACTGAAGGCCTACACCTGTGGAAAGTTGAATGACGTAATGTCTGCTCTGAAACTTTAGAAATTTTAGACTGCTATACATATTTATGGGTCTTTTATTTAAAACATTTAGATTTGGGAGCAGTATATTTATTTTCTTAACATTGTTTCCTTAAAGCTGATCATAACTGGCTGACAGAAGGCAGGAGAAAACATTTGGGGAGAGAAATGCTGAGATTATAATAGAGTTATGGACAGCCCCTGCTTGGGTAAGCTGCTGGTGGACAGCTGGCTGTGGCTGGCATTTGCAGCATTGGCTCTCTATCCCCACCACTTGATCTCACATCTCCTACATTTCCAGATATTCGAAATTTTGCCAAGTGGGTTACTGGACTACTGCTTATCAGGGCTTAGAGATCTTTGACCCAATTTCCTGGTCGAATGCGCAATTTGTAGATGAGAAATGTCCTCATTTCCTGTGACTAGAGAAAAATAATGAAAAAAAAAATGGGCAAAAGTATCTAACCACAGGAAGTAGAGAAAGCCGACAGGAAAACAAACAAACAAACTGAAGAACTAACAGAAACCTGAAGCTAAGGGGCAGGAAGGTTGCAGGAAGTAGAGTTGGAATCTTGGCTGTGTGTTTTCCTTCAGATACTTTCTAGGATGACCCTGCCTTCTCTGACCACAGTAATCACTATAAAACCATACTACTTGTGAGCTCTGGTCAGGTGAAAATTTCTGATAAAGAAGCGAAACAGCATCTTTTCTAGAAAAGGGAAGTGAAATAGTCAATGCCAGGTTCTCTTTTCTAGGGTTAGGCTGAGCTAGCTCCCTCCAATCCTATTTTTTGGTAGCTGCTCTAGGCTGCTGTCTGCGTTATTCATTAACCAGGCATTAACATTTCTGTTTACCCATCTGCCACCCTGCAGGGAATTCAGAGGAGTCCTACAATCTAACCAACCACCTGGATCCTTTTGGATCAGGACCAGCAGCCACATTTAGCTAGGGTTTATGGTGCCAGAGGCTTACCCTGTATGTAGCCAGGGAGAGAGAAAGTTTTCTCAAGTAGGATGTGATCTGTCTGTCAGTTGAGCATATGTGCTGGGAATGTGTCTAGTGTATGCTTGAGCTGGATTGCAAGAGCTGATTATTAGCATTTTTTGCCAAGCCTATGTTCAGTGACTTTACCTTTGTAGAAATTGGCCCTGGTGGAGTGTGTCTGCCATAGAAATTGGCAAGTGACAACTCAAGGCCTTTCACAACCTCCATTCTTCTGCTCCCCACCACCCTTTCCCATCCCAGGAGCTGATTATGAAGCATTTTTTAGCACACCACTGGGGACATCTATTTATCAAGTAGATACATAACTTGTAAAGCCTTTTTGGTCCTTGGATGACACTTCTAATGAAAGAAGAAACAATCCTTACTTTCAAGGAGGTACAAGCATGATGAAAACCCAGTATATTACTATAGTACTTTATGTTTTCTTAACTGCCATGCACATTATCTCCTTAACTTAACAACCATCTCCTTTCAGTGGTAGGCACAGATGCCAGCATGACCACCTTAAAATAGATATCAGATTATCCCACTCTCTTGTTTAAACTCTCGAATGGCTTCCAAAGCTTTTAGAATAAATTCAAACTCCTACTTGTGGCCTAAAAATCTTTGCATGGTTTTGTTTCCAATGACCTCCTTAACTTTATCTACCATTGTTTATTCTTTGCAGTTCATGGTATTCTAGCCCAATGGTTCTCAAAGTGTGGTCTCTGAACCACTAGCATCAGTGTCGCCTGGGATTGTTAGAAATACAGATTCTTGAGGAGTTCCAGTCAAGATGGTGGAATAGGTAAACGCTGTGCTTTTCTCCTCCCGTGAACACATTAATTACAAGTAAATTATAGAAAAATCAACTCAGAGAACTATCTGAAGACTAGCTGAACAGAAGTCCTACAACTAAGGATATAAAGAGGAAGCCACGTAGAGGCTGGTAGGAGGAGCAGAAATACAAAATGGGATGGCCCCATACCCACGTATGGTAGTGGAGAATTGGGAGGAATATCTCAGCTGCAGAGATCCCCTTGAGAAGCGGGGGGTCTCAGCCTACTTAGGATCCCTAAGCAGGAGCACCAGTGTTGGGAAGAGGAGCCCCCACAACATCTGACTATGAAAATAGCAAAATTTTATGCAACCAGGTGAGATGAAAGGCTGCTGGAAACCCAGGCTCTGTCCTCTTAAAGGGCCTGTGCACAGACTCTTTCACTTGTAGGCACTCATCCTAGGCTCCACCAGAGGGTCAGCAGCTCAGGAGGTGCCAGAGACATACAGGGAGAGACTAAATCGTGGGGCTTAAGAGTGAGGGTTGGAGGTACAGCTTCCAGCGTTCCTTTGTTAACCTTGCCCACCACATAACAAAATCTGAATCTGCATTAGCATGGTGAACTCCACTCACTTCACTGTGGTTACTCCCTGTGACCCTACCCCACCTAACTCATGCATTGCAAGAGTTTCTTTCAGTGGTGAGCAGTAGGCATTGGTTCATGCTGCAGTCTTTCTTGGAGAACTCTTGGGGGTCCATAGGACTAAGGTGGTGGCCTTGGTGTGCTCTATGCCTTTTGCTGAGTGGCCCCAGGCTCAGCACTGGCACCAAATCTGAATCTTCATTAAACTGGTGAACACCACTTTCCCCACCCTGAGATCCCACCTCATCCAACTTGCATACTGTCCTGAGGCTCTTCTGTGGCCGAGCATTACGGGCACATGGTAGGTGACAGCAGGCCTCAGGGTGCCCCGGACCTTTTGCTGAGCTGCCCAGGCTCAGTACTGTGTGGAGCCAACCTCATTTTTGCGATGTGGCGTTTCCCATGTATCTCCAGGTCCAGCACAGGCAGCAACCAACTGCAGATCATTTTGTAGCTTCTACCAGGTAGCCTTGGGGTGGTCACAGATAGCAACTGACCTTGGTCTGCACCAGACACTCTACCAAGAGGCCCCTGAACCAACACACCCTGTGTTGTGATCAGCCTCAGACCACAACAAAGCACCACCTGATTAGCCCCACAAGTGGCATATCCAAAGGGTGATTTCAACAGGCATCTGATGCTGCTCTGTGGGGTCAGACCCCACACAGCAGCTGGTAGGCTGTGGTTGTGGCCAGTGCTCACAGCCAGTCAGCCTGAGGGTCAATACCATCCACTGACATGCCAGCAACAATCAAAGCTCAACTACAACAAGAAGGCACACATAACACACACAAAGGTCACTCTTGGAGCACCCTGCTTAGGTGATCAGAGAGACTATATCAATGGGCTCCACAGGACACCTGCTACATAAGTCTACACTGCTGAGACTGGGAGACATAGCAGATCCACCTAATACACAAAACAAACACAGAGAGGCATCCAAATGAGTAGACAAAGAAACATGCCCCAAGCGAAAGAACAGGCAAAACCTCTAGAAAAAGAACTAAATGAAATGAAGGCACATACTCTATCAGGTACAGAGTTTGAAACACTGGTTATAAGGATCCTCAAGGAACTTAGTGAGATAGTTAGCATAAAAAAGAGCATAATAACTATAAAAAAGAACCAGTCAGAAGTGAAGAATACAATAATTGACATGAAGAATGCACTAGAAGTAATCAACAGAAGATTAGATGAAGCAGAGGATAAAATCAGCAATATGATTGACAAGGTAGCAGAAAATACCCAACCAGAACAGCAAAAAGAAAAAGAATAAAAAAATGAGGATTGTTTAAGGGGGACCTCTGGGACAATATCAATGTAACAACATTTGTATCATTGGGGTACTAGGAGAAAAGAGAGAGCAAGGGATTGAGAACCCACTTGAAGAAATAATGTTGGAAAACTTCTCTAACATAGTGAAGGTAATAGACATACAAGCCCAGGCAGCACAGAGAGTCCTAAGCAACATGAACCCAAAGAGGCTCACACGAAGACATATCATCATTAAAATGCCAAAGGTTAAAGACAAAGAGAAAATCTTAAAAAGCAGCAAGAGAAAGGCGGTTAGTTACCTACAACAGTCTTATGGAGCACCCATAAGACTGTCAGCTGATTTCTCAACAGAAACTTTCCAGGCCAGAAGGGGTTGGCACGAAGTATTCAAAGTCATGAAAAATAAGAACCTACCACCAAGACTACTATACTCAGCAAGGCTATCATTTAAAATCGAAGGAGAGATAAAGAACTTCCCAGATATAATCCTAAAAGCAACAAATGAACAGGACAAACAAACAGAGACTCATGGACATAAACAGTAGACTAGTGGTTATCACAGGTAGGGGAGGGGTGGGGAGGAAGAAGGTAGATAGGGTAAAAAGGGTCAAATATGTGGTGACAGAAAGAAACCTAACTATGGGAGGTGAACACACAGTGTAAACATATATATGCCTTACTGTTAATGTGTACAGCTGAAACTTACTGGATTTTGTTAACCAATGTCACCATAACAAAAAATAATAATAAATTAAGAACTTCCCAGACAAGAAAAAGCTAAAGGAATTCATCGCCACCAAACTAATATTACAAGAAATGTTAAAGGGACTTCCTTAATAAGAAGATGGGAGAAACAAAAGAACATAAATACGAATAATAAAATGGCAATAACTACATGCCTATCAATAATCACTTTAAATATCAATAGATTAAGTTCTCTAATTAAAAAATATAGATAGCTAAATGGATAAGAAAATAAAACCCATACATATGCTGTCTACAAGAGACCCTCTTTAGATCAAAAACACACACAGGCGGAAAGGAAAGCGATGGAAAAAGGTGTTTCATGCAAATGGAAATGAAAAAAAAAAGCTGGGGTAGCAATACTTATATTAGACAATATAGACTCTAAAACAGAGGCTATAATAAAAGACAAAGAAGGACATTTTGTAATGATACAAGGATCAATACAACAAGAGGACATAACCCTTAAAACATTTATGCACCCAAAATAGGAACATCTAAATACATAAAGCAAATATTGTCTGATAAAGGGAGAGACTGACAGTAATACAGTCATAGTGTGGGAATTTAATACCCCATTGACAGCAATTGATAAATCTTCCAGCCAGAAAATCAATTAGGAAACAGTCGCCTTAAATGACACATTAGCCCAGCTGGATCTAATTGATATTTTTAGAGAATTTCACCCCAAAGCACCAGAATACACATTCTTTTCAAGAGCACATGGAACATTTTCCAAGATAGACCACATGCTACGCCACAGGACAAGTCTCAATAAATTGAGAATATTGAAATCATATCAAGCGCCTTTTCTGACCAAATATTATAAAACTAGAAATCATTTATAAGAAAAAAAAAACACTGAAAAACACGAAAGCACATGGAGGCTAAATGTACTACTAAACAGTGAATGGATTGACAATGACATCAAGGAATATATCAAAATTTACCTTGAGACAAATGAAAATCAAAACACAATGACCCCAAATCTGTAGGACACAGTGAAAGCAGTCTTAAAAGGGAAATTTATAGCAATACACTCTTATCTCAAGAAAAAAGAAAAATTTCAACTAAACAATCTAACCTTACACCTAAAGGAACTAGAAAAAGAATAACAAACAAAGCCCAAAGTGAGTAGAAGGAAGGAAATTTAAACATCAGAGTGGAAATAAACAAGTAGAGTCTAAAAAAAATGCAAAAGATTGATGAAACCAAGAGCCGGTTCTTTGAAAAGATAAACAAAATTGATAGACATTGAATTAGACTCATCAGGAAAAAAAAGATTGCGACAACGTGGCTAGACCTCAAGACAGCCATGTCAAGCGAAATAAGCCAGACAAAAAAGTTGAAAATCACATGATATCAGTTATATGTGGGTTATGAACCTAAAAGCAACAAATGAACAGGACAGACAAGCAGACTCATGGACATGGACTATAGACCAGTGATTACTAGAGGGGGGGGGGTAAAAGGGGTCAAATATGTGGTGACAGAAAGAAACCTAACTATGAGAGGTACACACACAGTGTAAATATATATATATATGCCTTACTGTTAATGTGTACAGCTGAAACTTACTGGATTTTGTTAACCAATGTCCCCTTAAAAAAAATTAATTAATTTTACAAAAAGAGGTAAGGCCCAAATAAATCAAATCAGAAATGAAGGAGAAGTGACAACTGACATCACAGAAACGCAAAGGATTACAACAAAGTTTTACTACCTAGCATACAGTACTTGTGCCATCAGTCGAGCACCATTTAAAACAGCAAATGAGAGATCAGTAATTGTGAATCGTTCGAAATAAAAATATCTTTACAAAAAACAACAAAAGAAGAAATATAAACTCCTGCGTCCCACCCCAGACCCACTAATTCTGAAACTGTGTGGGGAAAACAGTAATCTATGCTTCAGCAACCCTTAAAGTGATTCTAATACATGCTTAAGTTTACAAACCACTGCTCTAGCCCCACACTGGCCCTCTCTCTGGCCTTGAGACACTAAGGTTTTTTCCCTCCTCAGGGCCTTTGCACCAGCAGTTTCTATTTCTAGAATGCTCTTCCTGTGGGCCTTTGCATGGCAACTATGTCTCATCATTCAGGTCTCAACTGACTACCACTGACTCAGGAGAATTTTCCAAACCCCCTGAACTGCCCCCTTATACTTTATCTCATATCCCTATTTTAGTCCATTTGTAACATCCATTTGCCACGTTCTGAAATTACCTTGATCCTTTATTTGTTTACTTGTTTATTAACCATTTTTTTTCTCACTATAATGGAAACCCCGAGAGGACAAGACATATTGTCTCTTAAACATTCTGCATCCCCAGCTCCTAGAAAAATACCTGGCTTATAGTAGTTAATCAATACATATTTGTTAAACAAATGAATTACTAATTTCCCAGTGAAGAAATGTGCTGTCTATCAAGTAACTTAATGAAGATTAAATACTTGTTAATGAGTAGCTAAAGTTTCACCCTGAAAGTCTCAGATCAGGCCCAGAGATTTTCTTGTACTTTCCTGATTGGAGAGCAGCCATGTCTCTAAAACCCTGGGAATCTCAGGTTGGAAAGGGTTTGGCAGTTACTGGTCCAGTCCTTTTCAGGTGTGTGAGTTTCCTCAATGTCCTAAGACGGGTGTTTTCTGTCTTCTACTTCAAAATTCCTGGAGATGGGGGAGTGATTACCTTGTTGAGGTAGTTAGTTTAGTTCTACTTTAAACAGCACTGACTGTTTAAGATGTAACTCCCTGACTTTTTTGCCCATTACCCTTGTTTTTCCCTGTATGGCTCCGTAGAATGCGTCTTCCATAAAATGGACCTTATCTCGTTCTAGCCCCATATCAAACAGTCTCTTACTTGCTTTTCATGTGTTAGTGGAAAAAAGCAGGCACTTTGGAGTTAGGAAAACCTGGATGCAAACTCTCTTTCACTTACTGGCCTTGGAAAGTTCCCTTCATCATCTTAGGCTCCTTCTCTAGAACAGGGGTTCCCAACCCCAGGGCCACAGACAGCTACAGGTCTGTGGCCTGTTAGGAACTGGGCCGCACAGCAGGAGGTGACTGTCAGGAGAGCCAGCGAAGCTTCTTCTGTATTTGCAGCTGCTCCCCAGCGCTAGCATCACCACCTCAGCTCCACCGCAGAACATCAGGCATTAGATTCTCATAGGAGCCCTGATCTCTGGTGCCAAAAAGGTTGGAGACAGCTGCTCCAGAACAGTGCCTGACATTTAATGTGTTCTTGTTGTTACTTCATTATTATTAGGTTTTAAATCTTCAAAGCATTCCGGTTAATTTTTCTGATTAACTTGAATTATTGTCCTTTGATTCCTTGAGTTAACATCTTTTATAAAATGTGTTGCTCAGTACTAAACATGCTACTGAATAGAACTCAGTAGAGTGAAATTATCAACTTGTTTAGACTCTTTTAATACCACCCAAAATCAAATTAGCTTTTTTGGAACCTCTAATACATCATAGATGCATAGTAAGCCTATAGTCAGCTGAAAATCCCAGATTTTTCCCCCTCATACATTACTGTCAAATCATCCTATAAAGTTGGTTACCTAATATATTATTTCCATCATTTAAAATTTCTACTTGCTATATTTCTTCAAGTGGGAGTATATCTATATGTTTCAGTTGTTACCTTAGAGCTAAATAATACTCTATAATTTCTCAGCAATTTTGTATATTAAGTCTCATTTGAATCCTTATAATGAACCTGGGAGGCATACACTATCCTCGTTGTTATGATTTGGAAATGAAGGCTGGAGGGTTGTGACTTGCTCAAGCTCATCCATTTTAGTAAGCAGAACCAACATGAAGTCAGGGCTCTTATGACACCAGTCCAGTATTGTTTTGAGGAAGGAAAAGAAAGAGAATGAGCTCTTGGTTGGGTGGAAATAATAAGGGAAGCAAGTCTTTTTGGAGAAAGTAAGTACTGTGTGGGGTTTTATAAGAAGTGGAAAAGCAAGCAATTGGAAGACAGGGTACATGCGGTTGAGGCAAGAGGGACTCATATGCCGGAAAGGTATCTCTGAAGAGTAATTCCTTGGACAGAATGGGTCCCTAAGCTAGGCCAGTGATTCCTGACCTGAGCTGCCTATCATAATCACCTAGGGAGCTTTTTAAAACTCACCTGCTGCCCCTGACCCCTGCCTGAGATTCTGAGTCAGTAGATTTGAGGTGGCCCCCTGTATTGTTTTTATATCTCTACATGTAATTCTGAGATATAGCCTCTGTTGCAAACCACTAGCTAGGACCTGAAGGGTCAGTTACCGAGAGACAATGCTCTAGGGGTTCTTATTGTGGAGAAATGAGTTGGTCAGGTGGAATTGGGAAGGGAGTGAGGATACAAAGTGGGCAATGGAATGATATATGAGTTTCTGGGAGGAAAACTTTTGATGTTAAGAAAACTCTGAAGGTTTCTAAACAGGAAAGTAACATGTGGTACAGTGATGATGTTGAGTAAGGACTCATCCTACAAGCTCTTTCTAACCAATCTCTATTCATCAGTATAAACAGGATTATGTCAGTACCCTCACTTAATCCACTCTCGTTACATCTTTACCTTAAAATGTTCCTGTGGTTTCAGATGCATCACCTTCCCATTTTGCTGTTTGCTGCTGAGTCTGGTTCTTCATTCCTTTTTTGCCGCCCCTGTACTTGCAGAAACATCACAAAAATGGTGGACACTTATTTCAGAGTTTTATAATCTTTATTTTCAATCCGCCAGACCAGGCTGTCTTTTCCTGTGCTAGTCAGTGATGAGCTCTGACTGATGGATGCTAAGCTGTGTCCTGACCTGTGCGGGGTGCCATATAGGGAGAAGACAAGATTCAGACCTCAGGCAGCTCCCAGTTTAATGGCGAGACAAGCTACACACATGGAGACATCTTGAGCATACTTACAAAGCAGCAGGTCAGATTGATACAGTGCAAACCTAGATCACCAGAGGCCTACGCCCTCAGCCCCACCTCCTCGTCGCCTTGGCTCAGAACCTTCCCGAGTTCTTTGACCTCATTTAGTTTTTCTCTTCCATCTCTTTCCGGTTGGCTTTTCTCCCAGCAGCAACAGCTAAAACAGTGTCTAGATATTGTTTCAAAGCTTATGGTAAGATTGTTTTAGGACTCTCTGCTTTGGCCTGGTCATTTCCAGCTACCGATCACTTCATAAGGACTGCATTCAAATTAGCTACGTGGCTTCTGAAACTTGGTCCGATAGTGCTTCTATGCCTCACCTTTTCTTCTTTTGTTACGGAGTTGTGTTCCATTGGGAAGGAAAGTCCAGTCAGAAAGGAATACCAAGCTGATGAGAGAAATTTTTACAGTCCCAGCCGCAGATTGTTGAATCTGGAACAGGAACCCTCATGCTCTCCCTCTCCCAGCCTGCTCAACTCATGCATGGCCCCGAGGGCCTCCAAAGGTGCAGAGACATCCCTAGTCCGTGGTGAAGTCAGAGCTCGGTGCCCCCTCTACTTGACTCGCACCCCTATCCCCATTTGTCATCTCCGCTATCTCTCTGTCTCTGCGTCCCAACAGGGAGGAGCTCCGATGCCGCAGTATGTGAAGCCCTTTCCCAAAGGCTCTGCGTACATCCGACGAAGAGAAATAGAAAAGCAGGGGGTCCAGGCTGGCATTGAGGGAACTGAATACCACAGCTTCCGCTCGCCATTGGGGGCTTGCCCACGTGTAAAACCCCACCAGGTGGGATACGTTATAAGGTCCGAAGCACACCAGGAAATTAAGGAGTGTCACGATAGCCAGCCCCACAGCTCGGCGCCGCCTCTGGGCCCCCACATGGGGCTGAGTGAGCATGATCCACACAAAGCGCCAGTAGCAGAAGATGGTGACCACCATGGGGATAAGGAAGAGGACTAGGCACAGCTCCAGTCGCACACGAAGCACCAAGTCCAGCTGGGATGGGCTGAAGTTCTCGTAGCAGGTAATTTCATCCTTACTTGTGACCTCCTGGGTTCTGTTCCAGTACTGGACGATGATCACGATGGTGCAGTGACCGAAGGACATGATCCAGGAGATCAGAGCAGCAATCACTCCATACAAAGGCCGGCGGGACAGCTTGTACTGCACGGGGAAAGCCACTCCCAGGTAGCGCTCGATGCTGATGCCGGCCAGGAGCCATGTGCTCCAGTAGATGCTGCTGTAGAAGCCGAAACCTGTGAGGGCACAGATTATCTCAGGCAGTTTCCACCTGAATCCATATGCAGCCTCAATGATCTTGAAGGGCAGCAGCAGCAGCAGCAAGAGGTCCGCCAACGTCAGGCTGAGCAAGAGGATGTGGATCGGTGCTCGCTGGGGCTGGCGGACCCGCCCAATGAAGGCACGAAGGGCCAGGAGGTTGGCAGGGAGACCAGTGAGGAAGATAATGACATAGGCCGCGAGGATCAAGGAGCTCTTCAAGTTTAGCATGACTATTCTGAAAGAGAATTAAAAAGGGCAGGGTCAGGAGGCCCCACTCATAGCCTGTGGTCTCACCTCTGGTTCAGGATCAGGACATCCTCCCTGGCACTCTCCCCTTCCCAGGCCGAGGCTGTCTGCTTCCACTGCTGCTTGCTCAAACCTGCCAGAACTGCTCAGAGCAATTATTGACTTTGCCTGGGGTGGGATATTAACTAGGAGTTATTATATTTGCTGTCATGTGTCTCTGGGAGAGACCAACCCTTGGCTTCCCAAGGGAATTCCCCCTCTAGTTTCCCCAGCCTTTCTCCTTCTCTCCTCACAGATACAGGAAGTTACTTTTATCAGTTTCCAAATTTCCTTAAGCCCCTTCCTTAGTCAGAGACCTGCAGAGAGAAAAGGCAAGCCTCCTCACACTGAGAACTCATGAGAAGCAGGCGCCCCACCCAGTGCTGGCTCTCCACAGCACCCTACTACTACCTGTCCAGGAAGCAGGTACCCAGCCCCTTCACCCATCTCCCAACCTCGTTTTCTCCTTTTGCCGAATACAGGTTCTCCTCCACCTTTTCCTCTCCTGTCCAATACAAGACTCTGGGATTGTATTAAAAAGGGGAAGCTGGTGAAGTTTGCGGGTAGGAGGAGTGGCGAGAAAGCATGAGCCAGCACTGTCTTTGGGGCTTGTCCCCCAAAAGGCTTTAGAGAATATTCAGAAAACCCACAGGCAGTCATTGGCTCCTGGACCTGGTGTTTTGACTATAACCAGACGAACTCTTTTTAATGGGGTAGCTGTTTCCACTTAGTTTGTAACCCTCACCACCCACACAGTCTGGCCCCTTCATCCTTTCTGGGCTCGATACCCCAGTCTGTGATTTCTTGACGTTTACCACCCTACTGGCTCCTGTCTCCAGGCATGATCCTTACATTCTCTTTCTGACAGACTTCCTCCACCCCCAAACACCTTCCCCTCCACTTCTGACCCTGGCATCACTTCCCAGAGTGCAAGCACTCAGCTAGCTTCCTTGCCTTGTCTTCGTTCCGGAGAGATGGCTTCTTGGGATTAGTCCTGAAGGAAAGTCTGAAAGCTTCTGGGAAAGAGGAACAGAGCTTCAGCCACTGCTACCGCTCATTTCACACAGGAAAATATTGTAAGGAACCTGGCTGGTAGAAAGCTTTTATACCAGCACAAGTCATGTGACCAGAGAGAGGAAGGTCAGTAATTGAGCGCTGTCTCTTCTCCCACCCGAAGGAAAAGGCGCCAGCATCTTTCTTCTCACCCTACAGATCCTCACTCTGACTTCCAGACACAGAGTTTCTGTCCGCAGTTCCTGAATTTCTTTTCAATCCCAGGCATTGCTCCTATTTCCCAAATTAGATTCTCTTCTCCTCTCTTTTCTAGATTTCTTCTATAAATGTACTTATTCTCAGAAAAGAGGATTCCTATTCCTTTTAATTCTTCATTTTTTTTCCTTTCTATATGGTCTCCTACCTTCTGCTTCCAGTAAGTTTCTTTTACCCTCTCAGTTGAAACAGATTGATTTCTCCTAGCCTGTGTAGCGTGAGATTGAGGGTCACGCACATGTGGGCTCAAATTTAAGTCCCTCCTTGTGACTTTGGGGCAGATCAATTTTCTGGACTTTAGTTTTCTTTTCAGTCAGGTGAGGAAAGGAATACTTACATCACAGGATTTCTGCGAGGAGTCAGTGAATAGCATATGTAAAGTGTATGGGCCAGTGCTTAGCACTTCGTGGATGCCAGTTAGTAGAAGTGGTCCCTCCTCTCAAGCTTGTTGGACAGCTTCGGAGAGAGTGAGCCACTGGGTAAAATATCCAGAGGCTGAGGGCACAGACATGCTGTCTGACTTGGAAATGTGTCATGGATTCAGGGGCCCCACGGTGCCTGCGTGGCTCTTTCTAGGGGGTGGTGCTCAGGCTCCATCCTCTCCCCCATCTATTCTCTCTTCCTATGAGCTAGGCCCAAGCTCTGAGCCACCTTGTCCTTTTCTCACTATTTTCACCTATGCAGCTCCAGCTGAGAAGCTCCTCGAAGTCCTGTTGAAACACACACCCGAGGAAACAGAGTCGAAACATACTTTTCTCTTGACCTAGGGAATGGGTCTGTTTTGTTATCTGTGGTCATACCTGCTCACAGAATCTCCATTCTTTCTCAAGGACATTCTTATCTTCTGTTGCATGTCCATTCATTCATTCATTCATTCATTCATTTTTTGGCCTAAAAACCCAGGGTCCAGGTATCTTAATATTTAGCTTTTGTTTCTCCTCAGCTCTATTCTCCTCTAGAACCAAAGAGCTCTATCTTTTCATTTATTTTCTTTGTTTGGCATGCATATGCACTTCCCAGATAAATGGGAACGAAAGAAGAGACCATTCTCTCTGGCTTGCTACCAAATTTATTTGTGTCATTTTGCTTTTACGGTTTTCTATAAACATTCATGAGGATCTGGATTTCATTGCAAAGCAGATTAAAATTGCCAGTAAAAATTTTCAGTTTACTGGAAAACAGCTGTGGAAGAGGACTCCTCTGTTCCTGCCTGTTCTTGCCCCATCTCCTGCCTTTCTCATATCACTGTTGTGTGTACCCTACGTTGAAGGTCCCCCAATGAACCCTCTTCTCCATATTTACGGTAGTTATCCAGGTAACGTAATAAAGGAAATCTTTGAACTCATAGTTCAAAATCCCCACCTATGTTACAGGAAAAGGAAATGCAACCTCTCAGGCTGAATTCAAGGGCTGAGCTTTCACAGAAGCAGTATCTTTCACAACCTCTTCCAAGTTCAGGTCTCTTTCATCATTATTGCCCAGCTTGTATATATAATAGGAAGTTGGACCCATTGGCTAAAGTTATATATAATCACTTTCTCCATTTCCTTATTTCTCAGTCATCCCTCAGTCCACTCTAACCTGGGTTACATCCCTCTTTTTCTGTAGGATCTGTTCTTCCCGAGGTTAGCAGTGACCTCTATGTCACTAAATTTAGTGGACATTTTCTTATTATTGTATTAGCATTCAACATAGTTTCTACACCCACCTTGAATTCTTTCCATAAATTCTGATATGTTGTGCTCTTCTGGTTTCCATACCTTTTCTTTGGTCACGTCTTAATTGCCCTTGCTAGTTCACCTCTCCCTCCTCATCCTCTAAATGTTGGAGTTCCTTAAGAGTTGATTCTAGGTTCTTTACTATCCTCATCCTGTGCTCTTCCCCTAGTCTACATTGCATCCACTTCAACAATATTAATTACCATCTTCCTAGCACCCAATTTTGAATCTCCATCTTGGGCTTCTGTGAGCTTTCACATCCATATGTCCACCTGCTTAGTGACGTTGTCATTTGGATGTCTTCTGGGCATCTCAAATACAGTGTTTTCAGAGCTGACTTTAGACCTTCTCCACCAAACCAGACATTCCTCCAGCATTCTCTGTGTTGGGGAATAGAATCTCTTCCAATTTCATCCCCTGAGCCATGATCTTAGAGTCGATCTTAATACCATCTTCATCCTTATCCCCTGAATGTAGCCCAACATAACTCTCAAGTAGTTATTGAATTTGTTCATCTCTCTCTCTCCCCCATTACCCCATCTCAGTGTAAGCCACATCCTTTGCCACCAGGATTTCAGCAGGGGCCATGACTAGCTCCCTCACAGCCACTCGCTCTCATGACAGGAAACTCTCCATACTGCACTTAGTGGGATCTTTTTTAAAATGTCAAGCCAATTATACTATCTCTTAGTTTAATACCCTTTCAGAAGTTTCTTTTTGCTTTTAGGATAAATATCAGAATCCTTAACAAGGCCTATAAGGCCTGTGTGGCATGGCCCTCACCAACTTCTGGCCTTAACTCATGTCACTCTTCTGTCTCCTTGCTCTCTAAGCAAGACCATCTGTAAATGCACCGTCTTTCCTTCTGCCAGGGGCCCTTGAACAAGCTTCTGCCTGGAATGCTCCTTATTTCTTGTTACCCACTCCAACTTCTCCAGTCACTCCATAGTCTTCTTTCAAATGTCCATTTCTTCCTTTAGAACCCCCTACCACCCCAACCGCCTAGATTCAGCTAAATTCCCTTATTATGTGTTCTCATAGTATCTTTTCTATTGTTGAATAAAAATATTATATTCTGTTTTATGAATATTTTATATTTTATTGATCCATTCACCTATTGATAGACATTTTTTTTTCCCTTCTGTTTTTGGCTTGTGTCAATAAAGCTGCTATGTACATTGTTGTTTAGGTCTTTGTGTGAACATGTGTTTTCAGTTTTGTTGGAAAAACACCTCTGAGTATGTTGGCCAGGTTGTATGATAAACTTTTGGTTTAACTTTTCAAGAAACTGCCAGTTTTCCAAAGGAGCCGGGCCATTTTTATTCTTACCAGCAATGTGGAAGCATTCCTGATCCTTCACATCATCACCAACACGTGGTATTTTTTGGTATTAAAACTTAGTCTTAAGTTTTTGACATTCTGATTATTGTGTCATGGCATGCCGTTGTGGTTTTAATTTGTATATTCCTGATGACTATTGACGGTGAGCATCTTTTCAAGTACTTATTGGCCTTTTGTATTATTTTCTTTTGTGAAGTGTCTGTTCAAGGGTTTTGCCTATTTTTAAAAATTTGAATTATTCATATTATTGAATTTTGAGTGTTTTTATTGGGTTCTGGGTACTAGTAATATCTACTGTTAAATATGTGTATTATAAATATTTTCTCCCACTCTATGACCTGCCTTTTCATTTTCTTAATTGTTCTTAAAGAGCAAAAATTTTGAATTTTGGTAGTCTAATTTATCTGGTTTTTATCTATGGTTTGTGCTTTTATGTCTCAAGAAAACTTACCTCGCTATCTAGTTTCAGACTTGACTTTCTCTGATAAATTGCCTTGGTACCTTTATTAAAAATAAATTGATTTTGAGTGGGTCTATTTTTTTAATCTCTTTTCTGCTTTAGTGATCTTTATGTCTTTCCATTCACTATTTCTACAGCCTTGATTACTGTAGTCTTATAATAATTCTTGAAATTAGGTAGTGTAAATTCTCCAACTTTGTTCTTTTTAAAAATTGCTTTGGATTTTCTAGGTCATTTGCATTTCCATGTAAATCAATTTCTGCAAAAAAAAAAGTCTGCTGGTATTTTGATTAAAATTGTTTGAATCTGTAGATCAATTTGGGACCATCAACATTGGAACAATTATGAGCCTTCCAATCCATGAACATAATCTATCTCTCCATTTACTCAGGAGTTTAATTTCTCTCAGCAGTGTTTTCTACTATTCAGCAAGAGGTTTTCGCATTTTTTTCTTAAATTGATTGTTAAGTAGTTTTGGTACTATTGCAGCTTAATTGTTTTTAATTTTTTTTTATTTGTGCATCTTTGACTATTTCTTCATAACATATAGCTCGGTTTATTATAAGACATTTATTTGTGTGAGAATTTGCTTAATATCTATCTCCCTTATAAGACTATCCATGAGGACAGGGAACATAGCTATTTTGCTCACCATTGTAATCTCAGGGCCTGGCACAGAGCCTGGCATATATTAGACACTCAATATTTATTTCCTGTTGATGTGTGATGGATAAGTGTAAGAATTAGAATGGAGAAAAGTCGATTTTTGAAAGCTCAGAGATATTTGTCCTCAGATGTTTCACTTTATCTTATTCCTAGACCATCATAAAAACTTCCAACCAGTAATCACTTGAGAGCTCTCTTGCAGATTAAAGCACTCCCAGTACTTTTACTGGAAGCCACAGGGATCATTCCTTTGGGTGAAAATTGATAATTCAGGCTAATATACCTTTATTATGTAGATACTGCTTAGCAAATGAAGAAGGTGTAGATATAAAATATTCAAAGTGAAGGATAATGTATGATGTCACCAGTAGCAGCACTAACAATAAGAGCTATCATTTCATTCATTCACTCAACAAATATGTATCTATTTTTCATAATGTGGTGGGATCTGGGCCAAGTATCAAGTACCAAGGATATCAGGGTAAAAAAAATAACTATGGTCTCTCACTCATAGAGAGTGGTTACATTTTAATGGAAGGAGATAGACAATAACAAGTAAACATGAATACAGGAGTAATTACCTAGACATTATGGAGGAAAAGAAGCAGGGTGATGAGAAGGAGAGTGGTCAGGGAGTGGCAGGGGCCACTTTAGTCTAAGGGTTCGGAGAAGCTGTCTCTGAGGTTACTCTTGAGCTGACACCTGAGAGATTAAGCTGAATTCTGAGAAGGGGCTGTGTGAAGTTCTGGCAGAGGAGTGGTCTAGTCAGAGAAATTGGCAAGTTCAAGAGAGAACCTTTGTTTTAGGGGACAGAAAGGCCAGTGTGATTAGAGCATGGTGAGCCAGCATGATTACAGTAGGAGATAAGACTATGGCAGGGGTTATTGATTACATTAAAGAGTTGGAATTTCATTTGTAAGCAAAGAGAAGTGACTTAAGAGCCATAAGAGGAGAGTGACCTGATGAGATTTTTGATTTGAGAAGATGATGCTGCGTGAAGAATGTGAAAAATGGGCTCCGGAGGAAGTAAGTTGGAGGCAGAGAGATCAACTAGAAATACATAGCAGTCATCAGGGGAGGACTCATGATAGCATGGTTTCAGGAGAACGTGGCAATAAGGGTAGAGAGGATCAGTTGGGATTGGGGATACACAACTTTAAATAATAACAATAAATGAAAAACTGGTGGATGCCAGAAAGACATAGAACTCTCCTGGGGAATAAGAGGGCAAGTGATTTTACACCAGTACATCCAAATAGACTTTGAGATTTTATTGCTCATGTTTGCCAGTGCAGTTCACCCTGCTTCCATTTGTGTATTACCCTTTAAAGCCCTTGCAGTGGCCTTATGAAGGTGTGAAGGTGACAGTTTATGTCCTTCCCCACTTACATCTCCTCTTTTAGTTGCCACTTGTCCAGACTTTCCCCTGTCATTCCAATAGTGATACCCTACAATTCTGAAGCCTTTATATATCCATCCCCAGTGCTGGTGCACTATTAGAGAAGAGAAATAAGATCAAGCGACTCAAGACTAGAGTCTTGGGAGTACTCTTCAGACCCTGTCTCTGCTGGCCTCTGTAGTGGGCATTGAATATTTTTGCCACCCAACTGCTGGTAACCATACCACATCCTATCTGTGCAGAGACCTCTTCATGCTTTACTCTCTGTCCACCTGCTTACCATTCATCAGACTCACTCCTGGCCAATCAGTTCTGGTGGCTGAATAATTATTCTCCCAAAGATAACCATGTCCTAATCCCTGGAACTTGTGAAGGTTATCTTATATGGCAAATAAGGACTTTGCAGATGTAAGTAAGAATTTATGATAAGGAAATTAACCTGGACTCTCTGGGTGAGGCCCAAATATAATCACAAATGTTTTTATAAGAAGGAGGCAGAGGGAGATTTTGAGCAGAAGAGAGGTAATGTGATCACAGAGGCAGAGATTGGAGTGATGTGGCCACAAACCAAGGAATGCCAACAGCCACCAGGAGCTGGAAGAGCTAAGAAGTGGGTTTTCCTCTAGAGCCTCCACAAGGAGCATGGTTTGCCCACATCTCGATTTTAGCCCAGGGATACTGGTTTTGAACTTCTGACCTCCAGAACTATGAAAGAATAAATTTCTGTTGTGTTAAGCCACCAAGTCTGTGGTGATTTGTTATAGCAGACATAAGAAAGCAGTTCAATAGCCAACTGTCCATTCTATTATACTCTATATCAGGCACTGTACTAAAGAGCTCTTCAATGATGAACTCATTTAATAGTTAAGACATTCTGTGAGGTGACACACTCATCTCATTTTACAGATGAGAAAACTGAGTAAGAGAGGTTAAGTAATTTGCCTGGAGTCACATAGCTAGTAACATGGAAGAGCTGAATTCCAAACTTGGGACCCAGGCAGTCTGGCTCTGGGGTCATGGTGTTCACAGTTGTACTATGTTCCACTGTACTTGGAGGGTGCAGGTTAGACCCAACTTCCCTAGTAGCTCCAAGAAATCCTGAAGATGCCACACAGAGGACACAAGGGCATAGGCCAAGGTGTCATGTCATATGCTTCCAACAGGGAGTGTCTGTGTAGCCACTAGGCTTCCTGACAATGGCCTTTGCTCTTTCTCTGAAACCAAGAAGGAAGGAATGACCCTCAACCCTAGTTACCCAGGGTTCAGGCAACTCTCAGCCTTTCACATGTTTGAGTTCCTGCTCTAAGCCCAGACCCAGAGGTGATCTTTCATCCATCCCTCCCTCCCTGTCCTTAAACATTTTGAATGCAGGGACTAGAGGGAAGATATTATTTACTGTTTCTCACTACTAAATTTACTAGGTTATTTAAGCACTTATAAGCATGATATTTATAAGAATCTGCATTTGACAGTGAAACAGAAATAAGAACTTGGGACATTCTAGTATCAAGACTGGAATCTCAAAGAAATTATCTGACCTGTTCTTTCCTCCCTGACTCTCTTCTCCATCTGCTGTCCATGTGGAACTGACCTTCAGGCCAGGAACAGGACTGAAAAATGACACCAAAAACCTACCGCATAGTCCCCTCAGTTACACACACAGCTTCCAGGCCAGACCACCAGGTAGCTTGCAAGGGCTCGAGCCACCCTTGGAAAAAGGCAGAAGGCAGCTGAGTACCTTGGATGGCCTTTTAGTGTTGACCTTGAGAAAGAGAAGACAAGCAGGAGCATCTCTGGAAGTGGAAGAGGTACAGACTCTTTTAGTAAATCTGGATGTACTGGCAGTCAGGTGCAAAAGGTCAGCCAAATTGGGGCAAAACTATGCTTTGTGTTCCTTTTCCCAGTCCAGCCCTCCCTCTGCTTTCCTCCCTTCTCCTGCTTCTGTCACATATGCAACTTCCCTCACGAGTCATGGCACCACCAGAGTTACCAGGATTTCTGCCTGGTTTGCAGACTCTTAGGAAAGTTAAATTGGACCACTGAGCCTCAAGAGGTGTGGAAAAATAATTGGAAACTCCTGGGTGGAGAGAATGGTAGTTCATGTGGTTTAAAAATGCTCAGGAATTTTCCAGGGGAGAGGAAAGCCCGGTTTTTCTTAACACAAACTACAGAAAGTACAGTTTGTGTTTATCAAAAGCGGAAATTTGTCAAAAGTAGATTGAGAAATAGTGGTGCCGTTGATGTAATATTTTACTACTAGGTCTCAGAAAAATTTATACGAACAAAGGTCCTCTGTGTGTTGAGTCACCCTCCTTTAGCTCCTTCCATCTCCAGAAGATTTCAGGTCCCGTAGTGAGCGTGAAGACTATTATCAAGAGAAGGGGGGACAGGAGCGTGCAGATGGAGGTTTCATTTGGGACATATCTTCGGGGTTCCCCTTTTTTTTTTTTTTTTGCCTCGGGCCCTTGCTATACCATGATATGAAGCCATGGTGAATTAGCACCTGAGCGTCCCCTTGTATCTCAAGAAGCCTTAAAGCTAAAAGCTTTCTATCACAGCTGCAGATTGCCAAATGGACATGGAACCCAAATCGCAGAGGCGTAAACTCTTTTTTTTTTTTTTCATGTCATGTGAAAGAGGTAGGGAGTCCGAGGCTGGTGCAGCTGTCCAGAAGCAGCGCTCAACATGCAGGCTGCTTCCAGCTTTTCTGTTCCACCTTCTCTGTGTTTGTTTTTCTTTGTTTGTTTGTTTGTTTTTTGCTTCATGACCTGAAGAAGCATCTACATTCTGAGCAGACAAACAGGAGGTGGAGAGGACAGAGAACAAAGGACACATGAGGGCTGGATCTATCCCTTAAAATGTTTTTTGCCTTTCGGTTGGAACTGTCACCTTCTAGTAATTTACCAAAATGACCAACACAAAAGGAAAGAGGAGGCACCTGCTATATGTTCTCTGGGATTTTTAGAAAACATGGAGTTGTTTCTTTTGCCATCTCCATGTAAATCTACAAGAAAGGTAATACTGCACACATCAAAGGAATGGGCACTATTCAGAAAGAAAGGCCTTACCAATGTAACCATGGCAAAACCGGAAGAGTCTACAGAGTTACCCAGCATGCAGTTGGCATTGTAGTAAACAAACAAGTGAAGGGCAAGATTCTTGCCAAGAGAATTGAGCATATTAAACACTCTTAGCACTGAGATAGCTTCCTGAAATGTATGAAGGAAAATGATCAAAAAAGAGGGACACCAAAGAGAAAGGTGCCTGGGTTGACTGAAGCGCTAGCCTGCTCCACCCACTGTGTGGGAACCAATGGAAAGGAGGCTGAGGTTCCTGCTGGAACCCATCCCCTATGCATTCATGGCATGATGGGTGTCAAGAAATAAAAGACCTCTACTTGGCTAGAAATGTGGTGTCCTCTCTCCCAAAAAATATTTTTTAAAAAACGTTTATTGTGTCCTAAAAGTTTTTTCAATAGACTTTATTTTGTAGACCAGTTTCAGCTCACGGCAAAATTGGGAAGTTCCATAGATTTCCCGTGTACCCCACAAATTCACAGACTCCCCCACTACCAACAGTCCCCACTAGATTGGCAGGCACATTTGTTATACTTGATGAACCTACACTGATATATCATCATCACCCAAATTTATCATTTTTTCAAACAAGAAAACTATAGCTTTTCTAGAAGTCCGAACTCAGCAGACTTCTGTTTATTTCTCATTGGCTAAGCAATATATTTCATGACAACTCCTGGCTGCAAGGGTGTCTGGGAAAATTATTATTATCTGGGCACTCTCCCAATCTGACAAAATTGGGTAAGGAAGAAGGGGAGCGTACTAAAATTATACAATTCTTGAATAGCAAATATGGGGGGGGAAGTACTTCTAAAATATCTATGGTAGCCATAAAAAGTGTAGGATTTTAGATAGAATTTTTATACTTATTTTTACTGAAGTGTGACATACATACACTAAAGCGTACTAATCTTAGGTGTACAACTGGTGACAGTTAATGTACGTATATACTTGTGTAACTACCATGTACTCAAGACATAAGCCATGTTCAGTGCCCTGGAAGGCTCCTTTGTGCCCCTCTCAGTCAGCAACCCTCCCACCCTGAGGTATTCCAACTGCTGTTACTTAGAGAGGACATTAACCATCATAAATGCTGGAAAAAAAACAAATTATGGATGGAGAAGAACAAAAGGGAAGAAGAATAAGGCCAAATTAATGGTTGTTTTTGTGATACTGTTGCTCTCCTTTGCCTTTTAAATTATTCTGATTCCATTTTTGAAAACCTTCTATTGAAAATGTCACCACAAACTGAAGAAAGGAATTTTAGTTTGCTGTAAAATTGATAGCAACTTCAACAGAGTAACTCTAATTCACTGGAATTTCCATTGCATATAATAGAACAACCCTAGTAATAGCAGTGTAAATAAGACAGAATTATATTTCTCTGGAGATATGTAGTCCAGGATTGCCTTAGGTAGCAGCCCCAGGAAGACTTTAAGACCTGTCTTCTTTTGGCTTTCTACTCTATCCATCCTAGGGTGGCCTTTGTTCTCATGGTCCAAAATAGAAACGGAAATTCCAGCCATCACATGTGTTCCTGGCAGCAGAACAGAGGAAAGAAAAAAAAAGCTTTCACCCCTTCTCGATTTAATAGACTTCTTAGAAGTTCCACACAACACTTGTACTAATAACTCACTGGCAAGAACTTAGTCAAATAACCATGCTTAGCTTGAAGAAGGCTGGGAAAAAGCCTTTAACCTGGGTGCAATGTGCTGTTAAAAGCCATACATTTTTACTAAGTGAATAAACTGATAGTCTTTTCCAAATTGCACTTCTGTGACAGTTACAGATGAGCCCCACACCGCCCCCTTCCCCAATTCTGCAGCCTTTGCATTGCACTCCAAAGTCTTAGTGTACCGTCAAAGATGAGCACATCTCAGCTTACATTATCTGATCTGGATTTCTCAGGGGAAGCCTCAGCAGATGGGAAAGAACAGAGCCTCGCACCAGCCACACTACTCTCTGGTTCTATGGCCCCTGGAGTACTTTCTGAGGGTTGGATATAGATAACTAAAACCAAGTTCTGATAGCAGTGTTCCGTTTTATCTTAGGGACACAAAATTAGATGTGAACATTCTCTTAGCACGCCTGTCCCTGGACAAAATTTAGATGACTTTTACTTGTGTTTTCCTTGACACAAGTGCCATTTGTTTCCTGGTGTAAGAACTCAACCACAGCACTGTAGGATAGGAGCCAGGAGCCTGGCCACCAGTGCAGCAGCCACCCCACATGGCTGATGGAGGGAATGCACTAGTTGTCCGGAAAAGCCACACTGCTGTATCCTCAGTGATGGTGCAGCCAAGAGCCACACTACTGAGGATGCTGATGTGGAAGCAGAGGCAAGATTGAGAAAAGTGAAGCTTTATTTTGAGCACAGGCATCAAAATGGGCCATGGGCCATGACCTTAGCTGCCTTGAAAGGGTGGAAGTGGTAGGCTTGGCAACATTAGGCTAAGGACATGGATGAGACTGCCAGATGAAGAGAATTGTAGAATCAAGTGAGGCTCTCTGAGAATGTTCTGCTTGGGTTGGAAAAAATTAGGGTAAGTTACATCCCTGATTTTATGTGTATTTCCCCAGGCTTAACTAACTGGCCGAGGTTCTGCTTCTTTGAAACATCTGTTAGTGCCTCCTTTCTCATTTCCTAATCAAATGATCAGTGAAATTTCTTAACGGGGTATGGATTTTGCTTGTCAAATTTCTCATCCTGGGTCCAAGGGAAGGGTTGACTCCTTACTTGCCCTGATTCCTCCCTTAGAGACCTCAGAACTTTCACATTTACCCTTTCCGGATAAGAAGTGTTCTTACAAGGATTTTGAAGCTTCAGAAGTGCCCTCCTGCCACGTAAAGACGAGGAGATAACAAACATAACTGTCTGCGAGTTGTACCAGTGCCAAATTCTGTCTCACTCTCCCAGAGGCCTCTGGAGCTTTCCTGAGAAAGGTGAACTTGATTTGCACAAGGGAAGAGTTCGATGGCTCTTTTCTGAGTAAGATTATGCCACGCAGTGGCTTCTGGCATTTTAGGATTACAACCTGCTCAGAGAGAGTGTCTCCTGTCCCGAGGTCCCAGCGGAGATCTCTAGGCTGGCCCTGCTGGCTAGAGTGGTTTGGTCAGACGCACATATCTACAGACTAAGGGCTGGGCCCAGCCCAGCTTGAACCACAGAAAGTGGGAATGGGAAAAGGTGACTTCCCAAAGCACCAAAGGAGCGAGTTCTGTGTCAGGACCTGCTACTTCATGTCCTGTGCAATTCACAGTGTGCACTGTCATGTTCCCTTTCTTGCTCCCTGTAGAAAGTGTAATGGAATACTCATAGCTGACAGTGATATTGTAATTTGTATCCACTTATTTCTTTATTTACGTAAACTCACAAACCCTGGTCCCTTCAATATTATCAGGAACCTCTGACTTCTGTTACTACCTTCTGATTGCCACGTGTCAGTGTGTCTCAACACATCTTTTGAGAACTGCAGAGTCTGAGGACCAGATGAATGGAGAGATGTTTCTTGTCTGTCTATGGATGGAGACAGATCTACCTGGGGCTTCTGTCTGGCCTGGCACTGGTGTAAGCATCTGCCTGCGTTCATATTCATACCCTATCTACTTTTCCTAATAGCTGCCACCCGTCAGATTGTTCCCGAGAGTGGCATCCTCCACTTAGTCCTCCATAAGCCAAAGGGCCCTCTGGTGTGTGCTCCAGAACACCTCCTCTCCAGATGCAGTGCTAAAGTGCTTCCCACTGTGCTCCTGGGGAAAGTCTCTAGGCTCCTGAGAGGGAGCGCATGCCTGCAAGAACCTGCGTGGCCAGAGAGCTGTCCCACCAACAGAAGTCACTCGTCAGGGAGAAGAAAGGCAGTCGGTAAGCTCTGCAGAGGCAGCCGGGTGCTCTTTGCTTCTCCCCAAATCTCTGCCCCTGCAAATCTAATTATATCTCTCTCAGCATCCAGGTTCTGACTGCTCTCCCAGGCCTCTCTTTGTATCCGTAATCCAGGCAACCCAGATTTGGGAAGATTCTTTTTATTGTTTACTCTCCAGATGTTTTTTACCCCTTCCTTCTGTTCTTTCTTCACCTCCCTTCCTCTCCACCCCCACCCCCAGACTTCAGCAAGCTCATCAAGTTCCTGTTCCTTTCCCAGCATGAATCAGTCAAAGCAGGTCAATCTCTCCAGTTTTGCATCACATGTCATTCCTTGGCCAGCAGAGTACATTTTATAGAAATTTAGGCTACTGGTTTTCAAGTCCAGGGGCTCCAGCCAGCCCAAGAAAATGTTCTGAGTCCAGGTAGCACCACAAAGTCCATTGCTGTCTAGTGAATCAGGCTCAGCTCTTGCTCTCACACCCGCTTTCTTTCCCAGTGTTCTAGTCCTGGTCTCTGTGCCATTTTCTCTCTCCTCCCCAGCGTCCTCTCTCTGAGCTTTGTGGGCTCAGGACAGCCCTGGCCTCCTCAGACATGCCTGAAAGTCTCTTGGACTAGACATCTGAGGGCAAGGTAACAACCAGAGTATGTGTGTTTCACCTCTTGTGAATGAATGGGGATCGAGCATCAGACAAGACAGACATGGTTCTTGCCTTCAGGGAAATTACATTCCAATGGGGTAGAGAGAATAGACTAGCATCCTATATGAATATAGAGGATAATTTTTTGTCTGGCATGTTCCATGACAGAAATAAAATAGGGCGATCAAAGAGTAACCTGGGATGGGAGGTGAGAGGCTTTAACTGAGTGGCAGGGAAGTGCTCCCTGAAGGGGTGGCACTTGAGCAGAGCTTTGCCTGAGGGAGTGCTCTGGCAGACTAGACCCTTTGTGCAAAGACCCTAGGACAACACAAAGCCTGGTGTGATGCAGAAATCGAAAGGAGGCCAGTGCGGCTGGGGCAAAATGAACATGAAGGGGAGTGATGGGAAATGAGGTCACAGACGTGACTGCAGGGAGGGAAAGCGAGCCACATAGGGCTCTGTAGTCCAAGGCGACGCTTTGGGCTTTATTCTTGAAGCAGTAGGAAACCATAGAAAGACTTTTGGCAGAGAAATGAAACGATCCGACTTGTGGTTTTGAAGACCCCCCCCCCCCCCCGGTTACCTGTTGGAGTGCAAGAGTGTCTTGCTGCACTGTCTATCAAAGCCTCGTTCTCCCTCAGGCTTTAGGGGAGCCTAAGGAGTCAGGAGCCCTGCAAGGACCTCGCACCTGTCATTTATCGCTCTATTCTCTCCAGGTTTCACTGTCCGCCTGCACCGACCCACTTTCTGGATCAGTAGAATCATAAAGGAAGAGACTGGTTTTTGTCTCTTGGCTAACTTCCTTGCTTCATTTTGCTTCTGTTATTTTCTATGGTTGTTCATAACATTCCGGATTTGAGCGACCGACACAAACTCACGAGCAAGAAGTGTCGAGAAAGAAGAGTGCAGCTTTTCTTCTTGAGGCTTGTGCTGCCGCCCACACCTCCACAGAAGGGACTGCAGGATGTGGACACTACTGAGAACCTGATTCTGGGACAGAGTTCAAGCCACAAGTGGTTACCACGACCTTAGCCCCGGCCCTTACCTCTTTTCTGCCACTGGTCACCCAGGGGCGTTCCTATTCTGTTCCTCTCCAGGTTTCGAACCTGGATAAGCAGGCAGAGGAGGGAGAGTTTCCGGCATGGGTGGGCCAAACTGGGGCAAAAGCCGAGTTCTTCCGCTTTTCGCCAGCTGGCCTCTTCTCCTCCTTCTCTCTTTCGCAGCCCTCCAGGCTGATATGCTATGAGAAGTGTCCCCCTTCCATGACACAACCCCACCCCTGTCCAGTGCTTTCCTGGGGTCACTGGGGAGTCATACTGAAGACAGACTCTATGCTCACCTACAGAGCCTTAAGACACTTTTCTATAGGCCAGCGTTTGTTTGCTGGGCCTGGCCAACCAGCCCTTTCTGTATCTCTGAAGAGCAGAGGGTGGTGGGATATTTAGAGAGAGAGGGCAGGGGCCAGTACGAAGTAAGCACTTTGAAAGAGCATACTTAATGTAATTTTATAGCTGAAAACCAAAACCAAAACATCTGTTTTTATGATATGGACTAGTAAAAGTCAGCTTTTGGTTTATTTTCACTAAAGGTTGAGAGGTACTGAGAAGGCAGGATGGCATCTCAAGCCTAGCTCAAAGGAAGGAGCTGTCCCCAGCATTCATCCAGGCCAAGCTCTAAGCTCCTGTCCACATTTCCAACCCAGCTCAGCACCCCCTTCATTATTCTCCATAACCTGCGTGAGAATGCACGGAGGAGTTTGGACTCAGGTTTTAGAGTCACACTCGTATTCAAATCTCAGTTCCCATCTCATTGCTAGCTATGCGTCCTTTGATAAATTACCTAACCTATAGTTAATCCACTCAACCCCTAATTTCATGGACTCTGTAGCCAGCCGTGTGGGTTGGAATCCTGGCTCTGCTACTCGGTAGCTATGTGGCCTTGGGCGGGGTTCCTCATCTTCTCCAGGCCTCAGTGTCCTCATTTGAAAAATGGGGTTACCGTGAGGATTGAAATGAACATATAGATGTATGCGTGCACATGTGTGTGTGCCTGTGAACATATATGTATAAATGTTTGTATGTGTGTATGTGTCAGGGACATAGCAAACACTTATAGGTACTGGCTGTTACTATTATTATTTTATTTTTATTTAGGATAAGAGACTAAATTATATGTAAGAAAATTAAGTCGATTTAAAAATTTCATAAGTAGATCATAATGCAGGTGGTATATAGACATACTAAAAGTTGAGATACAGCTATTCGATAACTGAAGTGAAACACGAGGCTAGACCACAGCATTCTGTCCTCTACTTCATATCACACTGGTTCCTACAGACTCTTTTGGACCTTACCTTGCTACCTCTTTTCTTTCTGGATTGTCTATCCTATGCCTCATGAAAAACCAGCTTCTTAGGTCTCTGTTGAATTTTTCTAGCCCTCTACTTCTCTACCTGAAGAATTCTTTTCATCAGGATTCCAGAGTCCCCTGACCACTCTTCCCTCTGGGGGTGGGGGCAGATACCTATTATATCATAGATTAGTCATTCCCTAAGTGCGGCCCCTGGGCCGGTGGCATCAGCATCACCTGGGAACTTGTGGGAAATGCACATTCTTGACCTCCTACCCCAGACCTGCTGAGTCAGGAACTCTGGAGATGGGGTCCAGCAATTTGGGTTTTCACCAGCCCTTCAGGAGATTTTGGTGCACCCTAAGGTTGGAGAGCCACTATAACAGAGGAAAAAAATGGGTCCAATAGCTGTTTTGCAGCTGTTCACGTTCATAGTCCTGTTCTGAACACCTGGTGCTCAGCGAAACTCTAAGGCTCGATTGCAAAGATAGGGACCAGAGGCAGAAGGGGAGCCAGCTGACCACTGTAAATGCTTTTTAGCCTGGTTCCTTCCTGAGCCTTTTAAAGGCAGAGCTCAGGCTTTGGGAAGTTAGCCTGGATTCCCATGTGAGCTCTGTCTGATCAGCTGGAAGTCACTTAACCTCTCTGGGCCTTATTGTGGGTTGTAGGCCTCAGTAAACAGAGCAGGGTTGTTTGGAGGAATAAATGAGGTAACATAAGCAAAAAAAAAAAAAAAACACTTTGCAAAATTGCAAAACTTCTTTGTTGTAAATTGTAGCCAGACAAGTAAACTTTATAGGAGCAAGTCTCACCTTTTTCCCAGTGGACACTCATGGGACAGATCATACTCACTTGCTGGACAGATTCTCAAAGCAGTCCAGTTGCAACTTCTGCTCAAGAGAGAGAATGTCGACAGCCTCTGAGTCAGAAGTTCCAACGGGCAAAGACGTGTCTCTCTGTGTTGTGCCTATAAGCTTACCTGTTCTCACTCTCCCACTCTAGCTCAGTTCAGCACCACGCAGTCTCTCCATTAGTATGTCTCCGACTCTGCTCTCTTCCTGTGATCTTTTCCCTTCCTGGTTCTGTCTGTTCCTTGGAACTGAACCTCTTGCCTTGTCCCCAACAGTGTGGCCCTCTCCTGATTCCTTCTATTCCGTGCCACCAATAGTCCTTCCCTAGAGCACAGACAGCTACCTGCGAACCTTGCTTTATTCTAATTGTTTTATTGGGCAAGAAGTAGTGGCCTCTGAAAGGAAATCTTTCCGGCTCTTTAATGAAGTGGCAGAGTTGGAGCTGCCTCTGCCTGTCTGGCTCTGCTCCCGGGCCAAGCTTTTACCAAGACTGCTGCATCATCGGCAGAAATTCAACAGTTGGTTACTTCTCTGTCTTTCCTCAGAAAGCCCTTCCTTGGCAACACTATCTAAAAGAGTCCTCTTCTCCTCCTTACTACATTACTGTGTTTTGTTTCCTTCCTTGTGCTTTACCCAAATCTGAAATTGTTTTATTTATTTACCTTTTGTTTGTCAGCAGTTCCTGGTGACTGGGAAGTGCTACTGGAGCCACAGTTCTGGTTTTATATTGGCCCAGTAAAACTTTTTGTTAGGTCAAATAATTAGAAATGTATACATAGACATCCTTTCAGGTTAAACGAACAAGTGTTTTTTATTTGCTATCTCTCATTACCCCTTGGCCCAGAAACAGGGAGGAAGAAGCCATACTTACATTATCAACACAACATTGTTAACTATCTTGGGTCTTTTATTAGTTTAGTCATGTCGTAGACATCTAAAGTGCATCCGATTCCTGGGAAGCCCAAATGCTAGGCCGGAAGGGGTGTGGCAATACTCCTCAACTCCAGTGTCCCGTGTGCTTCCAGAATGTAAACCTCATGAGAGCTTGTGGCTTCTTGGTTCTCTCCACCATAAGATTTCCCACACCTTCGCAAGGCCTGACATGGAACAGGTACTCAATAAATTCAGTTGAATAAAGGAACCAAAGACAGATGAATAAGGATGCAGGCAGGTGTCTGTATCTCTGGAGAAGGAAGTGGGTCTTTGTCTTCCTGCACCCAGAGCCTTGGGGAGAGCTAGCGCAGTGGGTTAGAGCATATAAAACACGTAGAACAGTAACTTCCCTCTAATGTTTCCTATTCCCTCAGGCCCAGGCAGACGTACCAGCAGCCCCAGTTCTCCTCCCAGGGTCCTAGCATTTAGCTGTTTAGTGTTCCTTGCACCACACCCAGCTGCTGCTGGACCACATTCTGTACTGCTGTCTCTGAGTCCCATGCGCTGGCTCCTAATTTTTGAGGAAGCTGGTGGAATAAAAGGAGCACTGGGCGTGGAAGGCCAACATAGATTCTTGTCGAGGTACGACCACCGTGTGGCTGTGTATCTTTGAGGAAGGCATTTAGCCTCTCTGGACCTCAGAGTCCTCCTTATGAAGAAGGCGTAAGGAACCAAACTCACAGGATTGTTTTATGACTGACGTATGATAATATGTGTGGAAGTGCTTTTAAAATTGAAGAACACACTTCTTCTGATTTAAGTTACCATTGCTAACCAGGTATGTGAAGGCAGTTACCAGCTCACCCAGAGCTCATGCCATTGCTAGCGCGTGGCTGTGACTCTAACCCTTGCATGTCAGAGTACAAGTGAATTAGTGAGGTTATTATACAGATAGCCTTGAATCTAGTTTATTTTATGACTATCATTTAGAAACATTTATATTTTTTGTTATTAGTAACTAGTTATTTACCAATTGGTTGTATTAATATCATGAGTCTTGATATTAATAGAACAAATTGAAAGAACTTGCCCCAGCTGATTAAGCAAAAATGGAAATTTTTGGCTATGCAATTGAAGAGTCTGAGGCAAAGTGGCTTCAGGAACAGCCAGATTCAGGTGCTTAAATGAAGCTTTGCTCAAATGAGCTCCAACTACCCATTGACAGAGAAGGTCAGCAAACAGGCTGGCACAGAGGGGAGGACTACTTAGTCATTGGCCAGTTGAATAACAGGGGTTTCTCTGACCAGCAAGACTGGTGCTACTTGGTGCCTACCACCTCAACTTGTTTAATCCCTTCACCGGTTTCTCTCTTGTGTCCCCGGTCAGTTTTCTTAATCTCTTACTATTCTGGCTTTCCCCCTCCACTGGGAATAAACTCCTCACCCTGTGCCCCGGCTGGGTGACCCTGTGGCCACTTTGGCCTCTCATCCTTTTCTGTTTCTGGGTCGGATTTTAGGGTGCCTCCTCCAAGGACTTGCTCACTAATCTGAGCATCTAGCCTCATCCTGTTCCCAAGCAGTCAGCTCTCGAAGATCAGCCCTAAATGGACATTTACCAACATGTGGAATAGGCACTTCTGCCATTCAGGGTCTCCCAAGAACTTGCTATGTGTCAGGAAAAGGAAGGTCAAGAGCTGAGCTCTTCTCCAGGTCACTCGGGCCTCTCTGTCTCCCCCCAAACTCTGTTCCCACAACTCTGATTGATCTCTAGTCTCAAGCCACGCGTAGTCTTTCAGGTTTCATTCGGCTTTCATAATCCAGGTTTCCTCTTTGACGTTGTTCCCTGGGCTGATTCTGCCCAATGAGCTTGTGCATCGCCAGTTTTCTCAGCTTCTCCCATCCCTGACCCTGGTCGCACTCCTGCTCGGCCAGTTTCCCTAGTCAGCACCCAGCCAGGTTGGCTATCCTTCAGCCATGCCTCACAAACCCTTTCTAGCATCCCTAGACACATGTGAACCCAATCAGAAAGTGGTGCCACGTGTTCAAGTGTTCGCAGAGGGCCAGGGGTCCTCACATAGCCCACCACGGTATGCAGGCAGGCTCTGATTCTGTCTCTCAGTGTCCTGTCCCTAAGAGGGGAGGAAAGCAGTCATAGAAATAGGAAGGGGCCAGGACAAGGCAATGGAGAGACTGCGCTGGTGAGGGCTGGGCACAGGTAAGAGCAGGAGGAAAGTAAAAGGCAAGCTTCCTGTCCACCTGGTCCTCTGCTCCAAGATCTTCCAGTTTGGGAATGAGCTGCACAGATGGGCACCAGTAATCCATTACCAGTAACAGGTTAAGGACTTAAAGCCTTAAGTGTCTACCTTAATGATAAGTTAGTGGATATTAAAAGTGCCTCTTGGTTGACATAAATCTCATGTACATATGCTTTCTTTAGTGGGAGAGAAAGGGTGAATTGTAGGCAGCATACTGGGAATTGCGGTAGTTCTGGTGAAATCGCTGCTTATGTGTGGTTCAGAGGAAGACAAGCTGATGCTGAGAGAACCTGAGTGATTTTCCCAGGGTCACATGATTGATCTGAAGCATGGCTGGGTCTGGCATCCTGGTTACCTGGCCCAGGTCAGGCCCCTTCCATTACCCCGCCCAAACCTGAATGGCTCAGCATGGAATCAAGAAACGGCGCAGCTGGGACTCAACCTTGGGCTTAATCAAATTCCCATTTTCAGAGATGGAGCTGAGAAATTTACGTTCAAGCCCAGCGACTTAAAGAGAGAAAAGAAAAAGAAAAGAGGCAATGATAAGGAGAGGAAAAGAGCCACACCAGGCTGAGTAGAATTTGGAGAATCTCAGAGACAGTCTCGGGCTTCTTCCCTCTTTGTAATGAAGCAGCTGTTTCTTTCCCCTCAGCCAATGTAGCCACTTATTAGTTGTCAGGTATTTATTTGTTGAACACCTACTATGTGTTGGGCACAGTTCTAGGTGCTAGGGGTACAATGATGAACAAGATAGATGATGTCACTACATTCACAAAATGCCGTTTCTAGTGGGACTTGGCGAGCTCAGAACTTTTCAGGTCTGAGACATCAAATTCTTAGGAGACTAATTTTTTTTTTCTTCTGTCTCTCCCTCTCCCTCTCTCTCTGTCCTCCTCTCTCTCTTTCTCTCTTTGGTAGGGTGGAAATGGAGCAGGAGAAGTGGCTAAAGAAGTAATTTGGTTCGGGAGCAAAGAGGCCTTTTTTCTCCATGGCACGCAGAAGCAGAACAGTAGTCAGTCTGATGGGTTAACAATATTCACTTGGTGAAGGAGGGAGAGAAGATATAATGAAGCCGCGAAGCCTGGGATTTCTCTTGTCTACATCATATCTCTTCTCACTGTTCTCTCTGCCAACCTCCTGGCCTGCGTGCCTTTGTGGGGCAGGTCTGCCAGCCCCTGCACCGGTCCACATCCTCCTGCTCAGCCTGAAGCTGGAGAACCTCCTGTTGCTGCTGCTGCTGCTTCCCTTCAAGACTGTTGAGGCTGCTGCGTATAATTTCTTCTGGCCCTTGGAGGACATGCTCTGTGCTCTCGCTGGCTATGGCTTTACCGTGGCATGTACTGCAGACATGGCTCCTGGCAGATACCAGCATCGAGCGCTACCTGGGAGTGGCTGTTCTCGTGCACCGGCCCATGAACGGAGTGATTGCTGCTCTGGTCTCCCAGATCTTGTCTTTTAGGCACCGTAGCATTGTAGTCATTGTCCAATACTTACCAACCAACAATGTGATGAGTGATGCCAAAGGCCTCCCTGTCTGCTATGAGAACTTCATCCAAGAGCAGCTGGGTGTGGTACTTCCTGTGCAGCTGTGCAGCTCTCTGATCATCAAAGGCCCCTCATGCATCTTTAAGATGAAGTATATTTGTAGGTGGCCAGATGATAAACTGTCATAGGCCACATACATCTAAATGCCGTTGGTCCAAAAGGCACTAATGAGCTGAGGGGCAGGAAAGGGCTTGGGCACAGCTGGGTCAGGGCTGACGCCAAGGCCTGAATGCAGTGAGGTGTGCAGGGAGCCCCTGAAAGCCACAGCCTGGAGGCCATTGCCAGGCCCCTCTCCAAGTGCACCAATTGGGACTGACCTGGGGTTTGGAGCCAGGCAGGGGGCCAGCAGCCTTTGTCTTGCATTTCATCCCTTTGTATCTGACCTTAAAACTGAGGCCTGCATGAGGTCACCCCCAGAGCCTGGAATATGAACTAATGAGGCCACTTCTGTGCCCAACCCAGACCAGCTGGGGCTGCAACAACATCAATAACAGGGGACAGGTTGCCTGGGGCCCCCTCTGAGCCCAGCACCCAAGGTCCCCTTGGGGTAACAGGTATCCTTTCTGTGTACTGTTAACAAGTATGCCAGGACAACAGGTGAAACAGAGACAGTCTTGACAAACCAAGAGGCATGGTCACCCTGCCTGTACAGTCAGCATCATCCCCATTTAAAAAAACAAACCAAGGTTCAGAGAGATTATGACTTGTCCAGGGACACAGCTGCCAGAAGTAGGCCACAGACCCAAATCAGATCTAACTCCAGTTTTACTCCTGCCCTGGCAGACCCTCGGCACCTATTTGCATGGTAATAATATCTCTTAATCAATCAGCCCTCACCCTAGCTTATACACTGTGCTAAGCACTTTACATTCATTATTTCATAAAATTCTCATAATTGGCCTAAAAAATGGGACAATTAGTACCCTTTTTTAGAGGTGAACAAATGGGGCACAGAAAAGCTAAATAATTTACCTAAAGTCACACAGCTAGGAATGTTAGAGCAAAAATAGCAAGCCCAAACAGTCCAGGGAAGTGTGTGAAAGAGGCTGGCGTTAGGGATCCCGAGTCAGGCCAGCTGGGAAATGTGCTGGCTAGGAGGTGGGCTGGGGATAGGGATGAGCGGGTGACACGTGGAGAAGCATGAACCTTGGTGTACTTTCTAAAGG
The DNA here is from genome assembly GCA_003508835.1 of Eonycteris spelaea. NCBI lineage: Eukaryota > Metazoa > Chordata > Mammalia > Chiroptera > Pteropodidae > Eonycteris > Eonycteris spelaea. Next base: position 141,468 of record PUFA01000139.1, read on the forward strand.
AGATGACCACAGTCTGAAGGGAGGGGTCCATATGGACAAGCTGTGCCTTGTCCTCTTCTTTATCCCATGGTGGTCACCATCTTCTACTATTGGCATATCATGCTCTCCCGGCCCAAGTGGGGACCTGGAAGTGCTGGAGATCCGTGGGCTGGCCACAGTGACCCTCTTCAATTTCCTGGTCTGTTTTGGGCCCTACAATGTGTCTCATGTGGTGGGGTTTCTCTAGAGAAGTCAAAGCTGACAAGCATGCACATTATTGCTCGATGCTCTCAATGCTTACGTTGACCCTTTGACTTTCTATTTTTCTTCCTCTGCTGTCCACAAAAGTTTTTGATAAAGTCATACAGAGCCACAGAGCTCGGTTGCCTTTACTGGTTGGATATGTTGAAGCAAAAAGAGTTAGAGAGTTCGGCTGCCTGAAGAGAGGAAATGGAGAGCTTAGGTACGGGCTAATGTCAGCTTCATAGAGACTAATTTGCCCCTTGTGTGGTTACTCTTTTGCAGAGAGGGCTCAAAAAGGGAACAGTGAAAAGAACTAGGGTGAGTTCTCCTGTGGCTATCTTAAGAAGCAAAGAAGAACAGTGAGCGTATCAAACCAAACTCATCCATTCCAGTGAGTGTTTTCATTTTGTTCCCCGGAATTTGTGACATTTCCTTATTTGTGTTTGGCACTATTTCAAGGTACACCCCTTTATCCTGGAATATCAGAGTCTTGGAATTCTTTATCTTCCCTATTCAGTATCCATAAGATGGTATCCACACACCTACTATAGAGCTCTTTGCTCTACCCTTGGCTCTGATTCAGGAGAGGGCAGGTGAGTGGTGGTTGCACACGCTGGGTCTGAACATCCAGCACAGGCAAGGATCTGGAGGACCAGATACAATCCTGCTTGGGAGCCCAGAGGACCAGCACCCCAATCAAAACCATTGTTGGCTCAGGTCTATAAATATGCAAGAAGGAGAAGAGTCAGTGCTAGTGTAAAAAAACTCAAGTCGGGGTATTTTTTTTTTTAATAGTTATGTCCGATTTCCAATCCCCAACATCGTGTATTTGGGTCTTCTTTTTTCGTTGATTAGTCTTACCAGAGGTCTGTTAATTCGTCTTTTCAAAAAACCAAGATCTTCTCTGGCATTTATCTTTGTTTTCTATTTCATTAATGTCTAATTTTAGCTCATTGTTTGTTTCTTTCCTTTTACTTTATTATGTCTTTTCAGTTGTTCTTTTCTAACTTTTTGAGTTGAATGCTCTTAATTTTTTGCTGTTCTTCTTTGCTAATATAAGTGTGTAAGACTATAAGTTTCCTTTGAAGAGCAGTTTTAGTGGGATGTTTTGATTCACAGATTTTTCATTATTTTGAGTTCTAAGTTGGCTTTAATTTCCATATAATTTTTTCCTTTGACTCTTGAGTTTAGAAACATTTGTTAATTTTCAAGCATATGAGTTTTTTTTCTCAATCCTTTTGTTACTCATTTCTAACTAAATTGCACTGCAGTCAGAGAATATTGTTTGAATGGTACCAGTTCTTTGAAATTTGTTGAAAATTGATTTTTGGCCTAGAATGTAGTCAATCTAATGTTCCAGGTGTGTAAGAACATAGATTCTGCAATTTCTGGGGGTCATGTTCTCTTATCTGTCCTAGATCAAACTTGTTAATTTGTGATGTTCAAATCTTAACAACCTTTATTTACTTTGTCTATATGATCTATCAGTTACATCATGAGATGTGTTACATGCTTTTCTATTTCTCCTTGTACTTCTGCCTTCCCAGTTAATTAAACTTATCAATATTCCTTTTGCCTTAAAATCTATTTTGTCTGATACTTAATACAGCCTTATGAACTTGTTTTTTTGCTTAGTACTTTCCTAGTAAATCTTCGTCCATTCTTTTAGTTTCAAACCTTTATAGTGTTATGTTTTAGATGTGTCTTTTATAAGCAGAATATAGAGTGGTTGGATATTTTGTAATAGGGTCTGAAAATTTGAGAGTACTTATTTTTTAACTATATCATTTTATTCATTTACATTTATGTAATAATAATTTCCAATATATTTTCATTTATTTCTCCCTTCTTAGTTTTAAGCACTTTTATTAAAGTATACACACATACCAAAATATACACATATACCATGCATGGCCAAATAATAATTGTACTTGTTCACATGAATTATCATAGTAACAACTTCATTTAAGTAAAAACTGAAACATCTACCATCTTATTTTGTGCTTTCTATTTTCCTCACCTTTTAATGTTTTTTTTTTCTCTCCTCATGCCTTTCTTTGGGATTGTCTTTTTATTTCTTCTCATTTCTTGTATTCACATTTCCATTTCTCATATCACTAACTTGGAAATTATATGCCTTGTTTTTATTATTTTTGTGGTTATTTTAGACACTTTTCTATGTTAGGAGTTCTTTAGTCGGCTCCTCCATTCCTTTTCTTTCATTCCTTAGAAACCACACATCAAGGAAAAAACAATCCAGATGACATCCAAATACGTGAATCTTGTAAAGCAGTTCTCAAAGTGTGGTCTGGAGATCCCTTGGTGGGGGTGGGGATAGAGGACCTTTCAGGGCTCTGTGAGGTCAAAACTATTTTCGTACAGATATGAGGATGTTAATTGCGTTCTTTGCCCTTATTCTCTCATGCATTAACGTACAGTGGTGTTTTTCAGAGGCTACCTGACATGTGATATCACATGAATGCAGAGCAGACATGAGAATACATATCTACCTTCTGTTAGATATTATTTTCATGGAAATGTGTCATTTATATTAACATGTTATGGCTTTATAATTATTATTTTAAAATAAATTAATATATATTTTAATTATTTTTCTGTTTTAATTTCTAACATGGTAAATGTCAATAGCTATAACCTATGTAAACATAAAAAAAATCTCTTGGGGTCCTCAGTAAGTTTTAAGAGTATAGGGGCCCTAAGACCAACGAGTTTGAGGGTTACCGATCTAGTGAGATGATAAACTATGCTTATTCTCTGAATGCAACTGCACATATATAAAGCATTTTGCTACCTGGTGTATAAACATTTAATGATTCAAAATTTTATAGTTAAAGTTTAATGCTGCTTAAACTTCCAGAGTTATGAGTTTAAAGTCTGCTTGGTCAAATGCAAAGCTTTTTGATGTATTAACTATGAGACATAAAAACCGAACTGTTCAGCCACGAGATAAAAAGTAACAAGTCCAGTTTAGATGGACAAGATATAATTGCTCTGCTCAGGTCTGTACGTTCATCACTTTATGGTAATGAGAATTCTTATTCTAAAAAAGCAGGATTACTTCATCTACACTAAGTGATGTGTTGATCAAAAATATAAGCAGGGTTTCTGATCTTAGAAATTCTATAAACTAGAGGAAGGGGAAAGTTCAATACTAATTATATTTGTCCCATGTCATCCTGAAAAAACTGTATGTTTGATTCTTGTCAGCAAAGGTTAAAGAAAGCTTGTCAGAGCAAATGTTAGGAACATACCCAGTGTGCTTTATTTTAGAAGGGAGCTTCATGAGCCCCGGTCAAAGCCTCAATTTTGCTGCTAGCGTACTCAGTAACATCTAGTTCATATAATCTAGTTCAGTGCAATGACTGTTGCACCTGCTGGTAAGTGAATGTTTGCTGGAGCATTGTGTTAAGGGACAAAATGGAAATTTGAGAATACCATTAGCAAAGTTTCCTCAACTCCCTCTGGTTTTCAGGATAGTGATGAGAGGGTGAGCTTCCACTGGAAAGGGACCTTGACTTGAAGTTGGGTTAGTTGGTTTATGTAAACTTATGTGAGCGCTCAAGATACTATACTTCCACATTAGCATGTCACAGTCTTTGAATACATACCTTTTTGACAAGTTGTTAATTGTCTGTAGTTTGTGTTACATTAAACAAGTATTATGTGGCAAAAATAAACTTATGTTAAACACGCATTTTCAATCCATGCACTCCATCCTTGCTACAAAATGCTCCTCTGAGATTCTAACCAGCTTCCTTGGCAGAGGCTATGCCCTACCCCAACTTGAATGGAGACTGATGGCTTACAGAAAGTCTACTATGAGCCTAGCTCTGGCATCTACAATACCACTCCCATTAGGGACCCCCACTACTGGGACACGGAGTGATAAGAGGGAGCAGGGAAGACAGAACTGATTGGTGGCCTTGAAGATTATAGTTTTATCACAACATGCTCTGCAAGCCCTTTTCCAAAATGAGCCAGCAATCAGTAGTGGGTATTTGTTGCTTTGGCCTTCTTGACAGCACCCTGCCCCCTCTGTGATATGGTTTGGTGGAGCTGACCTTACTTTCCACTTCATGCTCCAGGGCTAGATGTGTGACCCAGAACCCGGGCCAATAGCATAGTTTCCTTCCGACCACAATGGTGGTTCACACATGAGCATGTGACAATCCAGGCCAAGGACAGCTAGCCCAGTGCTTCCCTTCTAAGTATTTAGGAGAAAGAACTTCTCTTCTACTGAACTGAACCAGAACTGAATGCTGGACATCACTTTGGAGGCTACTTTGAGGAGAGAGGCTGAAGTCAGCTTAAAGGAAGGCAGGGCAGCCAAACACCAAGTCCAGGAGTTTGATGTCCCTTTCGAAGCAGATATACTCTGGGTTTTTCAGATGTGAAAACCAAAAATTCTTCCTCTTTTAGCTCAAGCCAGTTTGAATTGTGTTTTCAGTCACTTACAACCAAAAGATATGCCCTTTCACAAGCTGTCACAGTTACAGAATGCTTTTCTCCATTCTTTTTAAAAATTTGGGTTAAAACTTTAAGTATGGAAACTTAGAAACATAAAGAATTTGCATATGTTCATCATGCAAAAAGAATGCTTATTAGCAGTCATATTTCTTCAGATTTTTGAAGCTGATGTTTCTGTTATGTTTCTCCCTCACTGGATTTTCTTTCTTCTTTGCCAGAGGCAACATTATTTGGAATTTAATATATCTTTCCTATCTGTGGGCAGGTCCATGTCCTGTCTATGAAATGTACTTCGTGCTTCAGTCTAAACACTGTCTAGTATTCTTTTGTTGGTTTTTTTTAAGCCCATAAATATCATACGGTATATAAGTCATTCTTTTTAACTAGCTATTTTCCACCCCAAATTATGTCTGCATTTTCAGGTTCAGCAGAAGCTGCCAAACTACTCCCCAAAGTGATAGCATAAATCCAACTTTGCTATCTACCCTTTTGATATTCATCACTGCTTACAGATCGCATTCATTTTTTTTGTCCACTGAATAATATTCCTTCCTATTACTAAGCTATTTTACATTTTCCATGCTGCTATTTATAGACATTTAGATAATCTCCCAGCTTTTCACCAACATTACGCTGTTTTGATCATCCCTGTGCATGTCTTACACACATGTGGGAAAGTTCCTCAGAGGAGGGGAATGCTGGGTAACGTGGCACATGCATTTTCAGTTTCAGCAGAAGCTGCCAAACTACTCCCCAAAATGTTAGCATAAATCCAACTTTTTCTGAAAAAGTCTCACAATACAGAAGTTCCACCCTCTTCACCCTGCCTTCCCACCAGCTCTTCTTCCAACTTTGGCCCTGCAGCCAACACAAGGTGATGAATGGCATGCTCTACCTGCCAGTAAGACAAAAAATTCAAATTAGGCCTGAAACCTTCACTATAGCCCAGTGGATTGGCACATGTGCTGGCTGTATACGTGGACGATGGTGGGACACAGTGGAGCCAACACCCTGTCCAGGACTCTAGGGTTAAAGGAGTGGTCCAGCTCCACGTTCCTCACCTTTCTTAACCAAACCCACATTGTCACAAACATTCAAGAAAAGCATAATGGTAAAATGATACAATTAAGTACAGCAGAGAGAGGCCCTCCGCCCTGCCTCCCCACCCCAGTTCTGTTGTTTCTTTATATAGAAGTGCACTCATGCCAAGGAGAAACGGTGACTGTAAACCTGGAAAATCTTGGCCATGGAGATCACAGATTGATAACGGAGTGAAGGGGAAATAAGATGCTGGGATCCTGAAGGGGGGTTTTGGAGGCAGGGGGTCAATGTCCTGGTTCGTGGGGATGAGAGTATAGCCTCTGTTGACTCTGGGTCATATACCATGAGCCAAGAAAAGACACAGTTCCTGTGGAGAGATAAAGCATAATCTGCCTGTTCGTGTCACATGTGTCTGGGTCAAATGGCTTCCACAGAAACTGGAGCCACCTTGGATCTATCTGGTTGAAGCAGAGAAGAAGAGGCATGAAGAAGGCAAAGGCGGTAAGAGTGAACCCCATACTCTGCTCCCTCTCCATAAGTTTATCTACATGTATTCCTTCTATCCCATCTCTTCCTAGGACATGATCCCAACAGCCTCTTCCCTGAACACAATTAAAGTTGGGTGCCTTGCTTTTTCCTGGAGGCAAACGGATGGCTTTTCAAATACAACAGATCTCGGAAGCAGGTGGAACCTTGTCTAACTAGACTGCCTTTTCCTCTTTCATGACGACAGGCTTTTTAGAAAAGACATGTGGTCAAAAGAGGAAGGTCAATAGTTGAGCTTTCACAAAGAGGCTTGACTCTCTGGATCCGTTAACCAAATTCTGTCCCCACCAAACTTATTTCTCCTCCCTCTGCATTCCAAGTAATCTATTCTGTTTCTTTTCCACGAACAATTATTTGAATAATTTTACATATGCATCCACTTCCTGCTCCCTACGCTCTTTCTTATTTTGTTCCTCCCTTATCTTTTCTCTCAAAGCCTCTGACTTGGTCAGTTTCCATTCTCTTTCATGAAGGCTTCAGCTGAAACTGGTTAGTATCCTAAGTATTGCCTGGCTTCTTTCTGCCTATCAGGTTCCTTCTTACAAATGTCTTTTCTTGAACTCAGACTATCTTGAGTCCATGTTGCTGCCAGGGCAAGTTGGGTTGTGAATCTTCCTTCCGACTCATTGCCTCTCCCTGTGGACTGCATCCTGCCTGGAGCACCCTCTCTTCTCACTGTTGGTTTCCCACTAACCTGTGTAGGGTCCACATCACTTCCCAGTGGTGTCTCGAGGCCAACACATAAAGATATGGACACTCATGGAGGGCGCTTTGTCTCTCCTCAGGGCATGTATGTGTCACGCCACTGACTGCCTGACCCTGCTAACAGAGATTCTTGTTCTTTCCCCCGACCCAGGGAGAGGGACCTTCAGCCCAATTTCCCCAGCAGAAAGGATCTCATTTAGCTCACCACTTTCCATCTCGGGACCCAAGTGGTCTTTCTGCATTCCTGCAAGCTGGCCCTCCCTAACCCGCACAGCACCTGTCCTAAAATGGGCACTTAGGAAGTGGTTTTGATGCTTGATATACACTAGACGAAAGCAACATAATAATCTTATGCTCTCTACCAAGTTAATTTGTGTCATTTTTTCTGTCTGTATTTGATTAAGAAACATAAACTTACTGGAAAGGCAAAGGTTGAGGGATAAGGTTGCTTTCATTATCCTAAAATGCTGGGGCCTGAGTGGGGGGGGGGTGGTAAGCTCTTTTCTCCATCACCATCCCAACCATGTGAGCTGAATCCCAGGTCAGGAACAGAGCTGCTGAATCCTCTCTTCTAGCGGGTGCCAGGACCGTTGGCAATTTCCAAAACTTTGAGGGTCTCTCAATAAGTCCCTTTCACCTTGGAAAAGGCAGTGCCTCCTAGGGTGACCCCACCCCTTCTCAAGGGGTGCTAGTGCTGAGTCTAGGTAAGGTTGGCTCTTCTGGAAGTAACTATTTTTACGTTGTCCTTAGAAAAAAACCCAGCATAGTCTCTTGCATATAACAGGCATTTGAATATGTGGAGTGAAAGAATGAAAGCTGGGTATGCCTGTCAGAGCTCGCTGGCTGATGATACAAGCAAAGAGTAGGTCAGAACCTGTGCTTGTTGCCCTCTCTCTTCTACCTTGATCCTGTCGGCCAGGTTACCGGCCCTGGGACATCCTTGGTGCTGGGGTCCTACGGTCACCGGGGGAGAAAAGGGAATTCTGACCCCATTTTTTTTTGTTTCATTTTGTTTTGTTTTCAGAATCACAAGGCTGCATCATGGGAGTGAGCATGCCACATCTCAAGTCTGAGTCAAAGTGCAGATGGATTACACTAATTACGCATGTGTGCTTCCTCTCTGCGATGCCACACCTTTCACCATCACTCATTCCCATTTATCAAACGCCCTGAGCTCTTACTCTGGGGATATGAGTGAACAAGACAGTCGGTAAATAAAGGAACAAAACCTGTCAGGTAATTTCAAGTGAAGAAAGGAAGAAAAAAGGGAAATCTAAAGAGACTGACACGGGCTTTTTAAGGAGGGAGCTGTCAAAGACCTGGGCTGAAAAAGGAGCTAACCACGTGTAGGCATTGCAGGTGGAGGGAACGGCAAGCACCAAAGGCCCGTGCTGGGAACAAGCTCACTGTGTCAGAGGAACAGAAAGGAGGCCAGTGCGGCTGGGTAGAAGACAGGTCAGGCTGCTCAGCCTGGTGGACCACACGGGAACGAGCTGAAGATTGCTGACTTATGTCTGGGGTTGGTTGACCTCAGATGATGGTTGTTTCATCCGTTGACCTTATCTTCCTCTCTGCTGTTTGGTATGACCTGATAAGCTGCTGCAGCCAGTCAGAGTCCGACAACCCTTTTCTGGTTGAGAGCCCTCCTGGCATCTTGACAACACAGAGCCAGTGCTGCCCTCTTCAGCAGCAGCAGATGCGGTGAAGGCCAGATAGGGGAACACGAAAAATGGAATGATCGAGAAACACTTTGAGGACAGGGAACAGAGACGTCCAGCCATACATAATGATAAGGAACGCAAAGAGAAAAGAGGACCATGGGCCCAACCAGGGAACTGGGCCCAAGGTCGTCACTGTTCTTGTTTGCTTTTAAGCTGGGCCCACTGGCGTTCAGCTGTACCCCTTTGAAACCACACACATCGTCTAAGATCAAGAAAGCTCACCTGTTAGGAAGCTGAGGTTTTCCAGATGCCTCTCCTCCACCAGCTGCTGCCTCTCTGGGCCCTCACTTTCAGCCCCGCAGGAGTGGGACCCCGGGTGATACTGACTTCGCTTCTCCATCCTTCCGGCTACTCAGGCCCCAAACCTCAGATATATCTTTGACCTTTCTTCTTCTTTTTTTTTTTCTTGCTCCTGCCATTTCCTCCATTAAGCAATCATTTCTTCTCTGTCTTCCAAAATATATCCCAAATCCAACCACTTCTCCGCTACATCTACTGCTACCACCCTGGTTCAGGCTATCATCACCATTTCCTCTCTGTATTCCTTAGTGGTCTGTCTGCTTCTGTGGTTTCCCCCTTTAATCTGTTCACACAGCAGCCAGAATGATTTTTTTAGAATGTAAGTAGGTCACATCCCTTCAAAGCTCAAAATCCCAACGTCTCACCATCTTTCTTGTCAAAGCCATAGTCCTAACAGTGACTTACAAATTCCACTGTGTCAACTTCCTGCTCCCCTCACTCTCTGACCTCATATCCTACCCCTGTTTCTCCCTCTGTTACTTGGGACACTTTGCTGGAGGTGCAATTTGATGATATCATTCAAAATTAAAAATCTCACACCATCTGACCCAACGAGTTGACATTTATGAGTTTAATGTACAGATATACTTTCTCATGTGCACAAAGAATTATGTTCATCACAGAGTTTTCTGTTTGTTTGTTCTGTGATAATAAAAGACTGGGAACGACTTATGTCTATCAGAAAAAGTCTGGTTAAAGAAAAACGATGGGACCTCCAGTAGAAATCTGTTACAAAGAATGAGGCAGATCCACATATGCCAGTGTACATCAAACTCTGAGGCGCAGTGTTAAACGAAAAAAGTGAAGCGTAAGAATAGCGAGTTAGGGAAGGGGTAATACGCCTGCGCATGTACTCAGTGAATACTTGCAGGGCAGCCCCCGCAGGACAGCGCATGCTGGTGCTGGGCAATCAGTGATGAACAGGTCCTGTTTCACAAAGCTTATGCTTCATTGTGACAAGAAGGACAATAGATGAGAAGCAGATACGTTAACATCAAGCAGGGGCTAGGCTGGCACTAAGAAGAAAGAGAGAGGCTGGAAAAACAGAATAAGGGACAAGAAGTGAGGGCAGTCTGCGAAGGCCTCTCCAAGGAGGCGATATTTGAGCAGAAACCTGCAAAAAAGAAGAATATGGGGTGTGGGACTGTCAGGGGCATTCAGGCAAGGGACAGAAAGCCCTGAGATGAGCCTCAGTGTGTCAGAGGAAGTCATGGAGGCCAGAGTGACTGCAATGGGACTGAGCAAAGAAAGAGTCTTTGTGGGAATGAGGTCAGGGCAATCAGCAGAGCCCAGATTGTGTGGGGCCTTGTGGCCATGTCAGGATGTAGATTGACATCCAGAGTGCGATGAGCAGAGGTGTGCTATAATCGGCTTCACATTTCCAAAGGATCCATCTGGATGCTGGGTGAGGAGTAGTGATACCCAAGTTGAGGAAAGTGATACCCAATTAACTTAGCAGTGGTTTGTCTCTGGGACGGGGAACTGGGTGTTGGGGTGGAAGGGAGAATTACCTTGGGACCTGCTCTGTGGGTGGAGAGGGGGTGGGAGGCGCATGAATATGTAGGGGCCTGGTACAGTATGACTTGAAGCTGATGCCCTCTGGTCAGGGCAGGTGTCTAGTGCTGGCTCATTCTCCCGTGGGGAAGTTTCACAGGTTCTTGGACCTCCCATCTGGCTCCTTCCTCTGTGTCTCCCTTGGATGCGGCGTGCCTCCTCTGCTTGGCCACATTCGAACCACCTTTAGCCCCTGGGCATCCTCTCTGTGGGACTGCACTACTCCTGTAGGCTGGCCCTTGGGTAGATTCATTTATAAAATGACTCTAGGCAGGCTTCTCAGCAAAGGGCCCTCATTTGGTCCAAGGGAGCCACGCACCTTTGTCCCATGATTGGTGGACAAGCAGTTCACTCCTAATGTAGCCTTCTCTCTCGTTTTGCTCTGCCAGGCACAGCGAACCTTTCACGTTTTGATATCTCTCGGCAAGCACCTGGCTCCAGCCCCGTCTCCTCTGAACGTCACGGGCATGTTAAGCCCTGCCAGTTAAGCCCTGGCTATCTTTAAGTCCTTCTATTGTGCATCTTATCCCTGAGCAGGAAGTTCCCACCATCTCCCCACCAGTGTCAGAACACAGTGTACTCCCAGCTCTCCGAAACAGTCCTCGAGGTCTGCCTCCTCCACCTCCTAGCTCCTTGTATTTGGCCTAGACGGAGTCTTGAGCAAGTGCTGACAGAACTAGTTTCCAGAGTCTGCATGGATGGTCGGACAGCTCCCATCAGGTTCAGCTGTAGCAGTGCTTGGTGTCTACTGATTGTGTCGGGCTGAAACTAAAACAGTGAAGGTCCACTTTTGGTGCTCTGTATTCATTTCACAGATGTGATCCTCAGGGCTGTCGTCTGTGAAGAAAGCAGAATGACACCAGCCCTTCAGGACTATTTTACAAGTTAACGAAAACATCTACGGGGATAATCTTTGCCCACATTGCCAAGCTCTCCACCAGCTCTCCTGTTGTGCTTATCTGCAAGACGACGTCATGGGCTGGCGCAGTGGTCACCGTCTTTGTCAGCCACACTATGCAGGAAGAGTGATGCTCCCTCCGACGTGTGAGGCCAGCCTTTGGGGCTACCAGTTCTGAGCAATCCCTCGTGCACCAGTCATAAGTTCACCTCTTCTTCCCTCCCGAGGAATGCTTGTGAGCCAGAGTCGCGGTGCTCCAGGGACAGCCTTGGCTCTGCACCACTTTTTTTTTTTTTCCAAGTTACCATTTAAAAATTCCTCCCTCTGGCTGTTATGATAGAAGGCTCCTCCCAAAAGTTATGACATTGTACCTCAAAGGTTGTCACCATGCATCTCAAAGGCTCACAGGAGCCCTCGAATTTAGGGAAAATCTTATGCCCGTTTTTGGGGGGTGTCTGGAGATCAGCCTGGGGAGAGAGTGCTGGAAAAGTGCCAGAAATCTGATCACATTTTGAACTCATCGCTGGTGATTCCATGAGATTGGCTCATAGGAGACTGGTCAGACACGGCACTGCCTGAGTATGATTACCTTGATACTCACCCTTTGGGGTGTACTTTCAATTTTATAGCAGAGAGTGAACTAGCAGTGTCCAAGGGCCTGTGCTTGTCCTCACACGGGGCAGTGAGTGATGAGACTGCCTCCTGCCCCCCCACCACACACATCTCCTGTGCACCTGCCCTGGTGGTTCGTTCTTATTGGCCTGTCCTACTCTCATTCCCCTCTCTCACAGTCTTAGAGAAAACAGTCCTCCTGTTTTCAGTACCTGAGGTTTGAGGGGTGAGAGCTCAAAGGCCTGACTGTGATAAATGATTTCTCCCCATTATCCCAGCTAACCTCCCAGCAGCCCTGTGAATTTTCAGGTAACTGGAATGTCTGTGTCCTCTGTTCTAGCTTGATCAGAATCGAGATGATGGATGTTTTTCCATTATTAGTGCTTTAATTTTTAAAAATTGTGTAACGATACACAAATGTCCCTATTGTAAAAGAATTCAGTGATACAGAAGTAATTTATGAAATGTCATCTTCTCCCTGACACATCTCCCTTCACAGAGTTAATCTTTCTTTTGTTTATACCCATATATGCACTTATATACGTGTATAGTTTTTAAAAATGCATAAATAGAATAATACTATATATATTGTTCTGAAATTTATTTTTCACCTTGGCAATCTTTCCATGTCAGAATATACAGATCTACTATTTTCTTTCTAATAGCTACATGGTACATTATTTCTGGACCATCCTATAATTTATGCAACCATTCGGCGTTCATTTTCATAGCTTCCAGTTTGTTTGCTATAATAAACAGTGCTTTATTATATCTCTATCATCCATCATCTTTCTTTCTTTCTTTTCTTTCTTTCTTTTCTTTCTTTCTTTCTTTTTTCTTTCTTTCTTTCTTTTTCTTTCTTTCTTTTCTTTTTCTCTTTCTTTCTTTCTTTCTTTTCTTTTTTCTTTTTCTTTCTTTCTTTCTTTCTTTCTTTCTTTCTTTCTTTCTTTCTTTCTTTCTTTCTTTCTTTCTTTCTTTCTTTCTTTCTTTTCCTTTCTATATAAATACAGAATATTTTGTGAGATGGATATTTACATATGTAGTTGATATCATTGCTGGATCAAAGTGATGCACTTAAACATTTCGATAGATAGTTCTGTATTACCTTCTTGAAAACATTCAGTAATTTGCATTCTCATCAACTGTGCATGAGAGTACTCATTTCTATGTCCTTCTCCAACACTGGGTATTTTGAATCTTTAAACATCTTTGTTAATAAAATGGGTAAAGTGATGATATTTTGTTGTTGTAGATTATAACTTGAGGATTCTTTCTAATCAAATGATGCAAGTCCATTTCAATTAGTGTGGGAAAGGACGGACCATTCAGTAAATAATGCTGGGATAGTTGCCTCTCTATTTGGAAAAGTTGTGATTAAATGACAAAAGTAAAATCCAGTTATACTAAGGATAAAATATGTTTTAAAAAAACTATAGAAGTTATATAAATATTATATAAGATCATTTGAAACCTCATAAAGGTGAAGGCTTTTTTCTAGCAAGACATAAATGTAGAAGTTGTCAAACACAAATTTGAGCACAGAAAAATATAATGCTATGGAAAAAATTATCATTAAGAAAGTAAAAGACCACTATCTTTCTAAATAGGTAACTGATAAAGGTCTTATATATTAATATTCAAAGAACTCCTACAAATCATATATGAAAGAAGCAAGTATAGGAAGAAACATAAATGACTATATACAATATGCAAATATTTTCTGCCTCACTTCTTATCTGAGAAATTAAAGTTAAAATAGTCTTGTTCATGGTTAATGTTATGTGTCAAATTGGCTGGGCCATGGTGTCCATATACTTGGTAAAACATTATTCTATGTATTTCTCTGAGGATGATTTTGGATGAGATTTACATTTGAATTTGTAGGTTTTGAATAAAGCAGATTTCCTCCATAATGTCAGTGGGCCTCCTCCAATCAGTCAAAAATCTGAGTAGAACCAAAGGCTGACCTCCCCAGAGCAAGAGGGGACTCCCCAGCAGACTGCCTTCAGACTTCATCTGTAACATCGGCTCTTCTGAGTTTGCCAGTAGACTGCCTTTGAACTTGAACTATAACTCTTTCCTGAATCTCCAGTCTGCTGGCCTCCTCCATCAGATTTTGGACTCACCAACCACCACAATCACATGAATCAATTCCTTGCACAAGTCTATGTGTATACACATCCTATCAGTTCTGATTCCTTTGGAGGATTCTGACTAATACGCTGAGCTACTAAATTTTAAATACCAATCTTTTAAAAAATTAAAGTATGATATTTTCCCTTGTTGGCAGGATTATGGAGACTCATACAAACTGTTAGGGGAAAGAGGGTTGATTTAGCTGGGGAAGGTAATTTATTAATATTTGTAAAAATTTCAAATGTATATACTATTTAATACAATAGTATCATTTTTAGGAAATGAACAAGTGCACAAGCATTTATGTAAAAGGATGTCCTGTAGTATTTTTTATAATAGTGGAAAAATTGAGATATTTTTTGTTATTTGTTCATTTATTTATCAAATACCAAATGCTACTCTGTTTTATGTTCTGTTTTAGGCATCTGGGTACATAGTAATGACTAAAACAGACATGAAGACTGCTGTCAAGGGCTCCCCAGTCTAGAGAAAGGAATGATATACTAAACAAATGAATAGACAAATATGTAAATCAAACTGTGTGAGCACAGTGTGAGATAATATCAAGCAGGGAAGGCTGTTTGAGATTGAGCGATTAAAGAAAGCCTTTTTAAAGAGTGACATTGGACAGGGTGAGCACTTCAGAAGTTAAATATGTGCCTCCTCACTATGTATTACACGTGAAACTAACATAGCAGTGTATGCCAATTGTAACTAAACAATAAAAAATTATTTAAAAATACATTAATCATTATTTTAAAAAGAGTGACATTTGAGAGAAAAGCTGGGGGAAAAAAAAAAAAAAAACAAGGTAAGCCAGCCAGATAAAGTGTGGAGAAAATAGTATGTGCAGAGATGGAGAGCTTCGCCTGCTGGAGGCCAGGACAGCAGAGTGATGTCAGTGAAGGTGGGATGGCCCCAGAGAAGCTTGGGGAGAAAGACAGGGACAGATGGCACAGGGCCTGGTAAGCCGTGAAGAAGAAGAGAGATCGGAATAGGAACCCACTGAAAGGTTTTATCAGGGCAATAACATGATCTAATTTATGTTCTTTAAAGCTCCCTCTGGCCATGATGTGAACTGATGATGAGGACAAGAAAGACCAGGTTAGAAGTTTTACAGTAGTCCAGGTAAGAGATAATGGTTGCCATGGAGGTGGAGAGAAACAGATTCATATAAGACATATTCTGGAATAGAAGAAATAGGACTTGATGGTGAGTTGAAGGTGAGTAGTAATGGAAAAGGCATCAAGAATGGCTTTCTGACCACTATATACCACCCATCGGAATGGCTAAAATAAAAATACTAACAATACCACGTGCTGATGAGGGTATGGAGCAACTGAATCTCTCATATATTGCTGGGAGGAATGAAGAATCATATAGCCACTCTGGCAAACAGATTGTAAGTATCTTAAAAAGTTAGACATACAATTACCATATGATTCAGCCATTTCTCTCCCAAATATTTGACCTAGAGAAATGAAAACTTATGTCCATAAAAAAACCTATACATAAATGTTTGGAGTAGCTCTATCCATAATTCCCCTAAACTGAAACAACCCAATGTCCTTCAGTGAGTGTATAGATAAGCAGATTGTGGTCCAGTCACTCAATGGAACAAATTACTCAGCAATAAAAGAAAACAAACTATGATACAATAACTGGGATGAATCTCAAAGACAGCATGCTGAGTGAAAGAAGCCAGTCTCAAAAGTTAAAAACTGTATGATTCTATTTATGTAACGTTCTTGAAAAGATAAAACTGTCATGATAGCAGATCTGTAGTAGTCAGTGGTCAGGGGTTAGGGAAGATGTGACTGTAACGGCTCTTTATCTTGATTATGGTGGTGGTGAGAGGAATCTATGTGTGTTAAAATTCACAGAACTGTACACCTGAAAAGTGTACAACTAAAAAAGGTCTTTTTTATTGTGTGTTCATTTTAAAAAGGGAAAAGAATTCAATCTTTAAAAAGAAATGATACCTGGGTTTCTGACCTGGGCAGATAGGTACATGTGTTGTCACAGTCCACATGACTGGAGGTGGACTGGGTGGGGAAGTTGGGCCAGATTTAGGGGAGGAAATGAAGAGTTTGGTTTGAACTTGGGAAGTTGAGATGCCCCTGCACACAGTTGGATACACAAGAGTCTGGGGCTCGAGATAAACGTCTGGGAATCATCAATGAACAAAGATACGATGATGGATTGGAACACCTGGGGAGGGGATGCAGAACCAGAGCAAAATGAGAGAGCCTTCCAGAACAATGCCTCCAGAGCATGGGGGCAGCAGGAGAAGCCGGGGCTGAGATAGAGGGACCTGGAATTGGGAGTACTAGAAGGTCCTTTCCTCTGCCAGTGTGTCCTTCCGAGACCTGCCTTGCGAGTGAGGGAGACGGCTCTCAGAGAAGGGCTGATGTAGTGGGACGGGACTTCGAAATGAGAACCAGATACCGGAAAGAATGATTTTAGAGTCAGCATGTCTTTGCAGCTATCTGCTATTAGATCTGGCCTAAGGTATCTGTGAGCTGCACTTATGGCAAAATGGCACTTCCTCTTGCTTCCTCCCCTCCCCATCCCCAACACCTAGACCCTCTTCAGCCTCCACTTCTGTAGAACCCACACACTGGAAGCCTGGGAGCCCGTCCATAACCCTCAGGCCTATTTTCACCACACACAATACTTCAGCGTTTTGAATTGGTCGTCAGAACATAAGATTTCGAAACAGCACAAACAGCTAGACTTTTAACTGGAAAAATTAGAAAGTGTGACTGCATCGGGCCCACGGGCCTGCTTGGAAACAAGACAGGAGTTAAATTGAGATAAACCATGCACTCTCTCGTTGACCACAGCCCTTACTGCCTCCTGCGGGTCTCCAGCACCAGGGTAAGAGCTGGTTGCCATTTATTACCTGTTGATGCCATGGGTCCTGCCCTTTGGTGCAACCTGGGCTGTCCCACGGCAGTCACAGCTACTGCAGAGTGGCACAGCAAGAGCAAAGCCCTGTTTGGCTTGTTGAAGCTTGGAAAGATTTATTGACAACTTTATGTGCGCCTGTAATATGAGCACAGAGGTCAGATGACATGACTTTTTTAATCAACTTTTAAAATTGATCCTTAATTTGCATACAATAAATGTACCCATTTCATTAATGTAGTTGGTAAGTTTTGAGAAATGTAGATATCTGTGAAACCTCTACCCCAATTAAGTTATAGAACATTTCCATTACCTTAAATGTCTCTCTGGTATCTTGCCAGTCGATCTCCTCGCCCTCTTGCTCCCAGTCCCCAGCAACCACTGACCTGCTTTCTGTCGGTAAAGGGTACTGATTCCAATCAGGGGTGGGGTGGTTCCCCCACACACACCCACACCACAAAGCAATTCTCTGGACACCAGCTGGGCGTCCTACAATTCAACTCAATTCTGACACTATTTACCTGGAGATGGCATCCGATTCCATAGGTTAAGCATTCCATCCTACAAGGCTTGTCTGCACCCCACCCCACCCCCACCTCTTTAGACTCCAGTCTCAAATCCAGGTGGTAATCTGTACTTATGATTGGAAAGGCTATAAATCAGAGCTTCCCATAATCTCCTTCTCCAGTTTGAGTAATTTGCTAGAGCGGCTCACAGAACTCAGGAAACATTTTACTTACTAGAAATCCAGGACAAGGGTGAACCCCCCAAGTGGGTTCACTCAAGTCCTGCACAGAGAGAGGAGAGAGAGAGAGGAGAGAGAGGGGAGAGAGAGAGAGAGAGAGAGAGAGAGAGAGAGAGAGCGAGAGAGAGCGTCCTTGACTGCTCTCAGGAAAGAATTCAAGCACATGCCAGTTAGAGACAAAAGGAAAGTTTATTAGGGAAGAATAATGCTCCAGAGACAGATGTGAACTCCTCTCAAAGAGAATGAAAGAGACCTAGTGTCCAAGAAATTCAGTTTCAATCTGTTTTCCTTTCCAGGGACGGGTATGCAGTGTTAAGGGCAGGAGTAGTTGTGGGTAATCTCAGCAGGAACCTTCCTGTAGGTCCCCCATGGGCTGGTTGTGTGCTGCTCAGCCAGGCAGCATAGAGCAGGCTCGGAATACAACTTGGTTTAATATTTGGTTCTCATGCCTCTTCCTTATATCAAAAGGATAGAACTCAGGAACAGCCGGATGGAAGAGATGCACAGGGAAACGTATGGGGAAAGCTTGCGGAGTGTCCGTGCCCTCTCCCAGGGCCACCACTCTCCCCAAATCTCCACATGTTCACCAACCCGGAAGCTCTCTAAACCCCATCCTTTCGGGTTTTTACGGAGACTTCATTACATAGGCATGGTTGATTAAGTCATTGGTATTGGGGATCGAGCTCAACCTCCTGGCCCTCTCCTCTCCCCAGAGGTTGGGAGTGGGACTGGAAACTCCAAACCTCTAATCACAAGGTTGGCTCCACTAGCAACCAGCCCCCACCCTTGGGTGTTATCCAAAAGCTACCATATTAGTACAATAAAAGACAACTATATTGTTCTCGTCACTTAGAAAATTCCAAGGGTTTTAGGAGCTCTGTGCCAAAACCAGGGGCAAAGACCAAATATATATTTCTTATTATAAATCACAATATTACAATTAGAGGCTATACTGTTATCTATATTAGCAGTTTGTTTTTATTGCCAAGTAGCATTCCACTGCATGGCTACATTGTATTTTTAAAATCCATTCTCTTCTAAAAAATACCAGGGCTGTTCCCAGTTCTGATTTAGTATGATTACAGCTGCTACGAATATTTGCTTATGGTCTGTGTGTGTACAGGGGTGCTCTCATCCTCCTGAGTGATACCTAGAAGGACATCCCTGGGTCATAAGGTCAGAAGAGATGCCTCCACAGCCTACGTGTGTGTTTTTTCATCTCCCAGAACCTGGCCTGATTCCTCACCAAGTGGCTGGTGTGTCGTCAGCATGCAACAGCAGAGGTGCTGCTGATATCCCAGCCCAAGCTTGTTGGCCTGTTTGTTCGGTTCACTCTGCAGGGAATTTTCCTTCTTATATCTTTTACAACTGACATTTTGATTCACAGCAAACATTTTTATTGCTTTCTAAAGGATAAGCAAACAAAGAGTGATTTTAAAGGAGGCTTATAGAGTGTTAGAAAGATGGGGGCTGTGCTCTAAGTGTAGAGAACCATTAGAAAACAGTTATTAGAAAGGGGGTTGGAGATGAAGGGAATTAGCCAGCAGCAAGGCCCTCATCGTGTGCATTACTCATAAGTAGAAAATTAGCTTCCAGGAATACATATCCTTATCCTCATGCAGGCAGTACGTGTGTTACAGTGACTCCAGGGACAAGAAGACTGAGTGGATCCTCTGTATCCAAGAACACTTCCAAGTTCCCTTCCACAGGACAACATTGCTCATGATCCCCATCTGACCCATCCAACTCTCTCTTGTTTCCATGGCAATCAAGATCCCATAATAAGCATGAAAATTTTTATCGGTAAAAGAATTTGTAGTAGAGAACAGCCAGTTAGATGATACCTGACCTTCAAAAGGGTCTCACTCAGTAGGTTTGCTTTGTATCTTCTAATGCAGTGTCAGTGCAGCCTCAGCCTGAATGAGGGGAGTCCCGACAGCCTGGTGCCAGAGCTACTCATTGGAACCATAAGAAATCTCCCGAGTTCAGCCAACAAGAATAAGATAAACACGAAGATTTCATAGCTTCTACAAAGCAAATAGTCAGAGCTTTAGAATTCCAGGATCATAAAATAATTTGAAATAAGAAAAGATGTCATTAGGTTGGTTCCGGGAGGATAAAGGATGCTTAGATACAGGCTCACCCATTCCAGTTAAGACGCATTTCGTTGCACATTAGAGAATATCTAGTGAACAGCAAGTCGAACATAAGAATTTTTATTAACAATGAGCTTGGAGCTGGTGGTTCTAGCTCAGTAAGTCGTCAGGGCCCAGACCCCTTCGCCCTTCCTCTCCGCCACTCTTAGCTTGTGAGCCTTCTTCTTCAGCTTTGCGGGTTTATGGCCCCAAATGGCTGCTGCAGCACCAAGGATCACGTCCTCACGTAAAGTCTTCGAAACCAGGGAGAGAGAGGGCTGCGCCTCACACATTTACCTCTTTTAGCACGGAGAAAAAGCTTCCCCAGAGACCCCCTAGCATACTTCTTAATTCTGGTGGCTAGCATTAGGTCATGTGTCCATCTAAAAACCAGTCATCTTAATAAAACGGAATAAGATTATTGTTCTATAAGATTATCATTCTGAGTGCCAATTATAGTTTGAGCCCTGGGGCTGGGGGATATGCAACAGGGTTGATTATTTGGTTGTCTCACTGCACCTTTCCAGTCTACGTCCAGTGAAATCATCCCCCTTGCAACAATATGTCTGTACCCTATCTCCTTTTCTGCAGCATTTTCTCTCCCCTAGCTCTCTGTCTCCATGGGGGATGAGGTGGGGGTAACGAACTCCATGCCTGCTTCTACCAGTGTTTACCCGATTTCATTCCTTCCATTTCATTCTTTTCCTGGAATGCGATCACAGCATCTGTTTTCCCAGAACGCAGGCCACCATCATGATGCATTGATCTCCATCCATATGGATCGTTTTTCAGAACTGGCCTTAAAGGAAATCAGCAGGCTTCTCACAGACCTTGCAGAGTTTTAGGGGCCAAAACTACCTGTATTGCTTGGGGCTTTCTAAATAAAAATAAAAATAAAAAAAATAAAAACCTGAAGGAGTCATGTCAGAGAGAAGGTAAAAATTTGAGTGCTTTCTTATACTATTTCATCTATTTTTTTCGCCCACCCCAGCCTTTGTCGCCCATCTCTTTCTCCTCTCCCAGAATCTATGGCCTGACTTTGCTTCCACGTGCCTTTCTACTTTTATTGCTGCTTTGTTTCCTCCTTCTGGATGCTTCTTGCCGCTAACGTTGCAAACTTCCAGGCTTCTTGCTCAGCCCAATCTGTTCTTCACTCCCTCCCTCCTCCTCCGTCCCTGACTGCTCAAGTTTTTGCCCCCATCCCAGGATCTAGGTGAGGCAGATTTACCTCTCCTGCTTTGCACACATCTTCCCTTGCCCCACAAGGTATAGTCGCAGACCAGACGAAGAGTCCACTTGCCAAACTGTCCAAAGGCCCTGGCCGCAGGTGATGCATTCAACTCAGGAGAAGGCATCAAGCGAGCCTGCCTCCTCACGCCTGCTTCCGGCTCCCGCCCCCACACTGCTTCATGAATAGTCTGAGCTTGTTCTGGCACAAGCCTGCAGTGGTCTCAGCCAGGCTGCAGCAAACCGTCCTTGCCAGTTTCTTAATGACTTCTTAGGTAGCTTTTCTAGGTTTCTGTTCACGGTTGGTGGTTTCAGATTTCTAGCTTCCTCCCCATTCCGTATAAGTGGACATGACCCATGGCCCAGGGAATCCGTGGCAGAGATGAGCCAAGACTACCCTTCTTCTTGTCCTTTATTCTGGGTTGTGCTGCCCTGGTTTTTAGTGAAGAGGGATTCTTCCTTCTCAGAGGAAAAAAACCTCCCCCTGCTTCATAGCCATCACTGATTTTTTTTTTTTTGTAAACTTTAAATACTTATTTTGTTAATTAACAGAATTATATTGCTGAATGACCTTGACTGTTTGAAATCATATTAGTAAGAATGGAATAGCCCACGGCTACTTGGAGAATCCAAGTGGGAGTCTGTGATACAGAGAAGCAGCCTTGTTTTTAGCACCAGAGCTTCAGATAAGGAGTTTCCAGATGAAAATTCAGCCTTTATCTTTACTTTGTATTTTCCAAAGAAATAGGACCCCCAGTCTGCTTTTCAGCCCAAGCCTGATATTGATATCCTTACAGAAAGCCCTGCTTTGCTGTGAGCCTATCAAATGCGTCTTCATTGAAACATTGCCTGAACATCACCCTTACTCCAAATCCTATAATAACCTCATCTCTTCTTTGTTAGATGCCTCATACATCCTCTGGAATGTGGTCTTCTTTGCTCCAGTTAGATGCTAACCTACCTTTGTTGGGCTATAGTTTGTGAGATAAGCTTTATCACTCTATTGGATGAGACCATTTCTCTAGTTCATGCATTCTCGGTGGGGCAATATTGCCCCTCAAAGAGGTGAAAATTAGTTCTGGGGGAGCAAAAAAAAATCTTACAATGGTTTGTAAGATTGGAAGAGGACAAAGGTGTGTGGCCCTTTCCAAAGGGCCACACTCATAGATAGATATATAGTGCATCTGTTGTATTAAAAGAGAATGCATGATGTACCACCTCTCCACCAATCTCTTTTCCCTGCTCAGAGGGGCACAGGGCAGCAGTCCTGGCACACACCTTCCACTCTCTGAGCACACCTGTCCCTTGGTTTTGAAAGACATGAAAAACCTCCATCATATTCCCCTCACTACCACCCGGACAATTGCCCCAGACTCTGGTGACTTTTCATCCTCTCCACCCCTAGCCTTTTGCTTATACAGACTGGAGGTGGGGTTGTGCTAGGTGATGGTTGGGGGCAGCTAAGCCAGTTAAGCTGCCTCTTATTCCTCTTTATTAACTCTGGGGGAGGGGCCAGACTGTGTTCTCTGTGGGTCTCTTTAGAATGTGGGGTTTTCTACTCCCTCAGCCTTGGGTCCTTGTTGCTGATTCTGAAGTCACAGAACTCGCCTTTGTTCCATTTGTTCCCACGTCACCTTTGTTCCTTTTCTGAACCATGTAGACCTGTGTTCATACTAACTTCTTAGCGGCCACCAGGCCTGAGTGCTTTGGGACAGACAAATGAGCTGTGGGACAAACGAACAACTCATGCCTTCATTCTGCACAGAGATGAGGTCTCTCTCCCTCCACTTGAGACCCAGTCCCCTACCAAAAAGAAAGCAGCCGCTAAATACATTAATATGG
This sequence comes from Eonycteris spelaea, assembly GCA_003508835.1. Taxonomy (NCBI): domain Eukaryota; kingdom Metazoa; phylum Chordata; class Mammalia; order Chiroptera; family Pteropodidae; genus Eonycteris; species Eonycteris spelaea. The sequence continues at coordinate 164,550 of PUFA01000139.1, forward strand.
AAATTCTTGAAGTTCTGAGCCCAGTCATTTGCATACAGTAGGCGCACAATAAATGTTTTTGAACTGAAGTTGACTGAGTGCAAACAAGTATCAGCATTTCTCTGGATGCCTTGCTGACCAACTGTTTCTCATGAACCACCTGACATTGGAAAAGGAAAGTTACTAAATGATCATATTTCAATAAAAATAGCTTTTAAGAACATACATCTATCAATGAAGTCAACTGCACTGGCTAATTACCTTAATTTATTTTTTTCAAGAAGAATTAATTTTTTTGAGAAGTTTTCTTGACTAGGAAGAAGGTGTATCCAGACGGATAGTCAATCTGCTTTGCATGTAGTTCTGTTCCTCATCGTGGCCTGTTGACCTTTGTCCTGGCCAGACGCCTCACTGACTCTGGCATTTGGACTGGGCCTGTCACTGCATGTGACGCAAAGCTGGGGGCAGAACAGCAGAGTGGGTGAGCAGCATGGGTTTCAGAGTCAGTGAATTCCAGCTTCCTGTCTTTCTTCAATCACTTCCTGGCTATGGGATCACAGGTAAGAGACTTCATCTCTCTGGGCCCAGTCCTTGTCTATAAAATAGAAACAGTAATATTATCTGCCACATGGTTATTGAGAGGGTGGAAGAAGATAACATGACAGGCTAAGTCCGTAAGATAGATGAACTATTATTTTTATGCCTCCAATTCAGTTCCTCTCCTAGCATATAGGGATCTCACTGTTTAGCCCCTTTCTTTCAGAGTCTAGGCGTTTTCTCCTCGCATCCACCAATTCTGCCTGATCCACACACCATAAGTAATGGAATAAGGCAAGATCATTCTCTTTTGTTGCTATCAAATTTATTTAGGTAATTTTTGTTCTGTAATTTTCTTAATTGTCTCTAAAAAAATCTTAATTTATTAAAAAATGGAAACTTTCTGGAAAAGCCCATGTGAGAGCAGGATACTCCTTTGTGCCTGGAGTCCTGTGTCCCCTACTCCTGATCTGCCAGGTCAGCAGCTCTGAAGAGTAGATTCGTCTCCTCTCCTGTCTCAAGTCGCCAGGCAACTCCCTTGGACCCTGGACACTGCTCTTAACTCCTCCTTTACCCTCAGAAAAGCACAGGAGCGGGTCTGCTGCCAAGGGGAGGTCATTTTTTTTCAGAGCTCTCTCTCTCTCACCTTGACTACTTCCCAGGGCCTATGCTGGAGCATGTGGCGGGATGGGAAAGGAAGGGCAGTGTGGTGAGATCGAGAGTTGAGCTTTAATGAGCACATTCTTAAGAAGGCTGGGTGCCCACTCTGCCCTGGCCATGTCAATCCCCAGCCTGCTACGCACGGGTCCTGCCTGACTTGAGCTAGGAACTGCCCCGTGGATGATATGTCTTTCAGTCCTGGCCACTCAACCACCCACTTCACAGCCCTCCTAGAGTCCACTCCCTGTTCTCTACAGTGGACAGCTCCTTCATGCTTCTTCAGTTCCGCACGACCCTTTTGCCTCCAAGGGCTCCTGGTCCCAGTCAGCCTCCCCTGTGGCCCTTGAAAGTCAGCTTGGAACCTAGACGATGAGAAGTAGTAGGCCAGGGTGTCAACACAAGAATTCAGGGTGCTGAGGAGCAGCAGGCAACTTCTCCATGCCGGACTCTTGCAGCAGATGTAGCCCGCAACATGGGACACATTGTGGGTCCCAAAGCAGATGAAGAAGTTGAATAGTGTGGCTGTCACTAGTCCTGCCACCATCTTCTGATGGTGATGGTTGGCTCCCCTATTGAGCATGCACACCAGGTGGTGTAGCAGTAGCTGGTGATGGATGATAGGGTTGCCCCAAAAAGGACCACAGCCACCTTCAGCTGTACAGCCAAGAGAATGGCCAGCTGGTCCTCCTAGAATTCCAGGTAGCAGGTGCCTTTGGTACCCTGACTGCAGGAGGAGTTCCTCAAGAATTCGGTGATGCAGACCACACTGCAGAGCTCCGCGGCTAGGAGCCGGCAGGCCCCACTTGGCCATGCCAGCCTGTGCCAGCCTTGGCCAGGTCTTGTACCACAGCAGGTAGGCCACACTCAGGAGGCACTCGAGGCTCACAGCTTCCAGGAAAAGGGAAGTGAGATACATGGTGGTAAAGAAGAGGAATCCAGAGAAGGGGAAGAAGATGAAGGCCAGGGGCCAGCGCATGCCGTCGGCTGCCTCTACCATGAGAAACAGCAGGAAGGGCAGCAGGAGCAGGTCCGAGAGGGTCAGATTCAGCAAGAATGCGTCCATGTCCACTGGGTGGTGTTGCAGCTTGCCCACGAAGATCACCAGGGACACCAGGTTGAGGGGGAGTCCCACAGGAAGGTGAAGAGGTGCTGGTTTGTGTCCATGGTGATGGCCACTGGATAGGGGCAGGGAGAGAGAGAGAGAGAGAGAGAAGAGAGAGAGAGAGAGAGAGAGAGAGGAGGTGGTAATGAGGGTGGGGATCTTGTACCAGCAGCACCTCAATTATCCACAGAGAACATTGTCACCACCCCCATTTCTTCATGCCCCCTGATGCTCCTTGTTTGTCTTCTGTTTCTTCTCCCAGTAAAGCAAACACCAGGGCATCCCTTCACACAGCCCCCTAGGACCCCGCGATCACCTGCTTCTTTGAGAACCCAAGAGCTCTGCCTCTCAGCTCCTCCAGAACAAACGGTTAGCTATTTATCTGGCAGAACTGATAAAGATCTGACAGTGCCCATGACATCACTAGCTGCTGAGCAATGGCACAAAAGATGCCTTTAGCTCTGTTAGCAGGGCTGCGCAGTGTGAAAAATGAGGAGCAAATTCCACAGCTGCAGACCTTGCTCCTAGGGCAGCCTAGGATGCCCTAACCAGGCTGGATGGAGCAGGCTTCATCCTTCCCTTCCTGATCCTTCACCTGCACTTTCTCTGCCCCTCTAGAATGGCACTCATCCAGTTTGCCTTGTAAGGGCAGGTAGCACCATGATGTGATGGGGAGCATGGGCTCTGGAGCCAGAGGCCCAGGTTCAATGCTGGCTCGGTCACTTATTAACTCTGATGTGGGGCAAGTGACTCAAGCTCTCTGAATCTCTGCTTTCTCAACTGTAAAATGGAGATAATCACAGCACCAATCTCATAGAGCTGTTGTATAGATTAAAGCATTAATACATATCAAATGCTTAGAATGGAGCCTAGCATGTTACAGTGAGCACTTAACAGATGTTAGCTGCCATCATCCCAGTCACTTGTGTGGGTTTGTATCTAGGGTAATAATAATAATAATAATAATAATAATAACAACAACAACAACAACAACAACGACGACGACGACGACGACGATGACGATAATATTAACAATGATGATGACGGTGGTGATATTAGCAACTACCTTTTAGTAGGCACATAATCCATAGCAGATACTCTGTTTCTCAGGGTATCTCATTATGTCTTAAAATCCTTGTGCCTCACAGTGTGGAAGAGACTTGCTCCAGGTAACACAACTTGCTAAGTATCACCACCAGAGTTCAAATGCAAATTCAGTCCAGCTTCAGAGGTTATTTATTTATTCATCCAAATATTTACGAAACACAATGAGATACCATTTTAGTCACATCCCACTGGAATTGCTATGAACCAAAAATCAGATGATACCAAGTGTTGGTGAAGACGTGAGGAATGGGAATCCTTACACATTGCTGGTGAGAATGGAAAGTGGTGGCGTCACTTTGGAAAGCAGTCTGATAATTTCTTTAAAAGGTAAACATAAATTCACCTTGTGTCCCAATTCTACTATAGGTATCTAAGAGAAATGAAAACACATGTCCATACGAAGTCTTGCTCATAAATGTTCAAATAACATTTGTCATAATAGCCCAAAAGTGAGACCGTCAGCTAGTGCATGAATAAACCAGGCTGCATATCCATACAACAGAACATTATATGGCAATAAAAGAGAAAGAAATGCCCATATGCGCTATAACATGGGTGAACCTCAAAAACCTTATACTCAGTGAAACAAGCCAGACATAAAAGGCTATGTTTTCATTTATATGAAATGTCCGGAATAGGCAAATTTATAGAGAGAGTAAGTAGATTACTGGCTGCCTGAGGACTGGGAATAGAAATGGGATTAACTATAAATGAAACATGAAGGATCTTACTGGGGTGATGAAAATGTCCTCAATTGGATTATAGCGATAGTGGCACACTTCAGTAAATTTACTAAAAATGCTTGAATTGTACACTTGAAATGGGTGGATTTTATCATATGTAAATTTGGTAAGGACGTCAATAATGCAAAGGCAGAGACCCACTGGAGGAAACAACGCAGGCAAGAGGAATGGCAAGTGCACAGGCTTAACCTGCTGTGGGAACTGGCAGAAAGTTTAGGGCTCAAGGGGTGAGGGTCAGGAGAGGATGTTGGGGACAGTTTATGAAAGTCCCACAGGCCCCAGGGAGGAACTGAAATCTCCCCTATGCAGAGGAGTCACAAGAAACTGGAAGAGGTGGCCTAGTGGCAGATGCTCCAGAGCAATGGGGGAGAGAGTGGTTCCCAGCACTGCGGGAGGGGCCGTGGGGCTGCCTGGGCTTTTGTGAAAATTCTCTGGTGCCTGCACCGCACAGGGAGGAGACTAGTTGCTGGCTGACACGAAGCCTCAGGAAAGTTGCTTAATTTCTCTGGCTTGTTTCCATATGTATAAAACAAGTAATAAACTTTCTTTAGAGGGCTGTCGTGAGCATTCATTCATTCAACAAACATTTACTGAGAGCCTACTGTGTGCTAGGCTCTCTTTTAGGTGCTGGCGATATATCAGCAAATAAAACAGAATTCCTGGCCCTTGGAGACATTTAAGCATGAGAGGAGATAATCTGTTTAACCAGTATGCACCCTCTGGACACGTAGCTACCACCCTTAGGTGCTTCAATAAGTTCATGGCATTATTGTCCTTAGAGCAACAAGTCTGGTTCCTATACCCAGCCTCGTCAGAGCAGGTGCCCAGCATCTATCTCTGTTGCAGCCACTGTCCTCTGCCTGCTCTCTCGTGGGTTCAGGGTGCCACAATTCACCTTTGAAAAATGGACCCCAAGGACAGGCATTAACTCCATACCCCAAGTCTTCCAAATGTCCCCTGACCCTTGGGGGTCCTGTTTTGAAGGATCACACTCCCTATCTACCCCTTGCGTGCTGTAGGGCCTTGGGCAAATTTCTTCACCAGCAAAATCAAGATGATAATGGCACCTGGCTTCAGAGCTGTAACTAATTCACTCAGAGCCTTTGCGTAAATTAAGACGAGGTACCTCCTCCAGGAGAGCACGTCCCACTGTGCACCAAGGTGCGAGATTTAAGGAGTGGATGGCGTCTTTACTCAAATTAGAATAAGATGTTGCTTCTCCTGGATGGAGGTGCCCCCAAGCCAGGCACATGGCCTGGTGAGCAAAGCGCAGGCAAGAATTTAGTCCGTGTTTGCCTCTCTGCCTGACATCCTCATGCAGGGGACAACTTGCCCATCTGTACAGAAGCTGCGTGGCTAAATCAAAGGATTGTGTGAGGATGAAATGAGGCGGCAACACTTGTCAAGCACTTGGCATGGTGACTGTCACGTATTAGGGACTCTGTATTTGTTTGCCACTGTTCTGTTCCTGGTGTTGCTGGTGTGTTCCCCTCCCCGCTGAAGCATGCCTCCCACCTTCCGGTTCACAGTTCTAATGCTGCCCCCTTGTGAGCTCCAGAGGGCATTGCAGTGTCATTATTTTGCCTCCTGCCTCCTCTCCTTCAGATATTAAAATGTTCTTTCCCAGGAAATGACTTCGAAGCAGTCATTGAAGTACTCCCAAAGTGTATTGTCAGAATGGCGGTTCCTCTAAATTAGAAGCAAACCTTCCTCCCCCTCCCACACAGTGACAGGCCTCTGCCTATGGAACACTGGCCGTCAGGCAGGGAAGGACCCAGGAGAGGCAGAGGTGGGAGAGTCGTGCTGCTGTGTGCAGAGGCAAATTTACCTTCCTCCTGCGACCCAGCTCCTGGCCTTCGTTCTTCTTTCTGACTGGGGTGCAGTCTTGCCAAGCTCAGTTCTTCTCATACGTGGCTCCAGGGGTGTCCCCAGGCAAGGCTGCCCTGCAGTTCCTTTGGACCAGTCTCCGCCAGGGGCCTGGAGAAGCAGCCCTGCTCTCCTGCTGCATGTCCCTTCCCCGCCAGCAGTGGCCACTACTTCTGAGAAGTACCCCCTTTTGTTCTTGCCACACATGATGTCCCCCGGCCAGCCCTGTGTGCCAAGTAGCCGGTCACCAATGGGTTGAGCACCACGCTCCAAGCACCTGTGAGGAGACCCAGCTTCCGCCAGCAGCCTCCCAAGTCGGGGTACAGGAAGCCGGCCACATTGGAGGCATTGTAGGGTCCCAAGCAGAGCAGCAGCGTGAGTAGGGCCCCACCAGCCACCCAGGCTGCTCTTAGCTTTCGTCTGTGGCTCAGGCCTGAGCCAGCCAGCGCCCGGAGGCAGCCCACATAGCAGAAGGCCGTGATGGTCAGGGGCAGAAAGAAGAGCAGGAGAGAGAGGCTGAGGCGAGCAGGGCCTGCTGAGGCTGGGTCCCAGGCCTCCAGGCAGACTGGAGAGCCATTGACTGGCGTGTTGATGCCTAGGGAACTGGTGGTATTGTCCATCCAGCCTCCTGGTGCCTCCAACCCAAAGACCAGCCCCAGGTGACAGAGGACAAGGGCCCATATGGCCACACACACGCCCCAGGAATAACAGGGCCTCCGGGCAGCTTGGTACCCCAAGGGGAAAGCGGCTCCTAGGTAGCGGCCGACACTCAGGGCGGCCAGGAAGCCACCGCCAGCATAGAGTGGAGCAAAGTGGGCCAGGGCAAAGGCAGGACAGAGCAGGGCTGGCAGAGGCCAGGCTCCAGCAGCCAGGGCCTCCACTGCCTTCAAGGGCAGGGAGGCTGCCAGCAGGAGGTCCGAGCAGCTTAGGTGAAGGGCATAGACAAGGCTGGGGGTGAGGTGGAGCCGGGCGTGAGCCACAGCGCCCCGGATGGCCAGGACGTTGAGCGGGAAGCCCAGCACAAAGGCGGCCACATAGAGAGCGAAGGAGAGCTGCGGGGGCAGGTCCATGGGGCCTGGAGGCTTCCGCAGCTCCTGTGCTCGCTGGTTTCCTGCCTTCGGGTTGTGGGCCTCGGGAGGGGGTCTCCTCGAGTCACAAACTGGTTCCAGCACTGCTCAGGGTATTCGAAGCCACCTGGAGACAGAGGCCCATAGAGGGAAGCGGCAGCCAGTTAGCAGTGGAGCCTGGATTAGAAGAGAGACTGCTAGCCTCCAGTCCTCTGCGTTCTTTTCACAATATCGCCTCTTAAAATGAAGAGCGTGATCGTGGCGTAGCAGAGGACAGCATGAAAGCACGCAGGTCCCAGAACAGGGAGGGCTGCTTGATTTCTGCGACTCTGGGGAGAGAAGGGGTAGAAAGAATTAAAATCAGAGTTGAGCCTGACAGTATGTGTTTTTCTAAGGAATAGAAGTTGGAATTCTTCTTTCATTCCCCTCCCTCGCAATTCCCTGGAAAGATAAGGGGCTGCTCCCCCTAAGGGAAGAGCCTGCCCAGCAGTGGGAATGTGGTGGTGGTAGTGACAACTCTTAGCCAAGAGAAGGAGAAGTTGGGGTTGGGTAAGGTGGAGGTTGTGGCAGGTGGAGAGCCCAAGAAGCCAGTTCCCATTATGACACTGAGAATGACCTTAGCTGACTTCAAGGGCACCCTAAGCAGGGGGATGAAGAGTCTGGGAAGTAATTGGTGGAGAGAGGAGCCACAGGAAGAGGGACTCACCTCTTGGCGCTGCCAGACGTCTCTGAGGGAGGACAGGCTGAGGAAGGGAGCCCGAGATGGGCAGTGAGCCGGAAAGGAGAGAAGGGCGGGTGGCAGGGCCATTAGCCCGTGGCACTAGCAGCCTGGGTGAACAGCTAATGGGGCCTCTGCTGCTGGAGCCGAGGCCAGACTGGAAGGAGGTGAGGGTTCACGATGACGTGAACACAGAAAGGGGAGAGGGCAGAAATGTGGGCTCTTTCTGGCAGAGTGCCTAGTCAGCACCTTGGAGGAGCAGGGTCGGTGGGATAACCAGAGCACAGCTTTATCTCCTACCCAGCTTCTTCAAACCTACTCTGGGGCCAAGCGTCCTCTACTCCCGGAGGGGCTCGTGGGCAGGCCCCGTGCCGCCAGAATGTTCAAGTCACCCGCACTGTCTCCACTTGGTCATTGGTATGTGGGATAATGAGATAACTGTTCCAGGTAGGTCACAGGCCCGCCATGACATGCACAGGTGTGGGCACTTGTCTCCAGGTGCGCACTCCTCCGTGTTCTCTCTCCTTTCCCCCTCTGGCTTTATGACACTGGTTTCTGACCATTCCAGTGTTGGCAACAAGGGCAGGAGAGACAGGGACAAACAAGGTTTCATCTGGCAGCACTGCAGTAACCGGGCTGTCTGCACTCAGCCTGTCTGGGCTGCGTGGATGTCAGAGGGGACTCCTCCCTAGGCACTTGTGGGGACATTGGCTGGCACGCACTGAGGCACAGGGCGCACCCCAGCTGGCTGCTTGGCTTTTTTCTCTCAGCCTCTGGGGATTCACTCACTTAGTTACCTCCTGCTGGGTTCACATGCTCTTCCAGGAAGAGCTCAGCGAGATTTAAAATGGCCCAAATCTGTCTCTGTGGTCGTTGGTCTGTCAGTCGCTGACTGGGCATGTGTCTCCCTATCTGTCTGTCTATCTCTCTCTCACTGTCTCTCTGATGCCTCAAACTAACAACATAGCCTCGTGACTTCAGTTTTCTTGGGTATGTGTGTCAGTCCTTGGGCCACTATGCCCCTCCCAAATTCCAAGTCACCCTAAATAAGTAAATTAGCTTCTTTGGGTGGTTTTCTGAGAGTGCTTCTCAGGTGGGGGCAGTATCTCAACAAGTGCCTCCAAAGAAAAATCTATTTTTTTTTTCCTACATCAGTCACTAAATTGGTTCCTGGTCCCCTCCCTTCCATGTCCACCACCTCCCTCAGAATGTAGAAGAAATTTCCACCTGTTGTTCAGTATTTTCTCTTTGGGAAATACTGAGGAACTGACCAAACCAAGGGAAAAATCAAGAGGCCATTTCGCCTCCCGTAACAAGCATTTGGGAGAAGAGCAAAGTCGAGCATGAAAAGAGATTTCAGACCTTCATGATCTCTGCTCCAGCCCTGCAGACCTGGTGGTGCAGATCTCAGGCCAGTGCCGCCTCCTGAGAGGGCCTTCCTTGATCCCTCCATCCAAACAGGCCCCTCCCCTGCTCCAGTCCCTCTGTGTTTATTCAGAGCACTCACAGCTCAGGACATCAGATTCTCTGGCTCCTCTGCTAGAATGTTGGTCAGTGAGGGCAAAGATTTCTGTCTGCTTTGTCTACTGCCTGTTGCACACATAATAGGGGGTTCAGAGAGTTGAACGAATGGTCAACTGTTTGGGCCCTGTGAGGACGGTGAGATCTGGGGCTGGGGAGAGGGCTGCCTGTGGTTTAGAATCTCGGGCCCCAGAGCTTCCCAGCCACCTGCTGTGCATATCTCAGCGGTGCCTGTTGATGGCCACATCTCCTGGTCAATTGGTCATGAAGTAGATTTATGTCAACAGCCGGGCTCAGGGACAGAATGGGAAGGCATCACAAGTTGCCATGGAGCCTGTGCCAGGCCTTATCAGGCTCAGGGCTGCCTTCAGCTCCTTCAAGGGGACCCTGCTCTAAAACCCTCTGGGCACCCTAGATTAGAGATCTCTAAAGTAGAACCAGGTCATGTCTTTTTTGGTACCCCAGTAACTGGCTCTGTGCTGCACGCATTGACAGGTTCTCAGTAAATGTTTGCGGAATGAATGGTTGAATAATACTGGACCTCATTTTCAATACACAACCCCACCCCCCACCCCGCCCAAACCTTTCCCTTCTCATTTAAGCAGTTCTTACAAGTCTCCCCTTCCTCCAGAAAAGCTGATGGTGCCCTCACAGGAAATCAAACTGGGGAGGAAGTGAATTGATGAGGAATCAATGCTTTACTCTCAGAGTTCCGAGGATGACCAGAACCTCCTCTTCTCTTAGAGAATGTTCTAGTATCGAGCAGATGGGAAAGGAGGCCAGGAAAAGAAGGTGGCACTTTTGAAGCACCCACCACAGGCCAAGAATTTTATGGTCCTCTTCTGGCTGAACGATTAGCCACAGATTCCTGCCCCAACGGAGAACGGGCCCTAGGCCATTGGCAGAAGCAGGAGAATGGGTGCAGAGAGATCAAACCTGAGAAGTAGCGGGGAAGCTGAAGGGACCAGCTGGGAAGTCAGAATTAGTTAACATGTGAGGGAACTGGTTGGGGTGACAGTGGAGGGCAGAAAAGCTATGATGGTTGGCCTTCTAGAAGCTCTGAGGCAGCTGTGAATTGGGAAGAACTTGGCAGGCTCAGTTTTGAGAATAGCTGTGAGTTCCCTTTTTACTTTCTTCAAAGATGCAAATAAGATGAGAATTTGGTTTTTAGGGACTTTGGGCTATTATGTAAGGCTTATGCATCACTTCCTATCTTGAACTAGCTCCACAGTAGCTAGGGGCGTCTCCATTTTAGAAGAAGAAACCAAGGTTCAGATGAGCTGGTGAACTTTTCCCACAATCGCTGGGCTAGTGAAGTGGAAGAGTCAGTCTCAGAGTCAGACCCAGTGCGCGCTTTGCAAAAAGGCAACACGGTCTCCACTCTGCTGATTCGATCATGAAGTTACCTGGACTCTTCTCCCTTCTCCCCAGGCCCCACGGTGCCTTCTCCATGTTCTCATGGTACTCTGATTCCACAGACTGGAAATAGCTCACTGGTTTTTCAAAGTGATGTCTGAGCCATTTTTATTGTGCAGCTCCGTGTTCGTTACATGTTTGCCCACGCTGGTGTATGTCTCAGACCGCGAGGCCTCTGAGGGTGGGGCTGCAGCGGTGTGAGCCCCTCCACGGAATGCCTCGCCGGCAGGTAGAGGAGAAACCAGCACGAGACAGTGCCTCTTTCTACTTCATTCCTGTCCCTTTCCCTGGGTTTTGCCCCAAAGGTAGAAATTAAGCATAAGATGAGTGAGTGGGGTTCTGTGAACTGGGTGGGGTGGGAGGGTATCGGGGGACAGGGAGGGAAAGAAGAAAAACTATGGACAAGCTGATCCCAGCAGGGACACTGCCAGCTGGGCATGGGGTTTTGGAGAGGGTGGGTAGTGACATGTGGCTGCGAGGGGCAGGGGATTTGTACACTGCAGGCTAGGTGTTTAGCTGAGTTTCTAGGTGGGAAGGAGAGTGGGAAAAGGCCAGCGCAGGCCTTTTGGACAGTTGGCGTTATCACTGCTGAGAAGGAAGACTGTCCCTGGGCCATGCCCAAAGTTCTCTGTAGTGACCGGGGGTGCAGTAATCGTGTGTGTGTGTGTAGGGGGAGGCTGCATGGAAAAACTCCAAGACCATCTGACCCCTGCAGCCCCTTGGCACTTCCGCCTCGGCCCATTTGCATGTCAGTGTTTGAGGGTCACATATTCCACCCCTTCATGGTCCAGAGGCCGCTCCCCAGCCCCAAAATGAACCAGCTCCGAGTAATGTATCTCCTCATCTTCTGGAACATCTGGAGTCACATTCTCATAATCACCCTGAGAAAGGTACGTTGTGGTCAGGTTGGCCTCACGGTTGCCAGCCTTCCACCATCTGCTTCCTCTGCCCCCTCTCTCCTCGACTCCACTGGGGGTTTAAGAGCCTGAGCAGGAGTCTTCGTGTCCAGAAACTGGCTGCTGTTGGCATCTCAGACTGGGAGGTGCCTGCCCTGGCTCTGACCATAGCTGGGCCTCAGCAGCCTTCCCACCACCCAGCTTTTGCCACCACTGAGTCCACCCGAGTCTCCCCATCTGGCCCCACTCCCCCACCTTCCAAAGCCCTGCCCTCTTACCACCTGACGCTTGTGCACCACAGAGTAAGTAACTGTATTGTCCCTGTTTAGGGAAAGTCTCGGCACCTCTGAGGTCCCTGCATCTCTGAAAGGAGGGAAAATGGATGACCACAACAAAGCATTTCTCATAAACCTGCCTCCTTTCCACTTCCCTAGACCCAAGAGCACCCAGCCTCCCAGCTCCTTACGTATAGTGCCTAATGCTCACTCTAAGTAGGAGCTAATGTGTCAAATGAGTGGGTGGGTGGATGTACCACACTCTTAACCTTGGCAATAGAGACTGACTGACTCTGGGCACGCATGCTCCTGGCTTGGGCAGATCCGGTTCCCCACCTGGGGGAGAGGGCGTTGTTATGGAGCCGGAATGAGCAATTGGTATCTGATGGTGCCCGGCCCGGGCCTGGCACAAAGAGGGCAGGTGGGACACGAGCTTTCCCTCCCACAGCCCTCCCAGGTGCGGGTGTCACCCCGCCCCCTCCACCCCCGGCCAGGACCCTCAGTACCCAATCCTTGGCGTGTCATTCTCGTCAACAGGAAAGTGCAAGACAGCATAGCTGATGGCATCGTCCATCACCGGATTGTAGCAGCCCAGGGAGTGGGGGCCTTCCGAAAGGGGGGCCCTTCTAATCTGGGAGAGAGATGCGGTTTCAGCTCTCACCCCTCCTTTCCCGACCCTAGCTCCCTCCCCCGGCCTCTGACACCCCAGGCCTGCCACAGGACTCTTCTGGCCCTGCTTCACTTGGTTTCTTTGCTTGACTTCAGGTCTGCCCTGGATTTCAACTTTCCGGCCTCTGACACCCCAGGCTTGCCCACAGGACTCTTCTGGCCCTGCTTCACTTGGTTTCTTTGCTTGACTTCAGGTCTGCCCTGAATTTCAACTTTCTCCATCCTACCTTCTTATTCCTCACAAAGAAGCTCTGCCCACTGGAATTTTCCTGAAGGCCCTCCTGGCTCTGGATCCTCTTCCAACTAAGAAATAAAGATCCACTCGATGAGTATTAAGGGATGGGAAGAGCCTGTGGAATGGCAGGCTGAGGCCTACAGGACTGGAGTTGCAGGAATGACCATGGGGAGGGAGAGGGAAGAGAGGAAAAGGAGGGGGAGGGAGATAAAATGGGAAGGGGAGGAGAGGGGGGGAAGAAGGGTAAAGGGGGAGGCAGGGCAGCAGGAAAGCTCACCTTTGCTGAAGCTTGACTCCCCAGATGGCCAGGAGGAGGATGGCCAGGCAGAGCCCCACTCCCAGGGCGGCTCGCTTGCTGATGGTCTCTGAGCTATCTGATGGAGACAGCAGGACTGTCAGTGGATGGCACTGCCTCAGTCAGATACCAATCCGCTCTGCCCTGAGGCATTTGCCGTGCTTGACTTCTCTTTGCAGAGCCCCCTGCTTTTGCTGCACCGCTTCTGCACCCATGGGGACCTGATGCAGAGAAAGAGGAAGAAGCCAGTCCCTGCCCTCTAGGCCTTCTATTAGGAGGAAAGGGCTAGAAGCTCCTGCTTTGTGTCAGGCACAGGCACACACAGAGCATGTGACCTTCACAAATGGGTGCGACCTCTTCAGAGGGCAGTTTGGCCACACTATCAGAACTTCGAATCACTGTGCGTGGACCAGTAATTCCACGTAGGAATTTATCCTGCGACTACCCCCGCAGGGGTGTCCCACGCAAGAGACAGCACACGCCTGGAGGAGGGCACTGGATACAGAAGTTCCGTGGTATCCATACGCGGGACTACAACGCAGCCCTTAGAGCAAGAGGCAGTCCTCCAGGGCGCCTGCAAAGTGGAGGCCCGGGGAACATGTTTTTATATAGCATGGTACATTTCCAAATAAGATGCTGCGGCTACTCCCTTTAGTGTCCAGCCTTGCAGGCAACGATGAGCCTCTAAATGAAAAACCATGGCTCCAATCATAAATCTGAAAAAGTATAATGAATAAATTACATATCTTCCCTATGTTTCCAGACTCTTTAGACAGTGTATACGCACGCTCTTCAAGTGGTGTCGTTACATGGAAAAAAAGAAAGTTCAGGGCAAAGTGTGAGCCCTGCCACCATTTGTATAACCAAGAAGAGTGTGTAGACAAATGGATAGATGCATATTACGCACAGAGAGAATTCTCAGTAAAGAGACATCAACAGCTGCCTGCCAAACGTGAAGGCTATGAGCAGGAGGAGAAAGTTCTCAGGGAGCAAGAAAGAAGAGGTGTCTGTCTTTCCACCACTTAACCTTTCGTACCGTTTTAATTTTTTACCGTGTGCTTATATGGTCTTAAAAATAAAAACCCCCACAAATCTCAAAAGATAATAACAAGTGTGAGAGAGAGGGAGCCGGTAGGTGCTCAGGGTGTCTGGAAGGTGGGGACAGCCTGAGAGGGAATCCTCCTAGAGATGTCAGAGGAGACTGGGTGAGGAGGAGGGAAGACAGGCAAGTTGTGTGGAGCAGGGCTGTGCCTTTGAGCACACAGGCTGGCCTGGCCTGGCAGGACAGGGAAGGAGTGGATAGGGAAGAAAGGGTAGGTGGTCCGGAACGCACAGCCTCGGGCAAAAGACACAGGAGTGACCAAGGCCAAAGAAGCAGACAAAAAGGTCCTTACAGTAGACAGTAAGGGTGCTGGGGGGCGACTGGCCCACACCCAGTTGGTTGGTCCCCTGGCACCAATAGGCGCCTGAGTGCTCAACTTTCACAGGATCCAATCTCAGCATCCGATCATAATGGTGGAGGTTTTGGTTATTCCAGTCAAACCAGGTGTACCGGAAGATGGGAGGGTTGGCATCACTTTCACACGTCAGGACTGCCTTCTTCCCCTCCGTCACACTATCTTCCGGGCTCATGGACACCCGTAGCCTCCTAGGTGCATCTGTAAGGAGAAACAAAATCAGGGTCCAGGTAGCCAGTCACCTGCCCTTCTCTGCTCTCAGCTTCCAACTCCAGCCACTCACATAGCACCTGAAGCATCTGGGTCTCAGATGTGCTCTGTCCTACAGAGTTGTTGACCAAGCAGTTGTAACTTCCAGCATCTTCTGGAGAGATGGAGTCAAAGCTCAGTTCTTTTCCTTCCTTTAAAAGGATTCCATTTTTCTTCCAGAAGAAGCGGACGTCTGTGGGCTGGCTGCTTGAGAAGTTACATTGGAGGAGAATGCGGTCCCCAGAGTGAATCTCAGAATGCGGGATGATGGATAAAACCTTGACACCTTTGGGAGCATCTGGAGAACAAGGGCCTCAGGCTGACCTCTTGGGTCCTGTTCTTTCTTCCTGTCCCCAGGACTTCCTTTCCCCTTGGCCCTGAGGCCTGACTCTCACCCCTCAATTCACTGTGAAGATTCTGGTCTAGGCTCCAGTCTTTACACCGCATCTCCCCTGGGCCACCTCCCAGATTCCCCTGCCCACATCACTCACACTTGATATGCAAGTTGACAGGGGAAGCCCACGAACACCATGAGTTACAGGCTGCGCAGGTGAACGGCCCGGCATCCCAGGAAACTTTTGGAATCGTCAGCACCCCAGGTGTGAGTTCATTCCAGACGCCTTGGGGACTCCATTCATATCGGGTGACTCTGGGGTTACTGGAAGTGTAGTTACAGGTCAGGGTCACACTATCTCCTTCTCGAATTGGTGTGGGGCTTTGAAGCACTGTGGTTACCTCCTTGGGGGCATCTGAGACAAAATCAGAGAAATGGGTAGCTGAAATAGGAAAAGTCAACTGTCCGTAATATTTGTTCCTTCCTGCTTCCTCTTTCCCCTGATCTGCGCTCTGCCTCCACACGGTTCCTAGAGTAACCTGAGAAAGGTGCGCGCTTTTCCTCTTGCATCGTGCGCGCTTTCCTCTTGCATCTATGTGAGGACAGAAACCCTGCCCGGCCTGTTTGGCCTGGTTGTGGTCAGAGGCAGGAAGGCACAGTGGTTAAAAGCAAGCTCCGATAGAGAACATATAGTGCTGTTTGTGGGTCTCTGCAAGGGTCTGGGGTGCAGAGCTGGGTCCCTGCAGCATGGGAGCTAACAACAACAACAAACAACAACAACAACAATAGTAAAGCACAACTCTGGAGCCAAAACTGCCAGACCCTGACACTTAGAGCTGTGTGACCATGGGCGGCAGGCCTCAGTTTACTCATCTGTCAAATGGGGTCCTAAGAGTACCTAATGGAATTGTTGCCAGGACAGAATAAGATGATAGCCTTCGAGCCACGCAGTGTATAGCAAACACAGAGAGCCGTGCAGTATGTAGGAAATGCTGCTGCTGTTATATATCTGGCTGTCTAGAAGTTCGGGATTTGGACATTCCATCAGCATAATTGGTGCAAACTATCACATCTCAGGGTCCAAGGATCTAAACTGTGGATTCTCTTTGTTCTGGGCTCAGCTTAGTGACAAAATTCACTGTGTTAAACAGGGTCTGATGATGGAGAGGTAACAAGACACGTTTGCTCTAGTTCTCCTCAAGAACTTCAGGACCCCTTCTGGGACTCAGCCACTGCTTAGTGACGCCAAGTCTCCATGTCCACCGTGAAGCCCCGGCATCATTCAGTTTATTCATTCAACAAACATCTACTGAGCACCTACCATGAGCCAGACCCTGTTCTGGTGCTGAGAATCCAACTGTGAACAACAGTAGGACACCTGCTCTGAGAAGCTTACATGTTAAGAGCCCCTGGCTTCTGCTTGCTGTCCATCCTAGGACCCAGGGATCTCCTGCATTCATCTACATTCTTCCTTGGCCCACTTCCATCTTCTCTGTCTAAAACCCAGAGGCTCTGCGGATACTCACACTGAATGTCCAACTCAGCTTCCTGGCTCATTGGTCCATAACCAAGGCTGTTTTTTGCCAGGCAGGAATACTTCCCAGCGTGGCTGAGGGAGACCTTCAGGATGTGGAAGGTCTTATTTGTACTTCTCCAGATTTCAGTGTTATTGTGATACCAGGTATAATTTGTTGAAGGAGGATTGGCCGGTGCTATGCAAGTCAGCGCTACTCTATTTCCCTCCTTAGCTGGTGAGGAGTAAATCTGAACCCTGGAAGGCCCCGGAGGATCTGGAAAAAGGTGTAGAAGCAAGTGGCATGGGAGTGAGCAGTGACCTCTGCCGGCCTCTCAAGGGCCTTGCTTCCACCCATGCTGACACCCTGCCGGCCCCTCCCCAGCTCCCAGGAGGCTCACAGAGCACTTGGAGGGCCACTTGTGACTTTTCTGAGCCGATCTCATTGCGGGCCTCACAGTGGTACTCACTCATATCCTTGGTCACTGAGGGCAGAGTGAGTGTGAGCATCTTCTGCTCCCTCTGCAGTGTTTCCTCCTTTCCCAGGGGATCCCATCCTTGAGCCAGGATATAGTCGAGTACTCTGGGTTGCTGCTGATGATCTTGCACGTCATGGTCACTGAATTTCCCTCTTTTACAATGGCCTCTTTAGGGTTGACCTCGATCTCCAACTTTGGGGAGTCTGGAGGAGCAAAGGTCAGGGGTGGAGGGGGACAGAGAATTCTCAGAGGTTGTAAAGAGGTAAGAAATTGTTGGGCTTTTCTTCTGATAAAGCAGCGGCCTGCACATAGTGTGTGGGTGTGTGCAGCCTTGTCCACAAGCATTGACTGGTGACGGTCACAGCCTCTTAATTCCTCTCTCTGCTTCCCTGCCTACCCCAGTCCCTGAAGGTCTGGTCTCCACCAGCAGCCAGCAACATTTCTAACTCTGTCAATCAGACCTTGTCACTTCCCCATTTGAAACTGTTCAGTGGAGTCCACAGTTAGAACAAAATCCCAAATCCTCAAGTGCCCGTCTCTCCTGGCCTTCCTTTCCAACACTGGGTCCCTCCGACACAGTGCCGGGGCTCTCTGTCCCACTGCCTATTACGAACACAAGTGCCTGCCTCAAAGCCCTTGTCCTTGCTCTTTCCTCTTTCTGGAATCTTCTTGAAAATGCCTACCTGCCTTTGCTCAAGTCTTCGCTCACATTCACCTGCCTCACAGAAGTCTCCATCCCCCAGCCCTGCTTCACTTTTTTCTTAATATACTTAGCACCACCTACAGTTATGCTCTCTATTTCTCTGTCGATCTGTTTATTGTTTGTCTCTCCCACTGCAATGCTAGCTTTGCTCACTGCTGTCTCCCTGGCAGCCATAAAAGTTCTGACGCCTAGTAGGTTTGCAATAAATATCTAGTGAATGAATAAATGATAATGGGAAAAAAATTCCTCAAACCCTTCCTCCCTCCCCCACAAAGGGGAAAAAATATACCTAACCAGATGATCCCAAATCATGTCATGGCTTAAGGATAGTTTACATTATTTTATTCTGTTAGACAAAAGCAGAGGCTAAAATGAATCTGTTTCCTGACACACCAGGGCTGACAACAGAGATGGTGGAAGAGAAAACACAGCTCTGCCTGGGCCATTCCAGCTGCAAGGGCCTACGACCTGACTATGCTTCCTTCTTTGGAGGCTCCTGCCACCCTGGGTGCTCACTAAGGAGGTGGGGAGAAGGGGACAGGTCCTTTGCTTTCCCCATAGGAGCTTGGGGGACTCACGCTTCACGTCCAGCTGCACGGTGTCGTAGGAGAGTGGTCCTTCTGCATTGTCATTCCAGAGCTGGCAGGTCAGATTCCTGCCATGGTGGGTCCAGTTAGGCTGCAACGTGAGCTCGCTCTGGGTGGAGATGGTTTTAGTAGTCAGGGAAGCTGAGGTGATAGAGGGAAGCTGAGATGACTCCAGGAACCACTGCAATTTGATCTGGTACCCAAAGCAGGAGAAATTCAGCAAGCAAGTCAGCGTGACCTCCTGGAACTCTCGGATTTCTAGAGGGAGCTGAATGCGAGGTGCAGGAGCCTTTTCTGCAAAAGAGCAGGGACCATGCTGGTGGCCTGGAGGACTGCGGACCACTATGTCCTAGCCTCTTACCCTGGCTGCCCAGCCCCAAATAACCCTCACCAGTCCATCCACCTCTCTCCAGGCTCTCCTTCCTCTATTCTGAACCACTTTTGTTCAGCTGAAGCACCCTCTAAAAGGTCTTGTGGGTGCTGAATCTCTTTAGGAATTACAAATCATATTCTGTACTTACTTTATTTTCACTCCCAAATGTTTGCTTTCTAAGCGTTTTCAAGATCACTTTCCCCACCATCCCTAAGCGAATTTTACTAGTTTAGTTCAACATGCATTTCCTAGCTTCAGTGATGACAAGCCGTCATTGTTGAATGACCTTAGTATTGGAGGCAC
This sequence comes from Eonycteris spelaea, assembly GCA_003508835.1. Lineage (NCBI taxonomy): Eukaryota > Metazoa > Chordata > Mammalia > Chiroptera > Pteropodidae > Eonycteris > Eonycteris spelaea. The sequence continues at coordinate 183,634 of PUFA01000139.1, forward strand.
CCCACACAGCATTTCTTTAGGGGGTTCCTTTAGCAGAGCAGGCCTGTGGGCAGCCAGCCCCAGCCCTCCCAGGGCTGGGTCGCCTTCAGACTGCAGGGTCTGAAGCTACATCTCTCACTCCAAACGTAGGGCTGCCGAAAACCCCCACCAAAAAAGGAAGCTATGGAATGGAGTGAGAGCACTAGCTGGGGTGGAGGCCACAGATTGGTGTTTGATCCACCCTCTACACACGTGTCATTTAGTCACGAGGGGCAAATTAGAATTAACTGCCAGCATTAAGACATTGTGAGACTCCGCTTGAAAATCTAGAGTTTTATCTTCTCTTGAAAAATCAGGCAGCCTGGAACCCAGATTCCAGAATGGAGCTGAGTGGCAGCTAGGATGCTGGAGGAGGGAAAAGCGCTCGTGCTCTTGCTGGCCAGAGCTCCATTGTCTTGTGCTGCCTAAGTCACTCACTGGCACCGCCCCCCCCACCCCCCACCCAACCCCCATCCCCTGCCCTGACCTCTGCCGGCAACCTGGGTTTTGGCCTCTGTCCCAAGAGTCAATATTTCCACTTCCCTCCTTGCCCATGCTCGAGGCAAAGGAACTCATCCCCAGGGCCTTACTGGAGACGTTGAGAACTACAGACTCTATCCATTTTTCGGTGTCTGATGTCGTCCTCAGCCCCAGTTCACCGCTGTCTTCGGTTTTTGCAGAGTGGATACGCAGGGTGCAGTTGGACTTGCTGTTTCCCAGGAATTGTATCCTTCCCTGAGTGAAATTTTCCACCTTTGTCATCTGGAAGAGGATGTTCCCTGTGAAGTCCTTGGCGTTGACATCATATGTATAATCACGGTACACTATGAGGTCGTCCAGGGACGCTCTTCTCCCTGGGATTTTGTATTGGCAGGGTATCCAGATGCAGGCCCCCTCCCAAGCGTAGAGGATTTCAGGGTGCTCAAACTTCCAATCTTCTGCGTCAGAGAAAGCCAAGTATTCTGGAACCCACCACAGTGATCAGAAAGCATTATTGATTGGCATGGAGAACTTTCAAAGGAATAAAGAAACCCCCCTGAGGAAAGAGGGAGAGAGGAGAGACACCAAGAGAGCGAGACACAGAGAGAGAAGCATATATACGCATGTGTCCACAGCCTGTCCCCACCCTGCCCCACACTTACTCTTCTCTGCCCCAGACTTTCCTCCTCCTCCAGCACCAGAGACCTCCTAGAACCCAAGTGTCAGCCCAGGCCACAGTCCTTACCAAGGAGCAGGAGCGAGGCACCAAGGAGATGCATGCTGTTGCATCTAGGCAGGAACCTGGGGCAGGAAGAGGTCGTCTTTGAGCCATCTGGTCTTTTTCTAGATGGCTTTTCTTACTCACCCAGTGACCTCTGACTCCTTTTTCTCAATCCCAGAAAGTCATGTCTAGTTGCATGGTGGAATGTGGGCTTATGGATGCACACAAGGCCTTCTCTGGGTAGGCCATGCCTCTCCCATCAGCCCAAGAACCTTGTTGTGCTAGCCTCCCCCTCTCCCCAGCACTCCTTCCTTTCTTTTGTCCATCCATCCGCCCACCCATCCATCCATCCATCCACCCATCCACCCACCCATTCACCCATCCACCCATCCATCATCAACCCATCGACCCATCCACCCATCTACCCATCCATCCATCCACCCACCATCCATCCATCCACCCATCCATCCATCCACCCATCTACCCATCCACCCATCCATCCACCCATCTACCCATCCACCCACCCATCCATCCATCCATCCATCCATCCACCCATCTACCCATCCACCCATCCATCCATCCACCCATCCATCCATCCATTCACCCATACACCCATACACCCATCCATCCATCCACCCATCCATCCATCCATCTATCCACCCATCCACCCATCCACCCATCCATCCATCCATCCACCCATCCATCCATCCATCCACCCACCCATCCATCCACCCATCCACGCACCCATCCACCCATCCATCCACCCACCCATCCATCCATCCATCCACCCACCCATCCATCCATCCATCCATCCATCCATCTACCCACCCATCTACCCATCCACCCACCCATCCAGCCATCCATCCATCCACCCATCCATCCATCCATCCATCCATCCATCCATCCATCCATCCACCCATTCCACCCATCCATCCATCCATCCATCCACCCATCCACCCATCCATCCATGCGTCCATCCACCCATTTATCCATCCATAATTGTAGAAACTTTCTGCCTAACTCTCAGGCTTTGAGTAGCACCAGACAACTGAGCACCTGGAACAACAGGCCCTGGGTAACTTGGAGCTCACTTTGGGGCAATCTAGTGAAGTTTTACATAGGGTTTTACATGGCCAAAGTTTGATTTTAAAGACTAGGAAAAAAATAACTTGAAGACCAATAATTAACTATGATATCAGGAAGCATTTAGAGGGGTCTGGAAGGACTTAGGAGAATATGATCCAAGGGCCCCTCTCAGATGCCCCCAGGGGCTGGGTAGGAAACATAAATCAACCAGGTGGGACAAAGGTCATGTAAAGACCATGACTTTCTGAGTTCCCACCAATTGTTGCCAAGTGGGAATGTGGGCTCAGCACTTTCAGATCTTCTACTGTTTTAAGGAACGTAAGAAGCCAGATTATCACAATGAATGTCCTGCTAAACAACAACAACAAAAAACAAACGAAACACAGTGATGGTCAATCAAAACCTGCTTGTGGACTTAGCAGCAGTCCAAGGACTGCCAGTGTACAACCGCCGCCTCTCACTCACTCCCTCTCTCTGCTGAAAGCTGGCCCATCACCTTACTAGACTTTTACAAAGTTGCATTTACATAGAGTTAAATTAAAGTCCTAATTTGCATATTTTGCTCTCCGTGCTGGTCCCCTGGGAGCTGGACAGGATGTGTCCACAGAGTGTGTCTCCGGTCTTAGCACAGACCTGTGCCTCTCCCACCTGCCCAGTCAGTTTCCCACGCATCAACACCCCACCCCACTCACCCACCGGCTGTTTATCTCCTCAGGCTGTGTGGCTCCTGCCAAAGTCGGTTGGGTACGCAGCACCTTTTGTGGGGAAAGCTAAGCTGCTGGCTGAAAGCAGGAAGGAATCTGTGCCTAGGCAGGAAAGTAGGGGTAGGGGTAAGGGGTCTGAACCGAGGCAGACCCTCCAGGCAGAGCTGACCCCAGCTCTGCGGGTGCTGATAGTGCTACACACAAAAATGTCTTTGAGGTCACATCCATTCGAGAGAAACTGGTTTTAAGTAGTTAAATAAGATTCTTTACTGTAGGTCTTTCCCAAGCTTTTAATCAATTGTGGGTGCATCATATATCTCCCACCATGGGGGTTTGAGTACATACAGTACATCGCCCACACTTTTTTAGCCATAGGAACTATTTTACGTTTTCCATGAAAAACTTGGCAGGGTTGTAGGGTCAGTGTTCTGAGGGATGCACTTTGGATCCCCTTTGGGTTTCCACAAGGGCTGTGGCAGCGGTCAGATTCCATGCCCCGTGGCGAAGACTAGCCTCCTATAGCTGGGACATTGTGCCCCCTCTGTCAGCAGCCACCAGCTATACCTTTATTGGAGACTGGCTTAAGAACTCTGATTAAGTGGAAGAGCAGCACTTCTCAAAGCAGGGCGGTGTGCTTACCCTAAGGAGCGCCAGGAAACCTCTGGGACACAAGAAGTGGACTCCAGGCCTGAAATCAAAAGGCTGCTGAGGCATGGCAGAGTGTAGAGGTTGGGGACAGTAGGCTTTAGGCACCAACGCTCAGGACAAGGTCATGCTGTCCAGCCCTATGGTCTGCTCAACACAGGCCTGTTTAGGGCCTTGCAGGATCTCAGAGCCGGTCTCCCTGGATCCATTCCTTCCTCCTGGGCATCCAGTGACCCCTTGTGCCCTCAGCAAATTGGCCAGGCCCGGCAGGGATGCTCAAAGACAGAGCTTTATGAACCTTTTGCACACAGCAAGGGAGAGAGAAGAGGTTCCCCACTGTGCTCCCAGCCCCAAGAATTCTGTCTGATACAGAGCGACTGCTTCATACTTGCTCATTGAATGCAAAAGAGAAAGAAATAGCGTTTACCTGTTTCCTGGTGTCTTCGCTCTTCAGAGACCCTGGCAGCATCTGAGAGTAAAAGAAGATGCACAGCAAAGTCTCTAGTGACTGATTTTTACCCTCTTTGGCCACACCCTCTGCCTCTCTGTGACCAAGAAGCATGTGATCTGGAAAGTGGGGAAAAGAGGCAACAAGGGGGATGGGGAAGTGGAGTCAGATCAGAAGGAACACCAAAATATCTGGTTGTTTTTTTGTTTCAGCGTATGGAGTTTCTATACCAGATGAGTTTCAGAGCTGAGTCCTCCACAACTTTCCCTCTATCCAGTTCTCAGAAAATGCTAACGAGCCAATACAACCAGATTAAAACTACCAGCCCGCTGAAAAAGACACACGACTCAACTTGAAAGTATTTGTCGTTTAGTGACACCATCCAATTATTCTCATCCCCATTACTTTCCCTCCATGGGCTTGAATGGTAGGGAATCTGATCAATGACACTGATGCCTTGGCAGCAACCAAGGGATAAGTCAAAAGCACGCAGATGTCAGGAAGGGAAAAGATAATTTATGTGACGTTATCGAATGAACAAGTCTTGAAACTAAAACCTCATCCCTTGTATCAGATGTCTAGTCTGTGAGTGTTTGAGACCAGAACTAGATAACAGGCAAAGCCATGCAAATCCTACAGATGGCAAGGAAAGCTTTTGAGGCGTCTTCACCCGGGGGACCACTGACTCTGACTGCAGGGCATTGAGAAGAAAATAGAAAGAGTAAAGAACAATTTCTTCAAAAAGCGGTGACGTTCTGGGAAATCCTAGGCACTTTCGCTGTAGCATTTTTGCTGCAGATGCCTTTGCCACAAACATTTTTATCACCGGCATTTTTGCCACAAATGTTTCGCTTCATAACTAATAAGCTATAAGACAATTTTGTCATAAAAAAGATAAAATCTTGAAAAAGAAAAGAGGGGTATTAGAAAGGTGATGACAAAATTTAAAAGACATCGTGAAACATAAAATATTTAATACATTAAAAATGTGTGTAGATTCATAGCAATACTGTGTAAATAACTGATTTTATTTGTACTTAAGCACTTAGTTCTATAGGAAATGTGGGTTCAACTCTGCCTTCAAGGAGAGCCTTTGGCCTCTTTTCCTTCTTTTTAATGTAGTGTGTTTCAAAATAAGAAACCAACTTTGGAGGACAATCATTATCATCTGGAAAAAATGCTAACTCTTTTAAGACCTCTGCTGCATCTGGATAGACCAGCCAAGGGGGCTAGTGAAGATTTATTTATTAATACAAAAATCGGAGTAACTGTGAAAACTTTGTTAATGCAGAAATGAAACCAAATAAAAACACCAAACTGTCAACTAGTTATTTTAATTTTTTTTACAGTGGTTGATCGATTAGTCAATGGAGAAATGAAACCAACCAAACAAACAAAAACCCCAAACTGTCAACTAGTTATTTTATCTTTTTTTGTGGCCAAGTTGCCTTATGGCCAATTAGTTATGTGGCAAAATGCTCATGGCAAAGATGTCTATGGCACAGATGGTACAGGAAAAATACCAGACACGGTTCTAGGAAGATGAAGTAGGTGTACTTCTCCCTATTTCCTTGTCTAAGTACAACTAAAAACCTTGGACATTATAAAACAAGCATAAGAAGACTCTGGAAGGTGGAGCGAAGGCACACTGGCTAGGGACCTCAGAACCTGACGAATGATATGGAGGTGAATTTCCTGGGTTTTCTCTTTGCCTCATATAACCCAGGCTGAATTCTGAAGAAGACAGCAACTGGAAATGTCAATGGGCATGGGTGAAAAAAATGTTCCAGCAAAATACCACTTTTTAGCCAAAGAAGCAGGAAAGGGGCAACCTAGGTAGACAGAAATCTTTCAGGCAATAACTGCTCTACCCCAGCCAAATACCACAGAAAAACCTGAAACCTCACCCCGCCCCCACCACCACTCCACCCCTGACAGCGAAGGCTGAGTGCAGAGCCTAGATTTCTGTAACAAAGAACCCCAGGTCACTCTCTTATACCTCCTTTGAGCAGTACCTGAGGAGGTCGAGTATAGAGCTGGGCCCTCCATCCCCACTGGGCTCACCTCCCTGTAGTGTCAGTGGAGACCACATGGGGAGCCGGAACATCCACTCCCACTCAGTGGTGATCAGACATTCCTCCCCTCCTCACTAGAGTGGTGTGAGAGGAGGTCTAGTGGACAGTCAGGACCTCCACCATCACTCATCGGTAACAAGCTCACCTCCTGCAGTGCAATTTGTGTGGAAGCCTTGTGGACAGTCGTAATAAAGTACTCCTTCCAACTAAGGTGGTAACAGTGGGTGCCTAAAGATGAACTTGAACTCCCACCCCTGCCCAACAATAACAAGGAAACTTTACCCCCCCACACACATGTCAAGGGAGGCTGAGTGGAGAACCTGGACTTCTACCTGCACTTGGCAGTGATGAGACAGTGACCCCCTTGATTTCACTAAAGCAGTGCTGGGATCCTACTACATAACACTAAGTCCTATTACGTAATTCCTCAAATTCCAGGTTTTGATTAAAAAATTATTCATCATACTAAGAACCAGGAAAGTTCTCCAACTGAGTGAGAAAAGATAATCAACAGACACAAACACTAAGATGACACAGATGTTAAAATTATCTGACGTAGATTCCAAAGCTGCCATCATAAACGTGTTAGTGAGCAATCACATGCTTGAAACAAATGAAAAAATAGAAAGTCTCAGCAAATAAATAGAAAATGTAAAGAAAAACCAAAAGAAAATTTTAGAACGAAGAAATACAATGACTGAAACAAAAACCTGAATGAATGGCTTGACAGCAGAATGGAGAGGACAGAACGAAGAATCAGTGGAATGTAACAGAACAATAGAAATTATGCAGCATGGACAACAAGAGAGATAGACTGAAAATAAATAAATAAACAGGGCCTCAGAAACATGTGTGACTATAACAAAAGATCTAACGATCATATCATTAGAGTCTCATAAGGAAAAGAGAGAGTGGAGCCGAGAAAATAGTCAAAGAAATAATGCCTAAAAATGTCCCTAATTTGACAAGACAAACAAAAACATATTTCTACAAATTCAAGAAACAGTAAACACCAAACAAGATAAACCCAAAGAAATCCATTCCAAGATACATAATAGCCAAACTTCTAAAAACTTAAGACAGAGGAAAAATCTTGAAAGCAACTGCAAAGAAATGACATACTACCGATAGGGAGAAAACCCCTTCACATGACAGTAGTTTTCACATCAAAAACCATAGAGGCCACAAGAAGTGAAACTTCTTTATTTTTTATTTTTGGATGCTAAAAGAAATAAACTCTCAATCTAGAAACCTAACTTATATCTAGTGAAAATACCCTTCAGGAAGGGGGGGAAATCAAGACATTCTCAGATAAAGGAAAACTAACAGAATTTTTAAACAACAGAGGCCTACCCTAAAGGAATGGCTAAAAGGAGTTCTCGAAACAGAAAAAAAATTTTTTTTTTAAAAAGGAATCTTAAAAACATCAGAAAGGAAGGAAGACATGAAAAAGGTAAACCTATGGGTAAATACAATAAGCTTTTCTTCTTGAGTTTTCTAAATTATGTTTTACAGTCAAAGAAAACCCTATAACATGCATAATGCTGTTCTCACTGTATGTAGAGGAAATATTTGAGACAATCATATTATAAATAGGAGGCACAAAGGGATGTAAAGGGAAGTAAGTTTTCTACACTTCACTTGAACTGGTAAATGTTGAAACCAGTAGACTTTGATAAGTTATATATATAATGTAATACCTAGAGCAACCACTAAAAAAAGCTATACAAAATGATATACTCAAAAACACTATAAATACATCAAATTGAAGTTTACAAAATTGTTCAAGTGACCCACAGGAAAGTAGGAAAAAAGAAAACAGAGAAGTTAGAAAAAAGAGAGAAGAGAAAAAAAAAACAAAAAATAAAGTGGCAGACTTAAGCCTTAGCATTAAGTAATTACATTAACTGTAAAGGTCCAAATACGCATATGAAAAGACAGAAACTGACTGAGTGGATAAAAAAACGTGATGCAGCTATATACTGTCTATAAGAAAATAACTCCAAATATAATTATGTAGGTAAGTTGAAAATAAAATAAAGTAACAGGATATACCATGCAAATAGTAAAAAGAAAGTAGGAGTGGCTATATTAATAACAGATAAATAGACTGCACATCAAAGAAAATTACCAAGCCAGTGAGGGATATTATATAATAAGGAAAGGGTCAATCTACCAAGAAGACATAACAATCTTAAATATGTATGCACCAAACAACAGAACTACAAAAAGTGCAAAGCAAAGACCAATAGAAATGAATGGAGAAAGAAACAAATTCACAATTATGGTTGGAAACTTCAACATCACTCCCTCAACAATTGATAGAACAACTAGACAGAAAATCAGCAAGGATATATAAGAACTAAACATCAACCAACGTGATCTAATTCACATTTATAGGAGACTCAACCAAACAATAGCATAATACATATTTTTTTCAAGAACCTGTGGAACATATATAAAGATAAACCAAATTTAAGACCGTAAAACAAACCTCAGAAAATTTGAAATAATTTAAATCATACAGAGTTTGTTTTCCAACCACCATGGGATCAAACTAGAAATCGATAACAGAAAGATAACAGGAAAATCCTCAAACACTTGGAAACCAAACAACACACTTCCACATAATCTATGGATCAAAGAGAGAATCTCAAAGGAAATAAAAATTTGTTAAAAGAAAATAAAAATAGAACTTACCAAATTTTGTGGGACAGGTTAAAGCACAAGAGGAAAATTTATAGTAGTAAATGCTTACATTAAAAGAAAAAAGTTTTGAATCAATAATATAAGATTCCATCTCCAAAAACTATAAAAATAAGAGAAAACAAATGCCAAAGCAAGCATAAGGAAGGAAATCATAAATATAAAAGCAGAAATCAAAAAACTTTAAAAAATAGAGAAAATAAAATAGCTAATTTACTGAAAAGATCAACAAAATTGACAAACCCCTAGTAAGACTGAGAAATAGAAGAGACAAGACAAATTGCTAATATCAAGAATGAAATAGGGCCTATCATTATAGACTCTACATATATCAAAAAGATAATAAGAGAATAGTATGAACAACTCTACCCACACAAATTTGATAATTCAGATTAAACGGACCAATTCCACAAACTACTAACTACTACAACTCATCTAATATGAATCAGGTAAATTAAATAGCCCTATAACTACTAAGATAATTTAAAATCTGAAAAAGAAACTCCAGGCCCATATGGTTTTACTAGAGAATTCTACTCAATGTTTAAAGAAGAATTAACATTTAATGAAAAAATAAAAATAAAAATAAAGAATAATTAACACCAATTCTACAGACTCTCTTTCAGAAAATAGTAGTGGAAATGCTTCCCAACTCATTCTAGGAAGCCAGTATTACCAGGAAGCTGAATAAAGAAAACAAAACAAAACAAAGATAGTACAAAAAAGAAAATGACAACTATTCCTTATGAATATAGTTGCAAAAATCCTTAACAAATATGAACATATATTAAAGAATTATACACCAGGACCCAGGATATTATCCCAGGGATGCAGGGCTGGTTCAATATTTGAAAATTAATTAATGCAATCTCATATTAATAGAATAATAATGAAGATAAATAATAATAACAAGTAACAAATATTTATTAATAATAATAATTGCTTATTATTTATTATAAATAATAATAAAGAAAAATCACATGATTATATAAATTGTTGCAGAAAAGTCATTTAACAACATTCAACACCCATTTGTGATAAAAACTCTCTGAAAACTAGAAATAGGGAAGAAATTTCTCAACGTAATAACCTAAAACCTACTAAAAGACTATTTGACAGAGCACTGGAAGTTCTAGACAACACAATAAGGTAAGGAAAGAATAAAAGCATACAGAGCTGAGAGGAAGGAATAAAATCACCTCTATCTTCAGATAACATACTGATAGAAAATCCCAAGGAATCTACAAAAAAAAAAATTCTAAAACTAATAAGTGAGTTCAGCAAGTTTGTAGAGTGTAAAATCAACACAAAAATTAGGCACTTTTTTTTTGTACTAACAACGAATAATGAAAACTGAAATTTAATTATGATTCTATTTATAATGGCTTAACAAAAGAAATAATTAGGTGCAATAAATCTAACAAAACATATCATACTGGTATACTGAAAACTATAAAACACTGCTAAAAAAATCAAATATCTAAGTAAAACCATGCTCATGAAGTAGAAGACTAAACATAGTAAAGATGTCAATTCCTCCAAATTGATATACAGATTTAATTCAATCACCATCAGGTAATTTGTAGATAAGGATGAGATTATTCTAAAGTTATACAGAAAGATAAAGGAACTAGAATAGAAAATATTTCTGAAAAAGAAGAATAAAAAAGAAGGAATCACTCTAATATCAAGGCTTATCATGAAGTAACATACAATAATCAAAACTGCGTGGTATTGGTGGGGATATAAACATAGATTGATTGAACAGACTAGAGAACCCAGAAATACTCCCATGTAAGTGTAGTCAACTGATTTTTGATAAAAGAGCTAAAACAGTTCAATGGAAGAAAAATAGGCTTTTCAACAGATGGTGCCAGAGCAATTGAATATCCATAGGCAAAACCTAAACCAAAACCTTGCACTTTATACAAAACTTAACTCAAAGTAGATCATAGATTTACATATGAAACATTAAACTATAAACTTTAGAGGGTGAAATGGAAGAAAATCTTTGGGATGAAGGGCCTGATGAAGAGTTTTTAGACATGAGACCAAAATCATGACCGCTAAAAATCAGTAAATTGGACTTCATTGAAATTATTACTACTGTTGTTGTTGTTGTTATTGTCATTACTATTATCTCTGTGAAAAATCTTGATAAGAGAATGAAAAGACAAACTACAGACTGGAAGAAAATATTTATAAACCACATATCTGACAAAGGACTCATATTAGAATGAATATATCAAGAACTCCCAAAACTCAACATTAAATTAAGAAATCAAACAATCCAATTAGAAGATGAGCAAAAGACATGAAGAAACATTTCATGGAAGAGGATTTACAGATGATAAATAAGCACATGAAAAGGTGTTCAACATCACTAGTCAGTGAAATGCAAATCAAGACCTTAAGATATCACTATATACCTATTAGAACAGCTAAAATAGAAAATAATGACAAAACCAAAGGCTGGTGAGGGTGCAGTGAAACTAAATCTTTCATACATTACTGGTGTGAATGTAAAAATGATACAGCCACTCTGGAAAATAACTTGTGAGTTTCTTGAAAAACTAATAAAATATGCCTACTATATGACTCAGCATTGTACTCCAAGGCATTTATTTCCAAGAAATGAAAACTTATGTCCACACAAAATCCTGCACACAGTTGTTTATAGCAGCTTTATTTGTAATAGCCCCAAACGGTAAACAACCAACATGTTCCTCTCTAGGCGAATGGTTAAACCAATAGTGATAGACCCATACCACTAGTGCTATGGAGCAACAAGGGACAGAGTACTGATACACATGACAATTTGGACGCTTCTGAAGGGCACTATACCGAGTTTAAAAAGCCAGTCTCAAAGGGTCACGTACCGTATGATTCCTTTTATGTAACATTCTTGAAATGGCAAAATGATAGAGATGGAGAACAGATTACTGGTTGCCAAGAGTTACAAATGGTGGCGGGTGGCGGTGCGGGGGTGGGGGTGGGGTGTAGAGAAAATGGATGTGATTATGGCGAGATCTTTGCGGTAACGGAATGGTTCTGTATCTTGATTGCAGTAGTGGTCACATACATCTAGATGTGTGATAAAAGGACTTAGAACCTTAGAACATTGGACCAATGCCAAATTCCTGGTCTTGATTTTGTACTATAATTATGTAACAAGTAACCCTTGGGGAAACTGGGTGAAGGGCACACCAAACTTCTCTGTTCTTTGCAACTTCCTTCCAAATAAAAAGTTTTTTAAAAACCCAGCAATCTCAATGGAGGCTCTAGGTCACGGGAAAGGGTCCCAGAGGTCTTCAGCAGGGGACCCTCTGGAGATTCATCACCTAGAAGGAGGGTCTGAGGCCTCTGACAGCACAGCTCCAGGCATTGCTCACAGTCCTGCAACAGGAGGAAATTGGGCCATAGGCTCATGGACATGCCTTGGTTTCTGGAGGCAAACGGCTGCATGGAGAGAGCAAGAGCTGGAGAGGAGGACTCCTGAGGAGAGGAGCTGTGGTGACTTCACTCTTCCTTCCAAAGAGGTAGGTGGTCTCCATTTTGGGTGACCTGACTGTTATTACCTGCCCCCTCCAGGGAAACAGTGGAGTCAAACAACTAGGTGACACTGAGGGGCCTATGATTGTGCCTTCCTCACAGTGTTAATGAGGTCACGCACTGATGCTCTCTGCCTCATGCACAGCATTTAAATCTGTATTTAAATCCCAGTCTTGCCATTTGTCAGCAGTGACTCCCTCAGTTTCCCCACAAAGGGTGATTCTGCTGTCGGTGGTATCGACTTCGTGAGTGTGCCGTGGGAAAGGGCACCTAAAGCATGCTCACAATGTCATGGCATGAGTGCTCTGTGAAAGTAAGCTGTCACTGTCATTATGCACACTGTCACTTACTCTGCTCGACCTACACTCTGCGGTGGCCTTGAGTCACACATCTCTTGCCTGAGCTTGACAGAGAAGCTCTTTGAAACAAAACTGTTGTTCCTCTCCCACTCCCCAGGGAGGTTAGGATTGCAGACAGACCAAGCTTTGAGAGTCGGAAGGCATCTTCTCCTTGGCCACCACTCAGCCTGTGAGCTGAGGTTGTCACCGCCTGTCCAGAAAGCAGGCTGGAGTTGAGAGTAAGCAGGGTGGAGGAAGGAGGCTTGGAACTTTGCTACAGCAATGCTGTGAGTCCCCAACCTCAGTCCAGGGGAAGGAACTTTGGAGTAATCAGCACAGACCTGGAGCCCTTTTGTCATTGAGAAGGATGGAGCTGCCTGCCTCTAGGCATAGTCTTCGGGACAGGGTAGGGGGAGATGGATTGTCTTGGTCTCAGCCTGGAGTGACCTGGCAGGTGGATGGAGGGGAGGGACAAGGAGGTCTGTGTCATCCTGACCCTGGCCTGGTGCCTGAAGTCCTCCTTCTTGTGCTGGGTGGCTTATCCCTCCCAACAGATGGGACATGAGACCTGCTCACCTCTCTTCCAACCTAGGTAGACCTCATCCTGTGCATCTGTTCCCATCTCTCCGAGTAACTGTGTCACAGATTCTGACTCTTCTTCAGCTTAGAATTTCCCAAGGAAGGGGTGCCAGCAGCCTATCCTGACCTTGAACATGGCCAGAGTGGAGCATGCTTGTGTTCACTGAACATATTCCTTCCTCTTTCTTCAGCATCTATGAAGTGGCCAGTCATCTTGGTCTCCTCTCTCAAGAGTCCAGCATTAGCAAGTCCCATCAGTTCCTCCTCCAGAACAGGTCCTGACCCCGTCCCCTCCACTTCCTCATCATCTCCACTTCCTCTGTCTTGGACTGCTGCCATGGCCTCCTAAGCCCTCCACCTGCATCTGCTAATCACTTGTGCCCATTGTCCACGCAGCTGCCAGTGGGGCCTTTGAAACCGCAAGACCCTCCATGACACTCATCTGCGTATAATTCTCCAGCATCTCCCCAATTTATGCAGAGGAAAAGCCTAAGTCTGGACAGTTGCCCACAAGGCCCTCTGTAATCAGGCTCCCTTGGGCAACCGCTCAGGCTCCCTCCTCCAGGCACACTGCTTCCTTCCTTGCTCCATGAACATAACAAGTACATCCCCACCACGGGCCTTTGCACCTGATCTTGGCTTTCCCTGAACGCATATTCCCTAGAAATCTTCAGAGCTCCTTCCCTGACTTCCTTTCTGTCTCTAGTCAGATGACCGCCTTCTGAAACGGGAGCCTTGCACAGCATACTGTGTCCTATCTGACCAACATTTGTTTATCTGATTGTCTCTTCCACAAAACGTCAGCTTTATGAGGTCAGAGAGTGTTTCTTCTGAGTCTCTGCAGTGTCCCCAGGGCCCAGCATAGTCCTGGCATACCGCGGGTGCTCAATAAATTGTGTCAATAGAACAGAGGAATTCTGGCTGGGGAAACATTGTCCAGGAACTGGGTGGGGTGACACCTGAATTCCGGCTCTATTTGTGTGTTATCACTGACTGTTAGTCCCTCCTAAGCGATGGTCTTTGTATCAAAGCACTTCATTTTCCCCCAATCTTTAGATTTGCCTATGACCTGCAGGACTTTTGTCCTGTCTGTGAACCACCTAAATATTTTTATTTCATACATTTCTTTAAATCGGTTCATTTGATTGATTTAAAAAAAAAAAAAACTTAGCCTCACCCTCAGTTTTTATCAAAAAAAAAAATCACCTATTTGGTATGCTAGTTTCCTTTTATTCTGATACACACTAAATGAAACATAAATATTAACAGAACAGTCACTCCTCTCCCCTCCTAAGATCACCTGGTTGTCTGGCATGGTGCTCAGGTGGCACTTTGGGTAGCACAGGGTTACTCTGAGTCCCTCACTATTGACATTGCTCTGGTCCTCAGGGCGAAGTCCTTAGGGGCATTCCTATCAGGCCAGACCTTCTGGAGCCAGGGTCTGTCGTCAGGGGACAGGTGTGCCAGGGCGGGGCCGAAGCGTGTGCAGGAGAGCTGTGGAAACTTCCACTGTGGCTGCCGTGAAGCCCCTACTGTTCTCTGCCTAGTCCCACACCACCTGGGCTCGGTTCAGCTCCTGGAATTTTGCCAAACACGTTCCCACTTGGGGCCTTCACTTAGGGAGTTCCCTTCCACAGGGACCCCTGACCCCTGAGACCCTCAGGCACACTTCCATTCTTTGCACTAAAAACTTTCCTTGGGAGTAGGCGTCAGGAGTGGCAGCCAGGCAGTAGATGTGAGGTTACTTATTTAAGGTCCTTCTCCCTGCAAGACTGCCAGCTCTGGGGGGAAAGGGCTAGGGCAGGGGCCCCTCCCCACTGCTCACAGCCTACTACCCACCATACCTCTTCCTTTCTCCTCATGGGGGCAAAATAGCCTCTTCACCTTCCCTCCCAACATGGCTTATTTATTCCTGCCTCCAGATCTTGACTTTGTATCCCTTGCCTTTTACGGAAACCAGGGGAAAGCCGCCTTCCTCGGAAACCACCTGCATTGGCCGAGCCCTGCCACTCTCTTCTAACTGCTCCCTCAGCACCTGCAGGCCCTGCAGGCTCCTGGCCAGGACAGCAGTGCAGTAGAGTGGGAAGAGCATGGGCAGCAGAGCTAGGGCTCTGGGTTCCAGTCAAGGCTGCAGTTACCAGCTGGGGGACTCCAAAGACGTGATTTAGCCTCTCTGCGCTTCCGCTCCTCCACGGGTTCAAATGTCAGCTCATCAGAAGTAACTGGAGGCCCCATCAAAACACAGCGTGCTGGGCCCCAGTTTCCTATTCCTGTGGCCTGGGTGGGGCCTGAGAATTTACCTTCCTAACAAAAGCCCAGGTGATGCTGTCACTGCTGGTGCGGGGACCTACTTTGAGCACCATTGTCATAGTTGTTAGGGAAGATAAATGGAGATGAATTGATGTCAATCGCGTAAAATCAGGTGGCATGGAGTAAGTGCTCAACAACCGTGGGTTATTAATACCACTTAGGCCAGAGGGCCTAGCCCTCTTTAAATTCCTGACAAGTATTACAAAAAAAGATCTGCGTTCAGAGCATGGCCACACCATTTCCTAGCTCTGAGCCCCAGCGTTCTCATCGTCATAGGGTCATCCGGGTCTTCCTTCCCAGGATAGCCTGAGCTTCCTGAAGGGGCCTAGGTAATGTTTCCGGAGCCAAATGGATTGAAGTTGGAAGGTGGAAGCTGCAGCGTGCAGCATGAATGTGAGGGATGGCGGCCAGACCAACACGAGCTCATGAGCATCGAGTTCTGGGGTCGCCCCTGCCCTGCAGGGCACAGGAGGGAACGTCAGTGAATGAGCAAAGCCAGCCTGGGAGGGGACAACAGTGAATGGTGGGGACTATGGAAAAGAGGGAGCCCCTTCAGAAGGAGCAGCGACCCTCTCTTTCAGTGAATTGTGGTGGGCAAGTGTGAGCCCAGCACTATCGGTCACTCTGACTTTGGCAGAGGCAGGAATAAGGGCTGTTATGTGACATTACCCAGACGTCAAATACGGCATGCTGTAGGACAGACGTAGACAGCTGCCGCCTTGGAGTGGGAATTGAATGGCTAGGATCCCCGGGCCCTTGCCCCTACACAGGACCCAGCAGCGGGCAGGCAGGGCATGGCAGGCTCCCCACAAGGACTCAGAAATCATCAGGATCTAGACAGGTATTTGGCTTTGGGGCATTTATTTCATGTCCCTTCGGTACAGGCCTTGGGGCCAGGTGTGGGGCAGGAGACCGGGCAGGGGGTAGCAATAAATAACACAAAAAGACGGAGCTCCCCTCCAGACAGACGAGGCTGAAGGAGGTTAGAGGGGAGCCACACTGCGGGGGTGCAGTGCTGGCAGGGCTCAGGGCAGCTGGGAAGGAGGGAGAGGCCAGGCCCCCAGTACCTCACTGTCACCTGCCCCATCCCTTTTCTGCCCCGATCCCCACTACTTTTGAGAGGAAGGGAGCCCACAGCCAGTGGGGGCCAGCAAGGGTCCTGATGGCATGGTGGCCACATAGGCTGCCCCCAGCTCCCTCACTTGACGCGGATTTCAGCATACTCGGCCAGCTCCTCTGTCAGGGTGTAGCTGTCCTTGGTGGGTCGTTTTCCCAGGTCTGAGTGAGAATAGCTCAGGTCCAGCTCCGGGGCTCCCACGAAGGCCCAGCAGCCTCCTCTCGGATCCCAGGCGCCTCTCACTCTGTGAAGGGAACCAGCCCATTGGACGAGTTTCGTTCCACCTTTTCCAGATGTAAAGGCTGGAGTGGCTTGCACCCTTGCAGCTTCACAGTTGAGTCCCAAAGCTCCATGTGAACCTTCTCTCAAGCACCACCAGCCCAATGAGCCCCACGTGTCCCCAGGTCCCACTTCAGGGCTTTTGTCCACACTGGCCCACCTTCGCCAACACCCTCCTCACCGCTAAGCCTGAAAGTTGCCTGCAAATTCAATGTCTCCAGATTAAAGGCACCTGGTTGGGATCCCACCTCTCCAAATGTTTGTACATGCCTGGCTCAGTAAGTCTTTCTTTTACATTTAGGCCTATTATTGTCCCCCCTCAATCTGGGTGATCCTGCAGCTATGACTTTGGCTTCTCCCTCATGCTTTCCACCCACACTCCCACCCCGACATGTGTCTTTGGACACACACACAGGACAGTGGCCACAGACAGACAGAGGGAGCAGCAATGGGACAGGAGTGCTATGCAGGGCAAACTTAACAGGGGGGCCACCCTGGACGCCTGACGAGGACGCACACACATGCATGCCAGCCCCAAGGCCCACCGAGGGCCCAGAGGCCAGCACACTAAGGCCTCCGGGACCTACCTCCTGGGCGCTCATTCCAGGGTAGAGACCTCTCTGGACTATTAGAGAAGGAAACGCAGTCATAGACCCAGGTGGGGAGGCGAGGGCTTCCCTTGGACCCAGGCCCCACAGCCCCCTTCGCAGCCTCAGCCTGAGCACCCCTCCCAGCCTAGGCCCCAGCCAGCCCTCCACGCTTCCTCCCTTTCCCTCTGCCCCGTGGCCCCCACGCTACCTCCCAGGCCCTTGTCCCTGACATTCAGGTTTTCCAATTAGTCTGGAACCTCAGGACTCTGGCCCTCACCTCATACTTCTCCGGTGCCCCAGAGATGCGGAAGTCGCTGCTGAACAGGACCGGGGGATTGTCCCCTGATGAGAAGCTGGGGCTCTCTGTCACGTTCTTTCTGCAGGGCAGGACACAGCAGCGCCAGTGGGACTCTCAGGCCTCCTTCCCACCTCTCTTTCTACACCTCTATCCACCTTTGGAGTTTGGCCCACTCCCAGAGTTGCTCCCACCTGTCTCTCTTAAGATTGGGCAGATGGGCTCTTTGAATGACCAGCCTCTTCCTGTCCACCATCGCCCATCCCTCCCCAGCTTTGTGGCTGAGGATGAGCCAGCTAGCCCTGGTCTCTGCCACTTTTCAGGACCTTGGACTGGCTTCTCTGGGTTCTCCTCATATGCTCCAGGTCTGTCTGTCCCTCTCGCTGCCAGGATGTGGAGCAGAGAGATTAATTCATTTCCAAGAGAGCCACAAGGAGTAAAAATAGCAGCATAATTGTGGCAGGTGGGTGTGGTTTGGAGCTGGGGCGCATTGCTTGTTGCCACAGGTGTGTATAATCATTGCGGCTTCTGGAACAGCTGTGACTGATGCTGTAGCTGCACGCCAGGGGGAGCTGGCTTTCTCCATTGCACTGCTGGAGGGCAGGAGGTCACAGCAGAGAGCGTGGGGACATGGATAATGATTGGTGGAAAGTGCCTGGCCCAGGCACTGGTACATGCTGACTGGCAGTGGCTCATGTTAGCGGGAGCCCTCTCTGTTCCATCCTGCTGAACATTCTCAGAACAGAATTCTCCCTCCCACACACATACAGGACTGCCATCCCTTGCTCACCCTTCAGCCTGGCCCCCAAACCTTGGAGATTTTCCACCCCCAGGTCAGTCCTGGTGGGCACTCACTTTCTGCGTGTCTGGGTGATGTAGCAGACAATGGCGATTAGGATGGCAAAGGCGACCACAGCTCCCACGGGCCCAATCTTGGCCCACATCAGGCGATCTGAGAACAGAGAGGACCCAGGTGCCCTCAGGCTGCTAGTGGGAGTGAGGACCCCTGGGCTCATAGGAGATGGGATGGGTCAGGAGTGAGAGTGAAAATATCTGCACAGATGGCATATCTTTGCCCTGACTGACTAGCCTGGAGGGCCTAAGGAGGGGCCGGTGCAGTTCGGGCAAACTCAAGGCAGCCTCTCCTTACTGACCAGAAGGGCCTCTTTATCACTTGATGGACCTGCGCGGCCTGACCCGTGCTCAGTGGTTGATGGTCTGTCAGCCTTGGGGAGGAGAGTCGGGATCCAAGAGGAGCCCGTCTGTCCCCGTGGCCCCCAGCCCCGGGCCACACCACTCACGCGCTCCCTGGAAGGGTAGCTCCAGGCTCTTGGTGCCGTAGAGGTTGCGGGAGGTACAGATGACCCGGTGGAGCCTGGGCCTGGCCCCGCAGTGTCAAGATGCTGGTGAGCAGGAGACCGCTGCGCTCCGAGTACACGAATTCCCGCTCCGTCTCGTTCACGGTCACGTTGCGTGAAGGCAGCTCAAAGGCCACGGAAGGCTCCGGGTTGGATTTCACCACACACAGGCACTGCACTGTGTCTCGGGCCGCTGCACAGTGGGACTCCAGGAGGATCACAGGGGCAACTGCAGGGGCAAGGTCAAGACTGAGCCTGAGCGGGCTGCAGACAGCCGAGGCTGGGACTCCTGCGCTGAGGGCCAAGATCAGGGTGGGAACTGTCTCAGAGATGGGCTGCTCTGTCTCCTTCGCACTCTCTCTTACACCTTCTCTGACTTTGTTCACCTTGGAAGACATACATCAGTCATGCTCAAACCCCTCCTCCAACTGCTCCGTGTCACTTGGAATAAAATCCGACTTCTTTGCCTTGGTCTGCAAGACCCTGTGGGCCTAGCCTCACTATTCTCCTTTTCTCACCTTGAAAGTCTTGTTTCTTTTCAGTCACACTGGCCTCCTTCCTGTTGCTTAAGTGCATGGAGCTTTGCCCTCAGCCTGGAACACTCCCCGGAGATACCTTCCCAACTCACTCCCTTGCTCCGTGAAGGTTCTACTCAGATATTCAGAACACCTCTCTTCCCATGTAAATTGCACCTCGCGTCTAACATTCACCCCCTGTCCCTTTCGGTTTTCTTCCCAGCACTCATCCCTACCCACATTGTATATTGATATGGCTGGGCTCTCTTTTCCATCAAGACAGGCTCTCATTCTCTCTCCACTCTGTCTCCCACACTTAAAATGTGCGTTTCACACAGCAGAGCTCTGGGAAGGCTGGTGGAGTGAGCTATTGAATTCTGCCTGCCTCCCTTTCAGCAATCCTGCAGACACCCTGGCTTACTCCGAGACCCCCCTTTGTACCCCAACCTTCCCTCCATCACGGGAGTCCCCATCACCACTAGCACTAAACACCACCTTCCACCCAAGATCATTGGGTTGAGCTTTTGTATTTAAAAAATGATATAGGTACAATATTTTTCCTTCATTTTACAAAATTATAAAAAGAAAATCGAATGTTGCTTTTTAAAACTATATTCTCTTTTCCTCCTGAAGAGTCCAACGCTCCCCTCTGTTCACTCTAGACTGAACTCTGGTTCTCAGTTTTGACCAAAACCCACTTCCACACAGACGACTGACCCTCAGCTCACCTATCCCACCTATTTTCAATTTCCAACAAAAAAGACTATTCGGGCGACAGTGATGGGCCAGAGAGTCACATGACCAGATGTACTTGCAATAGAGATGATTCTAATGGAGACCTCAATGTGTACATGTATATAAGTCTACTAAACTAAAAGTTATATACCCTAAATTCTGTTTAGGCAGACATGCTTTCTATATTGTTAATGAATTAACGCACTGCAGAGTAAATAACGACAAACCTGAACTGACAGTGATTACATTTTTTAAAACCCTTTCATTCAAGACTGTGCCACTGGTGCTCTGGTGACAATGTCTGCCCTAGATGCTGTGGGGATGCAGACTCCCTGCGCACATGTGCTCAGCATCTTCGCAGCTTTGCAAGCAGCCTGGGAGACCTGTGAAACCCTGATTGACACTAGACAAACCCCAGCTGGTGGCCCCCATCAAACCTCAGCGTCCCTGGGCCTCCAAATGGAGTTCTCATCTATGCAAACAGGAGTAATGGTCCTTAACTCACAAGGGGCCATGGGGACTCCAAAGATAGGCAACATGAGTGCGCTATAAAGGTTTAAATGAACATCCATCTGAAGACTTATGATTAGATGAATAGAACCATTCCAGCAGAGGGAGCACATGAGCAAAGCTTTGACAGCAGAGTACAGGGTGGATATCCAGCCTGGAGTCCAAAGGAAAGATAAGTGAGAAATGATGAGGATATCTAAGACTTACAGAACACACAGGATGTGTCAGGTGCTGTGGGTTCTCACTGTAATTTCCTTAGACTTCACTCCCATCTTTGAAGTAAGATACTGCCATTACCCCCGTTTTCAGAGGAGAGAATTTAGGCTCAGTAAAGGTGAAGACACTTGCTGGGATCGTGCAGCAAGACAGAGATACAGCTGGTATTTTGACCCACGTTAGTTCAGCTCTGTTGGGTACTTGACACCAGTAACACCTCAGTTTCCTTCCCTTAACCCAGGTGAAGAACAGTGCCCTCCCCAAATCACATTGTTGTGAGAATGAAACAGGTCAATACATGCAAAGGGCTCAGACTTGTCCCCTCATGTCACAAGTGCTCTGTAAGGGTGAGAGCCGCCTGCATTGCCCACACCATACTGGGCCCTGGGGTCAGCGGAAGACAGGACACCCCAACCAGGAAAGCTCACCATTGTCAGTGAGCACTAAAGCCAGGTACTAGGGGACATAAACTTCAGGGACAGAGCAGGGCTGAGAGGGATGGCTCTTCCCAGCAGCCTGAGGCTGCACTCCCAGAAGGAAAGCACTGTGACACAGGCCTTGGTGAAGCATAAGGGGCTCAGCAGGTGGGGCCAGGGGATGGGTCACACCTGGTCCTCAACACCAGTGGGTCTAAGGCCTTATACTCCATATCTGTTCATTGTCTGTTTGTTTTTAAAACAAGCCAGATTAAGTGAACCCTTGGGTGCCAAAGGCTGCGGGGGTGGGGAAACAGCCAGAAGTTTAACAGCTGGGGCAAACAGGAGTCCAGATGGATCCTGGCACTGACCAACCTTCCTAGCTACGCGGCCGAGGTGGGGCAGGGAGATTCTGATGATTCTGATGATAACACATACCTGCTCCACAGGATGGCCACAAGGGCTCAGCAAAATAACACCTATAGAGGATGTAACCGTGACCTAGAATAGGCCCTTAATGACCATTTGCTGCCCCTACTCTTGTTATGCGGGAGAGTCTGTGACTGACAATGTATGTGAGATGGTATTGTGTGTGTAGGTTGGGGGGCTGCCATCAGATCCCCAGGGGGTTCTGACTCTTAAACTTAAGGACCACTGACGGGGTGTGACAGAGAAAAGGGTACAACAGAAGGGGGAGGCTGGGCCCTGGAGGGCACATATGGAGAAGGCAGAGTACTGCACAGCCCATGTGCCATGAGCATTACCGGATGCCGCAAGCAAGCAGAAACCGAGAGGAATGAAGCCACAGATTTAGCAGAGGAGAAGCCATGGCTTTGCTGTGGAAGATGGCCCTCCAGGAACAATCTAACGTATAGCTACTGTGTACTGATTATCACTGTACATACAGAGTATTGAGCATGGATGGTGCTCAAACCTTCTGGCAAACTTGTATGGTTGGGGACCGTTGTAAGTAAAATAATTGAGGTGGGGAGTAGTGAAGTTTGGAGACTAGTGCCAGAGGTCGGGTTGGAGCAAAGGAGGAAGCAAGAGAAATGGAAATACAGAGGTAACATTCCAGAGGGAGTTGCTGGCGGAGGAAGAGTCAAGACTGTGATTAAGAGCCAGGGTGGGGGCAGGGATATTGGTGGTGTTTTTCAGAGAGAAGAGGTCAGAAGAGGTGCTGGCAGGCAATGGCGCGATGAGTTGTATTTCCAAAGCACTTAGCTTTTTATGTGCATCCATTTCATCTCTCTGTACTGTATCTGTTAAGAAGCTTGATGTCCTCTTGGTTCTATCCCACCCACCCCCCCTCGGCTCCCAGAGAGCCACGCAGCCCTTCGCGAATAACAACTGCTTAATCACTGTATTCCGTTGTAATAATGCAGGATATCAACTTTGGGCAGGACAGAAGAGTCAAATTTGAAACTCAATTTCTTACTGTGTGACCTTCGGCAAACGGCATAATCTCTCTGGGCCTCAGTTTCCTTCTCCGGAAACTGGGGACAGTAACAGAATCTCCCTCACAGGGATGTCATTAGGATGACATGAGTGGGTCCCTGCACAGTGCTTCCAATGTGCCTGATACATAGCGATGCTCTGCAAGGGTCAGATGTCATTGTTAGTATTTTAGTTAATCCAAAGGGGCAGTGGCCACAGGATCTGAATGTCTTTGGTCAAAAGCATACTCCAGGATGTGGGGACACAGTATTTTCAGGTGGGAATTGTATTTTCTTGTTCTGGATTCTGCTTCCCTGCCTTCCCCATCCTCATCTGATGGAGCAAAACTAACTCTTGGTTGGGATATGTGGGTACCTCCCAGTAACTTGGTTAGATGGTTCCCCCACTGAACCATCTACCTCAGGGTGGAGGGGACACAAAGTCCATTCAGCTCTCAGCAGGGGCAGAGAGGAAGGGGAATACTCACACTCCACAGATAGGTTGAAGGCAGTGGCCCTCTGGCCATACTGGTTCTCAGCCACACACCAGTACTCTCCGTCATCCTCAGGTGTGACAGCAGGCAGCTCCAGCTGCAGCTCACTCTCATAGATGACTGTGCCCAGGATCTGCTTCTCCTTGAAGATGGTGAGAATAGGATCCGGGTTGCTCTGTGTGGAGCACAAGATGGAGACCGTCTCCCCTCTCACAGCCACCACTGTCCCGTTCACCGTAGGCTTCCAGGGTGCATCTGGAGGGGGTGGGAGGGGGCAGGACAGTGGGCCTGTGGTCGAAAGCCAGGAGGTGCCTTTTCTGTCAGCCAACTCCCACCCCCAAGTGTGACTCCAACACCCCAACCCAAGCACAGTGGCTCAGGATGGCTGAGTTAACTCCAGGCCTGGCTGCCTTGTTTACAAAAACAGGGGCTCTGCAGCCAGAGTGCTGTGTTTGATCTGGCTCTACCCCTTCCCCACTGTGTGTGGAACCATGTCTTAATCTCTCTGGGCCTCATTTTTTCTCATCTGGCAAATGGGCTTAATGATAGTTCCAAGTGTACAGGGGTCACTGAGAACCTAACTGACAGGCACTGTGCTAGCCGGAACAAGGTAGATAAAGATCCCTGCCTATGTGGATAGATGCTATTTAAGTAAATAAAATACGTCATTGGCAAGATGAGGTAAGTGCTTTGGAGAAAAATAGACGGAGGAATGGGAAATCTGGTGGTTACAGTTTAAAAGAGGATGGCGAGGGAAGGCTTCCATGAGGAGTGGGAGGAGGTGGGAGGAGTCAGCCTCCGGGATGCCTGGGGGAAGGAAGAGCGTGTGTGTAAAGTGCTCAGAAACTGCTGAGTAAATGTTGGCTGTAGCTGTCATTATTATTATCCCCGGCCCTGGCGTTTTGCCTCAATAAGTATTTGTGAATGAACGACCTCTCCTGGATTCCCAGCTAAGAATCCCGTCTGACCAGCCCCTTCGCCAGGGCCAGTGCGGGGCGTGTGTGCGCACAGGGGGGCCACTCACACATGACGCTGAGCCCCACGGTGCGGTTGTCCTGGCCATAAGCATTCTCTGCCAGGCATGCGTAGACGCCGTCCTCCCTGGGGGTCACCTCGTCCAGCTCCAGGAACAGGCTCTCGGTCACGGCCTCCTGGAGCACCGTGCCATCCCGCATCCAGGTCAGCAGCGGCGGCGGGTTGCTGTCAGCCCCACAGAGCAGGCTGACGTGAGAGCCCTCTATGGCCTCCACCGAGGAATTCATCTCCACAATCACCGGGGGGTCTGAGGCCGGCGACACTGAGGGGTCAGCGGGCGGGTGCCGCAGGCCCCGCCCCCGGCACCGAACTTCGTCGGCCCCGCCCCGCCCCCGCCTCCCTGCCGCGCACCCAGGCTCACACTTGACGTCCAGGCTGGCGTAGCCCTCGAACTGCAGCGTGGTGTTGGGGAAGGAGGCCTGGCAGCCCAGCCGGTGGCCGTTGGCCTCCCTAGTGGGCACGAAGTGTAGCAGCGACACCTGCACCCAGGTGCCCTCGTCCTCGCGCCAGCCGACCCAGCACAGCGGGCTCCCCTAGTCCATCGTGGCCCAGCCAGCTCAGCTCTGGGCGCAGCTCTGGGCAGTTGTCAGGCACCATGCAGCTGACTTCCACTTCCGTGCCTGCCACCACCTCCAGGGGTACCACGATGTTGGGGGTATCTATGGTCAGGCGGGGAGAAGGAGGGCTGAGGAAGTGGACACCCCTACTTTGCCCGACTCCAATCCTGGTACCTGGTTTCCTCCCCTCAGATACAGAATTCCCTACAACCTCCTAGTTACCCTTCACCCAGAAGCCCTGCGTAAATCCAACCGCGGCTGTAACAGTAATGAAAACAACAGTATAGTGGTCTGGGTACTTTACGGTGTTGAACTTGCTGGTCCTCCCAGCCATTCTAGCAGGTGGGTAATATTACTTTACTCGTCCTGCAGTTGAAGAAACTGGGCCATAGCTAGTACCTGGTAAAACTGAGCTTCAGATCCTGTTGCTGTGGCTTCATCATTTCTTGACACTATAGCTTGTTTCTTAAGAAACATCCCTCCTCCCCACTGTTTTGTTCATTTGTTTGTTTTTTGGTTTGCTTGTTTGTTTACCTTCCACCTATGGATGTGAGTGTGTGAGTGGGGGGGGGGTGTCTCTCTCTGCATCAGGACTGTAGTCTGGCTCCTCGTATAGACTTGGTGTTAGTGGGGAGCCTGAATCCAAGAGCTCCAGGCAGTACAGCCTCTCAGAAACTAGGCAGTGGGAATGCCTGAAATCAGGCAGTGAGCGGCCTCTGATTGTCAAATCTGGCCCAGAGCTGCATTTTATTTGGTCTAAATTTAGGAATTAAAAAAAAAAAAATCTGAATCGGCAGCTAGTGTTTAAGAATTAGGAGATCATAGGAAAATACACAATCTGGCTTCTTTTAAAATTCAGACTGCCTGACAGCAATGGCCCTGTATTCTCACCCAGCACCGGTTAGCTGAAGCTGGGTGCCATGTGCCAGGCACCACTCCGAGCTCTTGACAACCATTCACTCACTGATGTTTAAGTGCTGCTCTTATCCCCAATTTACAGAAGAGAAAACGAAGGCCCAGAGAAGTTAAATAACTTGCCCGCAGCTGCCCAGTGAATGCAGGGATCTAAAAGCCTTACCTCTCATCCCTGCACCCCACTGCCTCTTTCTCAGGTGTTTCTAGAAGAGTAAGAACACTCCTCTTCCTCTGGGGACAATAAATCTGTTTGGAGCCCTGCTTTACTCATTTCTGTCATCTGCCTGATACCTGTGGGCACTGAAATTTGCACCTCCCAGCCAAACCAACCAGCCCTTAGATCTGTGCTGGGGAGAACTTTCTGGAAAAGTGCAGGGGAGGACTTCCTGCCTGCCTCAGCCCTGCCCCAGCACCACCCCCCGTGCAACCTCTGGGGTACTCACTGATGATCCAGGATGCTGTGCTCGGAGAAGGTATACTGGTTGTATCCCCCTAGGTCCCCGCGGAAGTAATACTTGCCACCCAACTCAGGGCTGAGGTTGCTGAGCAGAAGGGTACAGTTGCGCAGGCCCAGGTCCCCCAGGAGGCGGCTGCGGCCCTGGAAGCTCTCGTGGACGACTTGGGTGCGTGACTTGAAGACCACTGGCGGGTAGTTTTTTGGGTAGGGGCTATTGAAGTACCAGACACCATGCACGACTGCAGGCCGCAGCTCATCAGGAAAGTCGAAGCGACAGGGGATGGAGACACATGTGCCCTCGAAGGCTGAGATGGATGAGGGCATCCAGGCCCCCAGTGACCCCCTCGAGAGGCTATGGAAGATCATGACAGCTGAGGTTGAGGGACATGTCCTTTTGAATCACCCACCCCCCCACTCCCATCACCTTCTGCCAGACTGAGGTATCCAGGGACCCACAGAAACAACCCCAGGGCCAAGGCTCTAGGATCCCTAGCCCCACCCTCCCACCCCCAGCCATTACCTGCAATCATAATCCAAAACAGAGGCAGAGCCGTGAGGAATATCATTTTGTACAGCAGGTGAGCGTCAGCTGGAAAAGGGAGAGCAGGGGGTTAAAGGCCAGGGTAGGTGAAAAGGGATGCTTCTATTAAAGCTTCAGGAAGGGGCCTGTTCAGATGGTAGCTGCTGCTGCTGCTTTGATATTTATAATTACACACATTGATATGGCATGGACCATGTACCAGGCCTCAGTGCTTTACTTTCTTGTATTAATTCATCTGATCCCTTTGCAGGAGGTGTGACGATTATCTTCATTTATAGCTGAAGTCCAGAGAGGTTAAGTAACTTGCCCATGGCCACACAGCTGATAAGTGACAACTAGGTTCAAACTCTATCTACTTGGCTCCAGGTTTATAGACTTAAGGACTCAACTTTCCTGTCTCTACTAGTGGTAGTAAAATGTTGATAATGATCTTCATCACCATTGTGCCCTTGGGGATCCCCAGAAAGTAAGGACAGAGCCAAGTTTGGATTAGTAGCAAAAAAAAAAAGGGATCTAGGAGGAAGGAACCCTGCCCCTCACCTCAGTCTCCCTGAGTTGGGAATATCTTCTGGTCCCACTTGAAGTGGTCAGCCAGTCAACCTGGGACAAGAGTCAGACAGGTGCAAGGGGGCAGGGCCTGGGCACCCCTGGCCCCCTCTTGCAGCATCTACTAGGAGTTGTGGCCTGTTGCAAGGCTGTCATTAATAATGGGGACCCTCCCGCTCAGCCTGGGAGATACTCTACATACGGTCACCCTCCCAAGCTGCCATGGAGAACTGTGGGTAAGGAAAAGGGAGTTGAAAAGCACTGGGGCGGGAGATGAAGGAAGGGGCGGGGGTTGTATGAGTGGAGTGAGGCCTGGGGGTGGCAGGCAGGGACCCAGCACCATCAATGACTGGGTTTCACAGCATCAGCATTCTCAACATGCCGCGAGAATTCCTGCCGCCTGCTTCCACCCCACGGACAGCCCCTGCTGTCCCCACCCTCAACAGAGGCCAGTGCCCGGCACAAAAGGGCCCTGTTCCCTCAGGGGGAGGGTGCCATGTCCTGGGGGCCTCCTGGAGTAGGTGGGATGAGGGAAGAGTCACACACTCCTGACTGAACTCTGCGTGGGGCCAGGAAGGACCGGGGCTTGGGAGGTAGGGAGCCCCTGGCACCCAGCTGCTCTGTGGGTCGCCTTAGGGTTGGAGCTAGGGTTTCCAAGTGACTGCCTTTCCTGGCCTTCGCCGCCCTCTTCCCACAGACACAGACACATGCACAGTCAGACACATGCAAATGCTGCTGTGAAATGTGATAGGTTTAGACCCAGCCAGAAGGTCAGCCTTGCACAATAGAGACTCGTGTACATCCAGTCAGAACCCTGCACACATGGACAGGCACTGAGACCCCTGTGCCTGCTGAATGTGCTGACTGACACACACAGTCACAGAAACATACCTGCGCTGCCATGGGCGTGGCATCCAGCACACTTGCGGACTTGCCTGCATGCTATGCTTACAGACATACAGACCTGCACACACACACTGAGATGTAGCTACGGACAGACCCGCCCAGATACCTGCTACTGGACACAGGGTGGATGCCACCCTTGCACCTGTGCGGGAGGCACAGGGCCTGGGCAGACATGTGAAACAAGCATGTAGACCAAGCATAGTTAATGGGGGTGAATACTGACTGGTTCTTGAGGTAGGGGCCAGAAAAGTCTTAGCTATGACAATGATTTGTGACTTTCTCCAGGGCCACGGTCAATAAACACTTGTAAAGCATATCTATAGTAGTAAAGATTATAGAGGGAGCAGGACTGGGAAAAACAGGTCTAAAACATTTGCTTAGTGGGGGTGTAATGAAAAAACAGTGTACATTAAGACCCACCCAGGGGAGGTGCATGTGTGCAGGTGCGCTGTGTGCGTGCAGGTGGCGCGCGCATGTGCGCGCGCGCGCGCACACACACACACACACACACACACACACCCAGGTGCTAGACCTTGTTCACACAAAGCCAGATGCCCCCACCCCCTCCTAGATTCAGGTATCTGGTCTCCTGGACATCATCCCACTCCTCACCTGGACCCAGGCCGCTTCCACGCCCCCTGCCCCACACATGGGAGCCCCAGGGCAGCTGATCCTGTAGAACTCTATCACAAGGGTGCTGTGGAGGGCCCTCAGTTCCCTCTGTCTGTGGTTTCTTCCCAAAGCCGAGCCACTGTCCTGCCATGGTCCCAGCCCATTCCCAAAGTCCTAAGGACACCTTCCCTCATGCTAAATTAGTGGCGGCCACAGTGACCATCCTTGCCTTGCACGTGCCTCAGGAGCTCCTGCTGCACCCTCTCAACCCCGGCCTCCTGCTTCTGCCCTGTCCACAGCCCCTCTTGGCTTCGTACTCACCAGGATGCTGCTTCTACCCTCTGCTCCTCGGCCCAGCTCACAGTCTCCTGGCCTCCCAGGGTCTAGGCCCCCACTTGCTGGCCCCTCCCCGCCCCCCCCCACCGGGTGCCAGGGGCCGCCTGCCTCCAGGGCCCAGCTCCTCCCTGTCCCCGGGGGAGGGGGGCACAAAAGGGCCCTTGTCACCAGTGCTCAACTGGGCAGCCTGATGCCTGGGTTCTACTATCTCCTTCCTGGAGGGGATGGGGTTGGCTGCCTTACTTGATCCCCCGCATCACTACACACCCTGGTTCTGAGTCCCTGGGAGGGCGTTCTAATATCTCTGAGCATCTCAGACTGAGAAACAGAAGGCACTGTCCTCAACTTCCAAGGAATCTTGGTGGCAACGATAGGTATAATTAATGCTGGTCCCCGGAGGCAACAGAGGCTGGTGCGGGTGGGAGAAGACAGGACCTTGCCACTCACAGCTTCAGTTACGTTCACCCTCCCTTAGAAACACTTCCCTGGATCATGTTTGGTGCCTGCATCCTGGCCGATTTTCTTCTAGGCTCTTCTTGCCATTGGAAATGACCTTAGGTATTGACTGTCTCCTCCCTTGAGAACATGACCTCCATAAGGACAAGGGCTTTGCCTGCTTAGTCTCAATCTATCCTGCTTGTAGAACAACTCCTGGCAGAGTTAAACTTCATAAACGAGAGTGAACGTGTGAATGTGTCCATCCAATACCCTGTGGCACCTTCTGACTGAAGGCTTTGCACTGGCTCCTTCCTCTTGGAAAGCTCCCCTACCTCATCTCACACCCCACTCCGCCCTAGCCACAGCCTGCTCATCCTTCCCACTCTGTGAGTGGATGCCACTTTCTCTGGAAGCCTGCCTGCCTTCTCACGAAGCCAAGCCCCTCCACTTAAATGCTGCACTGTCTGTCCACAGCCCTCGGCACACCTGCCAACCTGCACTATCGATGAGCTCTTTAACCTCCAGCCCAGAGTGCCCAGAGGGCAGCATTTTCATGTGTCTGTCTGTCTGTCTGTCTGTCTTGTTCACCCTGTGTTCCCTGGAACAGAGCCTGGTGCACAGAGGGTGCTCAGCGAGGGCTCTGCTGACTCTGAGCTGGCTGGGGACCCTTTGTGGGTAGATTCCATAGTGATCCTCCTGCCAACACAGCCCCTCCCATTGGTCACGATCTCTACAAGGTGGTGGCAGGCACCTGGCAGTGGTGTGATAAAGTGTAGTAGTGGTTTGACTGTGAGCTATTCAGTCACACTGGGGCATCTTCTGCCCTCCTGTAGGCCACAGCAGTGGAGAGAGAATGTGGGTGGGGAGGATCCTTTCTCCCAAGGGAAAACCTGGGGTGTGAGTGTAGGGGGGTGAGGGACGGGGAAATCCCTCAGACCAGGGAGTGAGGAGTCAGAGAAGGCTGAACGGAGGGGGAAGGGGTGTCCCACCCCCATCTCAGGCTTCATGATGTCAGACTCTGCCCGTGCCTTTCCCAGTCAGGAACAAAGGCCCATTGAGAGTGGGGCGGGGCTTGAACGCCTGGGTTCTGGAGAAGAGAGGGGCCTGGTGCCTGGACTTCGGGGGTGGACACCAAGATCCTGGGGTACTCATATGTCACTACCTTCAGCATCAGCACTAAACCTCTTGGGGTCATATGTTTAGTTTTGGGTGGTCCATCTCCTCTGAGTTTGAACTGACGGCTGTCCCTGGGGGAAGGGCGAATAGGCAAGTGCATCCTTCAGAGAACACTGGCAACTATCACTGAAATCTGAAAACTTGAGTCTCCAGACCACGTGAGAGGATGAGGGTCTGGAGAGCACATGTCTGCCTAAAGGGGAGACGTGCCACTCACATCCAGCTACCAGCACTGCCGGATTACCTGATCTTTCCAGATATGGCAGGGGTGTTAGTTTGCTGGGGCTACTGTAACAAAGTACCACAAACTGAATGGCTTTAAGTTTATTGCCTCATAGTGCTGGAGGCTAGAAGTCTGAAGTCAAAATGTTGGCCTTTGCTTCTTTCTGAGGGCTGTGAATAAAGGATCTATGCTGGGCCTTTTTACTGGGCTTGTGTCTCTGTGTCCAAATTTCCCCTTTTCATAAGGACACCAGTGCCATTGGACTAGGACCCAAGCTGATGACCTCATTTTAACTGGATTCTCTACGGCCCCTGTCTCCAAATAAGGCCACAATCTGAGGTACTGCAAGTTAAGACTTCAACATATAAATTGGGGGTAGGGAAGCATTCTTTAACTCATAACATCAAGACTTCAGATTTGTATGTGAAGTATCTTGCTTTTTAGTTATTAGCCCAATTTTACCTAAAATATTGTACAGACAAGCAAAACTCCCTCAGAGGAGAATCAAGCCCTCAGGCCCACTTGCGTAATGCTTTCTTAAGTGGGAGCTGGTGCTTGATCCAACCAAGTGGCACTTGATGCCCTCAGCCAAAACTGACAGCTTCATGCCAGGAGTCCTCAAAGTGTGTCCCACCCCACCCCCATCAGCACCACCTGGGAGCTTGTTAGGAATGCAAGTTTCAGCCCCACCCCTACCTACTCACCTGCTGAGTCAGGAACTCTGGTGATGCGAACTGGGGAGATTCTGGTGCACGCTGAAGCTTGAGTATCTCTGCCTCTCATCTCCAGGACCACCTGGAGAACTTGCTAAGATGAGCTAAGAGTACTTGGTGCCATTAAATGGAATTAGCAAGTTCAAGTTTCTTATCTCCTGAAGATTTATTGAAGGAATCTGAGATAACTAATCCTTTACACTGATGAGGCACCCACAGTTTCCAGAACCATTTCACACTCTTCCTTTCCTGAGCAGGTCAACAGCCCCATCAGCTGAGAACTGTAGGGATACTTCTGGCCTTTTACACAAGAGGAGGCGGGGTCTGGGTGGGTGGAAGATGCCCGCAGGGTTGCGCAGCTAATAGGCGAGGCTCTCTAATTTGCTCCCTGCCTCTCAGTCTACATTCAGGAGAATCTCTCCCAGGGGATGAGCCTCTTGTGGCTTCGAAGGCAGGAGGCAGGAAGTTGATGGATAACTGGACTGATCTGGCTCCCAGTTGGGTTTAGTTTGACTCAAAGAGTTGATTCTTAAAAAATCAAATTCCTTTAAACAGCTGCCAATATTTTAAACATCAGAAAATTTTACACCAGAGTAAGGATTGCGACCTTCTTTGAAAAGCTCTAACCATGTTGGCCTGGCTTTGAGCATGGCAACCACCCCTGGGAGCCCTCTTTAGATAGGATCCGGGTCCCCACTTCCTGTCCATACACAACACTGATGCCAAATGGCCAAGGTCCTTTGTCATCATGCTCTTGTTTTTTTTCTTATGGGCTAGGAAGACAGTGAAATGCATCTCTTTTTATCATAAGTGGGGAGATCAGATACGTCGAGAAGGTACTGTTTTTAAGAATGGCAGAGACCTGAATTCCTTGCGGAGGTGAACAGTATTCTCCTATGTGTCTCACGTGCAGAGCGAGAGAGTAAAGCCTAAGAGGCTCTTATGAAACAAGTCCGTCACACTACTTTACCGTGTCTGCCTGGAAGGCCAGTAGTTCTCAAACGTGTTTGTCTCAGGACCTCTTTCTACAAAATTACTGAGGATTCAAAATTGTTTCTATTCAAGTGCGTTACATGTATAGTTGTTTCATGTATTAGAAATTAGCCATCAGAGTGATGCTGTCATTACATATCACAGAGCTTCTGAAAAACTCCACTGTATACTCATGTGAGAATGAGAGTAAAAGAGACAAGTAACCGGTTAGCTGTTTCCACCTGTGGAGCCCTACACAGAGCCCCAGACTCAACTTCGAGAACTTTTGCTGGGTATTTGAGTTTGTCACCAGTTTCAAGACTTCAAGAAACTTTGTTTAGTTTTCATTCCCTGCTTTTACAACATACATTCTAGGTCTTATACAGTGGGGCTTAGAGAACAGAAAATGAATTTCCTTTACCAAGTTTCCTTGCAGCTCCTCATACACACCCCACCAAGTACCAGCCCTAACAAGGCGGTGGCCAGAAGCCTGTGGCATAGGCCTTTGGCAGGGAGAAAGGGCAACAGTCACTCTGGTTTGGAAAATAAAAGCTAGAACCAGTCATTTTATTCTGAGACCATTCACAGAGTGTTGGAGGGCTGCAGGAATAAATAAGGGCAGGATGGGAGGGGCAGGGAGGCTCTATGTCTTGCAGCAGATCCCACAATTTGATTTATAACAGCAGCCACAACAGAAGATGCAGATGGGGAAGTGGGTGTCTCGCCTCGGCCTCTGGAGCCCCGGCTGTGGAAGGAAGAAAGAGTGAGCAGGTGTGGGCCCAGGGCAGGTAGTGGGAGGCTTGGAAGGGAGGCCCGGGCATTCTCACCGTCCAGCCAGACGTGGCTCCAGCTGCGTCCTGGGTCTGCAGGTCTGCGAGCTGTCTTCTCTGTGAAAGCAGAAGGGATAATGAGGACGACAGGGGCCCCAGCAGAGCTCCCAGATTTACCTCTACCAGCTCACTCCTCCCCAAATAGTTGGTGGCCTGTGCTCAGCTGGAATCCTAGGCGTGGCCTCTTTTTCTGGCCTTCTCTGCTTTCCACAGGCAGTTCTTCCTACAAACACCCCAGGTCTGTCCACAGCTCTCCCCACAGCTGCCACTCTTCTTTGGAACATGGCTCTCATTGGCCTGGACATAGCCCCAACCCTGGACAATCTCCCCCCACCTCGTCCTTACAGTCTGTATCAGTCAGATCACGGCCCTCCCCATTAGAAAAGCCTGCAGGGTTCTTATGACACTTAAGAGGGACATCAGTGTTTGCACGATTGCCTATGAGCCCTGGCATCTCCACTCCTCAATCTCATCTCCAAGTACCATTGCTTCCACTCCCTAAAGCCTCTGATTCACAAGAATGCCATGCTTGCCCCCAGCTGGGGTCTTTGCTTGCTGTCCCTTTCTCTTATCTTTCATGTCATTGGTCAAATAACATTTTCTCACGAAAACACGCCTGCTTGACTGCCAACCCTTGATCCCACCTATAGCACACCACCACCACCACCATTGTCACTCTACTACAATCTTGTACGTTATTCGTGATAGCATTTACTAAACACCATGATCTTGTTTCGTTTATTGACTAATTTCCTGAACAGGATGTAAGTTCCAGGAGACCAAACATCTCTCATCTACCTTGTTCACCGCTTGATCCCACTGTTTAGGACTTAACACAGAATAAGCACTGGATAAAAAACTGTGAAATTAGTTCGGGGCCCCCAGTCCCTGCCACTCAGGGCCCTGTCTCTACGTTAAACAGCTGCCCAT
The DNA here is from genome assembly GCA_003508835.1 of Eonycteris spelaea. Taxonomy (NCBI): domain Eukaryota; kingdom Metazoa; phylum Chordata; class Mammalia; order Chiroptera; family Pteropodidae; genus Eonycteris; species Eonycteris spelaea. The sequence goes on from PUFA01000139.1 coordinate 218,444, forward strand.
TCCCCCTTCCCCGGTTCTGAGCCCTGCCCAGTGCTGGGAGTCTCAGCTGCCCTCAGCAGTCCCCTCCCAGGGCCTGGCTCCCCAGTCCCAGCTGCCTGCTGAGCCAGGGCCCGTGGGCTCTCACCTGCTGCAAGAGAACTGAGGCACTGGTCAGGCTGGCCAGGATGAGGAGCAGGAGGCAGACAGCCTGGATTCGCGTGTTCAGTGACATTGTGTCGTCTGTACGGCTGTCCCACTGTCGGGTCTAGGATGAGCTCTGGTGTTTGGGCCCAGTTACAGTTTGCTTTTATGGGGCCTCCTGGGGAGGCGGGGGTGCTAAGCCCCCTCCCCTTTGTCCTAACTCATTTCCAAGAAGGTGGTGACACCGCCAGGCGGGAGAGATAAGCGGGAACAGAGCGACAGGGAACAGGGTTGTGTCACCCTCAGCCAGCAGAGGTGTGGCCAGGGGGTGGGGCAGACAGGGCGACAGACACATGCCTCTAGCCAGCCACCTGGGAAACACTTTCCCTGACATGACATCACCTTGTTGATCTCAGAAAAAATTCCCCTTTTCCCCCAGAGGTTGAATAGGTCGATGAGCAGGAGCAAGATGCCCTCATTCCCTACCCTTCGCTGAAGTCCTCATTCACATGGGGGATGGCTGTCCCTTGCTGGGCCCCTCAGGGGTGCCCATCACAACTCCCACAGCTTCCGTTTCTCTTCTGTAGGGAACATTGCGACAACCAGATGTGGGAGTTCGATTTGGCATGACTGCCCCCGGCGTGCACGTGGTCTTTTCCGAATGTCAGAACCTTAAGATGTCACCCTGGGGTCTGGAAAACGTTTCTGTGAACCCCTGATCACGAAAAACAACGGCAGCAATAGCAGCTAACGTGGGATGACTGCACCGCATACACGGCAGGTGTCTGTTGACTCACTTTTGTGTTAACTCTGCTGGTGCTACCTGTCTTTCTTCCAAGCAGCGCCTGCTTGTCCCATTCCAGGCTCTGCTCCGTTCTCAGGGGCGTGGGCTGCCTCCTCAGGCCCGAACCCCAGGGACCTGGCTTCCCAGCCGCTGCTCCCTCTTGGAGGAGCCCAGCATGCCCACCTGAGTCTTGTTTTCCTCACTTTACAGGACATGAGCTGAAAGCAGAGGCTGAGACACTTCCGAAGCCAGGGGCCGAAATGGCATTCCAGGCTGGGCGGCCTGGCCTTGGAGCCTGTGCTCTTCATCAGCAGGCTTCCTGCCTCCCCACACAGGAGCCCACACACACTCATGCTGGCTCGGTGGGGCCACTGCACTTCTCACCCTCACCCCACGCTCAGTGGCACTGTCCTGGCCACACTGACACCAGCCGTGGGGCATACACACCACAGGCAGCAGCCAGCACTACAAACTAGGGCTTTTTTCACAGAGCTGGTCCCCTAGCACTCCCCTGGAAGGGGAGATGAACCGAGGCTGCCTGAGTGTCCTAACTCCTACCTGAACCACGGGTAGTGGGTGCACACGGCCTGGGGGACCAATACACTTGATTTCAGAGATGGGGCTTTGGCCATTCTGCCTGATGCTAGAGCCATCCAGTGTCGACCCTTCCACTGGAGCCTGGGGATGCTGCCACCAAGGAATGAACACTTCTTCCCGGCCCTGTTGCCAAGACCTACTCAAACCACAAAAATGGAGGCCCCTGGGAAGTGAAAGCTGCCTTGTGCCATCTGCCTCCCATTCACTCCATGTTAGGCTCCTCCTGCTGCACACACTCTAAAAGATGGCCTCAGAGGAATGGCCAGAGAGGGAGGGGCTCCCTAATGGGAGAAACTAGTTGGGGACATTTGGAGCACACACAGGGTAGAGAACTCAGCAAGGCAGTGACTGGCAGGCCTAGATCCTGGGAGTGGATAGAGTTGCATGGGGGCTGCAGATTGAGGCAAGGACCAGTTAAAGGCTGATGCATGCTCAGCCGCAGGAAGACACAGCAGCATCCCCCAGCACTGCCAGGCATCACTGCATCTCCGCTCAGGCCAGGTTTCATCATCAGCCAGGGGCAGGGGTCACAGCACAGGCGCCAGAGCCACAGTACAAGGCGACAGGCTGACGGGCCAAGCCTGGCTTCCTGGCCATCTGCCTTCCTTGGGGTGGGGGGCTCAAGGCCAGGCCCCATCATTGGCTGGTGCAGAGGGGAGGGCTTCAGCCCAGAAGGGCAGGGCCAGGATCCAGTCCTGTTTTTAGGAACTGGTGACACAGGAGACCCCAACCTCTCCTCAAAAACATGGGTCATGTCCTTGACCCAACCTGCCCCTGCCCCCACACCACAAATACACACCTGGGGTCTCAAAGAGGATATTCATTCCTTAAATCCCCCACCCTGCCAGCCAACAGACTGGGTACCAGGCAGTACAGGATAGCAAGGGCTGGCACACGGCCACCAATACAACAGCTGAGGCCCGCACTGATGGAGCTCTGCACAGACCCTACGCCCCCTCCCCATACCTGAGATGGACAGATACACAAACAGACAAGGCGGGGCCACATGGGGCCAGTTTATTGCAGTTAAATACCTCTCTCTCTCTCTCTTTTTTGTCCATTTTTCCATAAAGAAAATTAAAACACACTCACACACACACACACACACACACACACACACACATACACACACCCAAAAGGGAGCAGGGATCAGAAACAAGAGGTGCGGTGGGACATGGCCTCCCTACTTAGGTCCAGGCCCCAGGGATAGTCCCCAAAGACTCCCATCCTTCCCATAAGCACCCTGTCTCAGTACCTCTAGAGACCACGGAGGCAGTAGGATATGGCAGGGCCTCTGTCCTCCTCCCTTTTGCCTCCAGGTGATACCAGAAGTGCTGGGGCTTAGTGGGGACCAGAAGGGACACAGACAGACAGGGGAGGGAGGGTATCATTTCCACGTTGAGGAGAGTAGTGGGTGCTTATCCACAGAAATGCATTATTTCTCCCCATTTTTTGTTAAAAATCTACTATAAAAAACGCAGCTGGGGAGGGACATCTGTCCCTCTCTGTGCTAAGGGCTGGGGAAGGGGGCAGCAGAGGCCGGGAGGAGGCCCCTGCCGCACGGTGGGGGTGGGCGTCACTGCCGGGTGCTCTCGCCCACCATCTCCAGGTTGTGCTGCTGCAGCTGGGCGCGAAGCACGGCATTCTCATTCTTCAGCTCCTCGATCTGGCAGACATGACAGGGGTCAAGGAGCCGGAGGTGGCTCCCTGCATCTTGGGTTCTGGGTCCCACACCCAGCTCCCACCCCTGACACTCACCTGTTGCCTCAGGAGCTCATTGTCCATCTGCAGCCGCTCGGCCTCCTTGAAGGTCTCCTGCATGCGCTGGTTGGTCTGGCGCAGCTCCCGGATGTAGTCACAGGCCTTCGACAGGATCCCTCCCTTACTCTGCAGGGTGGGCAAGAGCATTACAGCGAGCACTGCCTGTTGGCCTCGCCTACTGGCTCATCCCAAGACAACTGCCATGCCCAGTGGCCAGGAAGACTTTCTGGGAGAGGTTGGGGACACTCACCGCTCCCGTCTTGCTATTGTCTGCATTACAATCTGGAATGATTTTTGAAAGTTGGACAATCCAGTTGTTGATCTTGTCTCTCCGCCTCCGTTCCACTGCAGGAATAACAGCAGTAGTAACAGCTAGGTTTACATCACTTCTTGTGGGCCTAGGCAATTTACCTCCTGAGGTAGATGCCATTGGACCCCAGGACGCCGAGGCAGTGCAGGCCCTGTCCAAGGTCATACTGCTAGCAAATGCAGGGCCAAATCTGAACTTAGATAGGCAACTTCCATGCCCACTTTTCATTGCTTCTCAAGAGGAACAAGGAAAGTCTCAGCCTCAAGTGCCACACACACCTTTAAAGCAAAAACAACAGCTGGAGACTGAGGGTTCATTGTTTGCCTGCTCAGTGTATTTTAAAAATGTCAACATTTAAAAATTAAAAAAATTTCATACAATAATTGCATCTTTTGAAAAAGAGTTGGGCTACAGTGGGCATGAGTTCTTGGGAGGCAAGAATGGGCCAGAGTCCATTTACATGGGACCCAAGTGTCCCACTATCGTCCCCATGGCCCAAGCATTTAATTCTTCATAGCCCTCAGGTTTCCCCAGGGCTCTGGGTCTCATGATTCTGTTTTTGCTTTATTTTAAAAATCAGTCTAACCTCTTTTTTCCTTGTTTTAATAAATGAATGAACGAATGAGTGACTCTGACCATGTCTCCTCCTGCTTAAAACCCTTCTCTAAGACCCTGGCAGCAAAGCCCAGGGCCCCAGACTGGCCTCTGAGGTTCTCAGGGACCTGGCCCATCAGGGCATTGGGTCACCCAGAAATAACATGAACCTTACCTTGTAGGCCAGGGATGGCAACTAAGATTTCACTTGAAAACTCCAGATTTGTGATTTTATTCCATAAAATGCTAGTCTCACTCTGTCAACTGAATTGAGTGGAAGCTGCAGACAGGGCATATCTTCTCTTTGGCTCCTTACCTGGCCCACGTCCCAATCTTATGACAGCTGCCTGGGGTCCGCCTGCATCGGAACCTGAGACCCCTGGCTTGGGGCCTATTGAAGCAAAGCTGTCCCAGCCCTTCCCTACTTTCCAACCACAGTACTAGGCACTGGTGAGTACACATAAGAAAGCTGTTACCCCTCAACTCTCGCCCACACTCTCATGCTCCTGCCAGGATGGCCCCTGGACAAGTACAGGTGGTGTTTGCAGAGGACAAGTAGACTGTTTCTCAAGGTTGGGCAGTGCTGATGGGAGACAGGGGCGGAAGGGGAGAAGGTTCTAGAGAGAGTAGAGAGATGTAGCCCAGGAGCATGCCCTCCACTCCCTACCTCCTCTGAGGCCAGCACCACCCCTTACCTCACCCTGGGGTTCCTTCAAAGCACACACCTGGCCACTAACAGGCAAATCCCACTGTCTTCTCTTGGCCTTGGTTTTATCCACTCATTGCTGACTGGTCCTTCTCACCATCACGTGCTCCCTCACTTTGGCCCAGGTGACAAAACCTTCCTATGTGGACCCTACTTCTCCTTGGCCCCTCGTTCCCTCACTCCTCTTTCCACAGATACCTCCCTCATACCATGACAAGAACGGTGATCAGTACAGAATTCACCTGACCCCAGTCCTGGACCCCACTGCTGTCATAGTGAGTGGAACTATCCCATCAAGGACAGCCACGTCTCCCAGTCTTTGGGAACCCTATAGCCAAAAGCAGCAGCAGAGCTAAGCACAGTCCAGGCTTGGTAGCACTGCCCACCACATCCCTCAGCAATGTGTTCCACTCCCAAGGTTTCAACTGAGGAACTCAACAGCAGATGGCTCCTTGGTTTCCTTCTCTACCCTCATGCAGTCCAGCATTCATGAGCTTGGGCACCAGGCTACAGCTGTGTCTCCCATGTACTCCTCCATTCAAGCCACCGGGGGCAAGGAAAAGGGGTATGGCACATCTCCAGTTTGCAGTTACTTCTTAAAAACACATTCTGGGCAAGTTGAGTTTGAGGTGTCTGCATGCAGGCCACTCCGAGAGACTGGAGTCCACAGTGGATTCAACCTCTGTTCTGCTGGCACTCACTGCACCACTGTGAAGTGCACGTGAACAGGTGATACTAACACCACAGGATATAACTGAAGATTGTGCCAAGGGCCTGGGGTTGCCAGGGTGGAGCAATGATTTCTGCATGGGAATGGGATGGGGTGGTATTTTCAAAAACTTAGAGAAGAAACATTTGCACTAGTTTCTGAGGGGATGTGGGGGCATCAGGCAGACAGGTGTCAAGATCCCGGGAATGGTGACACGGAAATACACTGGGGGCTATGGAGCAATGTGGTAGGAAAAGGTTGTAAAAACAGGCAGTGAAGGCCTGAATGCCCTATTAATGGGTCTGGACCTCATCTCCTACTCTAAGGGTCCAGGTCCTCGAGTCTGAGGCCCTTCATTAAGCAGGTGGCAATGTGGTCAGTCCTGTCACTTGGGAAGACCATTTTGGCACATCTGAAATGGAGGAAGGCCAGTGAAGACCAAGACCATGTCCATTCCACAGAATTGCTTCAGTTGTACCCAGTTAAAACACAATTTAGAAGCAAAATCTGCCAGGACTAAAAGGAGAAATGGACAAATTCACAAATATACTTGGAGTTGTCAACACTCTCAGTAACTGACAAAACAAGCAGACAAAAAAACCAGGACAGAAACCTGAACACTGTCAGCCAACCTGACCTGGCTCACACTGGGAACGCTCCACCACAGCAGCAGGTACAAATTCCTGTCAAGTGCATATGGAAACTTTCACCAAGATAGACCACATTTAGAGCCATAAAACATGTCTCCATAAATTTCAAATAACTAACTGAAATTATATACCATACGTTCTCTAATTTTAATAAAACTAAATTAAAAAATCAATAACCAAGATATCTAGAATTAAGCAACACACTTCCAAATAACCCATGGGTCCAAAAAAAAAAAAAATCACTAGGAAAACTGGACAATATTTTGAACTGAATGATAATGAAAATACATTCAAATCGGTGTAGCTGAAGCACTGTTAAGAGTGAAATTTATAACTAGAAAACCTTGTATTAGGGGAAAAATAGGTTTAAAATAACCTTTAAAAAGCTAGAAAACAACCCAGCAAATTAAACCCAAAGTACAAGAAACAAATTAGTAATGTTAAGAGTGGAACCTAATGAAACAGAAAGAGCAATTCTATCAGCATTATAAAATCAGATTTTACATAGAGATCTGAATTTCTGGCTTCTCAGAGGTTCTGGCAACCGTGGACCCAAATTCTGGCATGGCGGCAATGGGCTGGCGCTGCAAAGATCACCCTTCAAGAAGGACACATGAGCCCCAGTTCACTGGGGGCCTGGAGATGGCCTCTGTGGTTACCAAGAAATGGAGAGAAGAATGTAAAAAATGAGAAACAGAAGCTGATTTAAAGTCGACTTCAGCACAGAATCTCAGGGTTTGGGGGTATGAGGGAAGAGGGAGAAGTTCAAGATGGCCCAGTTTTCAATTCTGGCTTAGGTAATTGTGACCAGGGTGACTTTTGCTGCTCTGGAAGAAGAAATTTGCATGGGAGCCTTTGGGGAGGGGAGACAGCAGGTTCTGTTTTAGAGGAGTTGAGTTTGAGGTATCTCAAGGACATCCAGAAATGGAGATTTTGAATGAGCAGCTCAAAATATGGGTCAGGAGGCTTGAGGGAATAATGATGTAGAAACACGTTTGCACATTGCCCACATAGGGGATGAGGAAGCCCTGGGGGGAAACATCAAGGAGCAGGTCTCACCTTCTTGGATTCACATAGAAAATGCCAGCAGAACCCCCTCCCCAGAGAAATGACAAACGCCTACAACTGGGGACGGGGCTTTGGGAATACTGACAGTCCCTGGGACTGACGGGGAGACCAGACCTTAAGAAACACCAATAGTAGAAGCAGTTTCCCAGCCTTCCCCAACGTGAAGAATCACCTGGAGAACTTGTCAAAATACAGACTCCTGAGCCTCCCTCTGACCTACCTACCCACTCATAACCTATGAGGACAGCCCTGGAGACCTTGATTATTAACAAGCTTCCTGGAGTGTTTGGGAAGCCCTGCTGAGAAGCAGACTGGGAAAAGGAGTGGCAAAATGGGTAAGAGAATTGGAGCAGATAGAGCAGAAAGGATCATTACTGAAAGAAGTGGAATAGGCAGGGCCAGATGCTTGGAATGCAGACAGGAAAGGAAGTCAATTGATTTGGCAATGCAGTCGTCACGGATGACCTTAAACGGAGCCATTTTGGTAGAGAAAAGAGCCAGACTGTCAAGGATACAGGGAGGATGGGTAGAGCGTAGGTCAAATACCGTGAAGGTTAGAAGAGAGGTCAGGATACAGCTGGAGGGTAGGAGCGAGGTTATGAAAAGCCTAATTTTTGTAGGAGAAAGATTCTACACTGTTTGCAGGTGGATCAATCCAGTGAAAGGCAGAGAGTGAGAGTGGGGTAAAGGGTGGCTGGATGGTATCCCAAGAGTGGTTGGCTGCAGTCTTACCAGGAGACAGACCATACAGCCAGGAGTCTCACACATCTAAGCTTGCTGTACCCTCAGTTATTAGCCTCTGTAGGAAGCAGGTTAACATTATTTACAGAGAACTAAACAAGTGCAGGAAAGAACCAGCCTGAGGTCGTATGACATAAGCAGTAAAAACAGGACTGCTGGGTAGCCTACAGAAGACCACTTAACTCACCACACCCAAAAACCAAGCTCAGGCTCACCCCTTTCCTTTTTAAACCAACCTGACCCCATCACGAAACCCTGATTCACGAAATCCTGATTCTTCAGCCTTGGAATCTTCTCCCACACCCTCCCACCCTCCATGCCCTGTCCTGTCTCAGGCCTCACAGCTCTAGTCACCTCCTGTTTTTCTAGCTTTTCATATCCCATTCCCTTACTATCTAGCCTCTATACACAAACCCCTCTGCTGACTTTCCCTCACACTACCATAAAAGTCCAGGAGCAGGGACACTGGGAGGGCCTCTTACAAGGCTCCATGTGATCTGGCCCTGACCAGCCCTACTGCTACTCCACCAGCTTCCTTTTTCCTTTCCTGAATTCTGCTCTTCAGACGCACCAAGTCTGTTCTGGTTCAGGCTTGGGTATTTGCACTTGCTTGTCCCTCTGCCTGGGACTGTTCCCTAGCACTTGGCTGACCCATTTCTTAAGTTTCATTAAGGCCTCTGCTCAAATGTCACCTCTCAGAGACCTATATTGCCATTATTACCCTCCGTCTTCCTACCCAAATTTATCTTCTTTCATGTGCCTTATGATGCTACATTTCAGCTTTGGGAAATTTGTCTCTCCCACGAGAATAACACTAATGAGAGCCAAGACCTCATCTGACATATCATCCACTGTACCTGAGAACCAAAAACAGTGGCCAGCATAGTACGTGCACAAGGAATGACCACCTGCGCTGCTTAGATCGCAGCTGCACAGGCCCACCCGCAATCGAACAATTTCAGAACTCTCAGGGCCTCACCCTGGCATTCGTGGCCTTCCTGCAACAACCAAACCAGCGCCCCTGAAGCACCCTGACTCTATTCTGCCTTCTCTCTTCCAGCCTGTCCTCCCCTCTGCCTGACAGCTCTCACCCCCGAAGACCACCTCCCTGGGAAAGCGTCATCTAACCGCCCCCCCCCAGTCAGCGTTCAGATACCAGCCTGAACTCCTCTGAGCCTCCCTGATACTCCAGGCCATGCCCACACCTGACCAAGGGCACATGCTGCTCAGCCTGGAATCCACCTTCAAGAAATGTTTGTAGAAGGAAAATTGTTTGGGTATACGTATTCCCTGAATTTTCATGCTACTATGTCCACCGTAGTGGCACTGGGAGCAAGGGCTGGGGTGGGAGACTAGGGGACAGCAAATAGGGCCAAAATGACCTTAGGGTGGATCTGGTGTTTATGGGAAGGGCAGGATGCTCCAGCCTTGGTCAGCCAGAGGCACAACTTCCTGTAGTTTCATCTTCACATGTGCTCCCTGTCAGACCAGAGCTACTTCTGAAAGCCATGTGGGCAGGGGAATGAGGGACTCAAACACAACAGGTGCCACTGCAAAGATAAGTCTGGGGGAGCAGATCAATCTAATTTTTCAAAAGGAGCAAGAAATCCATATATGAAACCTGCTATTTAAAAAAATTTTTTTTAGGCAACCCTTGGTTAACCTCACAGATTGCAAGGAACTTGTCAGCTTATAATCCTTTACTTTTTATTTTTTTATGCCTACAACACCTGGTCTTCCTAGGTGGTCTCTCATTCAAGTACTAACTAGGCCTGACCCTGCTTAGTTTCTGAGATTAGATGGGATCGGGCTTGTTCAGGTTGGCATGGCCATAGACGAAACCTGCCATTTTAGATGCTGGCCATTAACTCAAAATCCCTAGCCAGGATGACAAAACACATTGCAATCCATGCCTTTCTGTTCCAGACAAACAAACTTCCCCCACCCCTTTCTCCTTCTCCAGCATTCAACAAACACCTCTTGCATACTTGTAGCATGTTATGTGACTCCAAATACCAGGCTTGGCTGTGCACATGAGGCCAAAGCCTGGGTTGGACAGGGAGCTCCACCTTGACCTTACCTTCATTGTGCTGAGCTCTCCTTCTCTCATCCCGTGGTGTTCTGGTTCCATCAATTTTCCTAGATGAGGGAAAAAATGGGCAAGTGTTATCTCAGGCTTTGTTTATCCAAAAATTTAATAATGAGTCAGACTTGAAGAAAATAATCTTTGCAAGACAAATCCACATGCAGAAAGAGAAAATGACATTTTATTTATACTAGAGAAGCAGAAACAGACCAAAAATACACCTAGTGCCTCAACTGCCTGGCTTGCACTCCAGAAAACCCTCCCTTCCTTCAGCCCCACACCAGGCTCTCCTAGTGTCCCCTGCTTCTGGGCCCAGGTCTCCTGCACATACGGGGAGTAGGGGTGTGTCCGGGGTGCAATCGTCCTTTGCGTCCCCGTCTGAAGCACGTCCTGGGGTGTCATCATGACATAGAACTGGCCTGTAGGGAAAGCACAGGTTAGTGTTAGAATTGGGAGCAGAGTTAGAATTGACTGGGGGTGCCCTGCCAAGTCTGTTGCCTCCCTTGCCTTCCGCCTTGGCCCTTTCCTCCCTTTACCTCCGGCCTGCAAGCTCTGATCTGTGGTCTGTACCGACACAGCCGTGGTATCTCCCACACTGGATGCTGGGAAATAGGCAAATCGTGCCTCTCCACTGACAGCCTCAGCTGCTGGGCTGCCGCCATTGCTGAAGGGATTTTGGATTACAGCCTAGAGAGTAGGAGGACACAGGAACCACCCTTAGCCATCTTCGTTCCCCAGCCCAATCCCTTGTTGCCCTGTTTGACATTTATTGCATTCTCTATGGAGAATGGGGAATCCCTCTGCATGTGCCACTCTGCCTTATACCTCAGATGACCCTGAAACTTGCAGACACTCAACAATCACTGGATGAACTAGTAGACTTTAAAAGACTAGTAGATCTCTAAAAGACTTTTCTATTACCATCATCCCATCTTTACAGGAAAACAAAAACAAAAACCACTATATTCCAAAGACCTTACCCACGGTTTCACTGTGAAGAACAAGAATTTGACCCATACAGCCCGAAGGCAGCATCTGTGTCCCACCTGTCCCACCCCACTGGGGCTCCCCAACAGTGTTCCCTCTCCATCCTCCCAGGAGTCGCTGGGCACCTACCAGTGGGAAGGGTGCTGCAGGACCCGGGGGCACAGAGGCAGCAGCGGGACCAGGGCGCTGGGCTGCCCCATCCACACCCACCTGGGTCACAGCCTGCTGCCCCCCTGTGAAGGCAGCCGTAGACACGACGCTGACGGCGCCTGCTGTGTCCCCCTGGCCATCCAGCTGACCATCAGTCACCTGGACTACGCGGTATGTCACCTGCAGGGGGCGGCAGAGCAGCAAGACCAGTGCTGGGGCCCAGGCAGGGGCCAGGTCCGAGCCCCTCCCAGCCCGTTAGCTCGACCCTCTGCTCAACCCTCTTACTTGCTCACCAGGCTCCCGGCCCGCAGCCTCACCTGTCCTCCATTATTCTCTGTGCGGAACTGGTACTGGATGTTGTGGTCGCCGAACGCCGCCTGCTGGACGCTGGCGATGGCCACTGCTGTCTGCTCCTCCGCCCCAGGGCCGTCCCCGCCTGCGGTCGGAGGGTAGGGGGATGGTCAGCGGTCGCGTGGGTCTGGGCGGCCCCAGTGCCCACCCCGGGCGCAGGCCCCAGCTCGGTGGGCCCCGCGAGCGCTCACCCTCCTGCAGCTCGACGCCCTCTTCTGCTTCGGGTCCCTTGTCGTGACTGCAGAGAGAGCGAGAAGAGGGGGTTAGGGCCGCTCGCGCCCCCGCCCCTTTGCCCAGGTGCAGGGCCCCATCCTGCTTGGCCCATTCCGGGGCTGCCGCACCGCTAGCAGCGGGAACCGGGGGTATTAGCGCGGGGCCCCCTCCCCTGCGGCCTCCATTTTGAGCTGGGCCCGGCTGTCGCTTGGGATCATGGCGGCCCGGCCAGGCCGAAGGGCCGCAGCCAGGGCGCACGGGGGCATGGACCGGCCTGGCACCCTTACCTGGCGGCGGCAGCAGCGGTAGCCGAGGCAGCGGGATCCAGACCCGGGTCCAACATGTCCATGGGGGGGTGGGGGCGGGGGGGCGCGGGGCCCGGGGGAGGGGAGGGGTGGGGTGGGGAGGGGAGGGAGGGGAGGGGGCGGGCGGCCGGGGGGCCCCCGAGCCCGGCGCTCACGCCGCGCGGCAGGAGGGGACGGAGGAGACACGGGAGCCGCTCGCGCTGATCACGGGGACAAACAGTGGGGTCATGTGAGGAGGAGATGCCGCCGCCGCTGCCGCCGCCGCTTTTCCTGCAGCCGCCGCCTCCGCCCGCCTGCCGGCTCGCGGCGGCTCTAAGCTCCGGGACGCGGCGCGGCCGCCCCCCGCCCGCTGCACGCGGCCCTTGGGCCTCCTTCCCTGAGCCGCCGCCGCCGCCGCGACTTTTTTAAAACCCGGTCCGCCCTGGACGGCTGCCGCCTCCTCCCTGGGTCGCCGGCTCGAGCGTCCGCCGCTCGGCCTGGTCCAGTCCGGCAGCGGATCGCTGCTGCAGCGGCCGCCGCTTTCTATTTTTTTCCCCTTTTTTTTCCTCCTTTACTTGAGCTGCGCGCGCGCGGCGGCGGCGGCAGCGCGAGCCCGGGGCCGACGCGCGTGGGGGAGGGCAGCCCCCGGGGAGCGCGCGCGCTGTCTCCGATGGCGGGCGGGCGCGCGCCGGCCTGGGTCTCGACAGGGCGCGGGGTTGCCGCCACTGCCGCCGGGGCCGGCCGGCACTTGCCGACGGGCCGCCCAGGTGGAACGTGGGCCCGGATGGAACGCCGGGGGACGCGAAGGAGGGGCTGTGGTCGCCGGGACGAGGCAGACGGCAGGGTTTGGAGACAGTAAAGTAGGTCGAGGGGGGAGGGGGTGAGTGGAAGGGAGAGGAGAACGCGCACGCGCGCTCCCGGCGTTTGGGCTGAGGAGCGCGAAGGCGGGGGCCGGGGCGCATGCGCACGTCTGGGCGGGGCCGGGGCGCGCACGCAGGACCGGGCGGAGCCAGCGTGAGGCACGTACTCCCTGCCAGAGCTGGTCCTTTCCTCTAGCCCAGGACACTAGTCCCAGTAGAGAAGGGGACACGCGGCCTTGTACAGGCCCACAGGAGAGCTTCCCAACTCCCTGCCCCTAGCAGCAAAACAAACGCTTCCCTCCAGACTACGGCTTTGTGATCATATATTTTATTAGACAGGGAAGATCATCAGTAGTCCTTCAAATTAAAAAAGTACAAAAACTACATACAAAATGTGAGATCAGACGACTAAACTTTCCCGACTCAGGGCCAAGTTCTGCAAAGTAGAAAGAAAAAGGTGTGAGCTTCGGGCTGAAGAAGATGCAGGACAGGTCTTAAAGCCAGGGGTGTACACTTACCTTCTTAAGCCTCCGCTCGCGGGAAGCCTGGGAGTCTGTCTCAGAGTAAGGGGGAGGTGCTGGAGGGTAGTAGGCTTCCTCTTCATCTTCCTCTCTGTAAGGTTTCCTCTCTGCTGGCCCCTTTTTCCTTAAGGCCTCTTCCAGAAGCCGCCCATCATATTGGGGGTCCCTGGACCTGGAACCATTGTCCGGAGGGTCCCGGGAGCGGTGGTAGTGAGACCTAGGGTCAGCATGAGGGCGGTCTCTAGATCTGGAATCGTCATAGTGGGGATCCTTGGAGTGTGGAAAACCCCTTGGGTTGTCTTGGTCATAGAGGTCATCACGGCTGCGGCTTCGGGGGGTTACATAAGCTCGATCTCTCCTTCCACTACTTGGGGAGACCTCCTCCCCGATTCAGCAGAGCTTGGCCACGTGAGGTCATCCAGAGCATCCACAGAGCGGGCCCGGGGCCGCCCAGCCCCCCAGCCACTCCTGGGCCTCTCTGTGAGGGTTTCTGGATCCCACCTCCTGGGACTATGGGGGGAGCGGTGACCCCATTCCTCATCCCGGATCGGGGTGAGGGCAGGGCCCCGGGAAGGCCGGGATCTCCAGTCGTCCTCATGGAGGGAGGTCACTTCACTCATGGCTGTAGGGAAAGGAAGTGTTACTGACTTCTGGGAAGTCAGGACTTGATTCCAGGAGTTCCAGGGTCTAACAGTATCACCCTTTGGCTAGACTTCTCATCTGTTAAGGGATAATACACAAGATCGCATACACTTCTCACTGTGGTTACACTAAGGAAGGAGGGACTATATCCAGCATTTGCAGCAAGCATCCCTTGGATAAGTTATTAGGGAGATATGCTTCCCCTTCCCCTCTTAGGATCCCCCAAACTCCATGGCTCCTACTCACCCCGCTCTATACGGCCATTGGGAGGGCCAGGTCGAGAAGGGTCAAAGTTGGCCAGCTCTTTCTCCATGTAGTATAGGACCCTCATGGAGTCATCCTGCTGGTTGGCCTGAATCCTGTAGCCACTACGGACTTCTAGGGACAAGAGATAGAGGTGATCACTTTGAGTACTGGCCCAGCCCCTTTCCCTACAGGCATGACTAACCTTATAACGATTGGTTCTTACCAGAGGTCACACTGCTGTCTGCTTCACGAAGCAGGGGTACTTGAGAGCTGTGGCCACCTACTGAGGGAGACTGGCTGTCAGTGGCCATCCACCCTGAGCAAAGCCATGCATTCCCAGCCCCCTCTTCCCTGCCCCAAGTACCCTGTTCTTTCCAGTCCCATACCCTTTAGTGCCCAAACACCCAGCCTACTACTGTCCCAGCTGCTCCTGGCTCCTCCAGGACTCACCTGAACTATTCCTGTCGAAGTCTCCAGGGTACTGGTTGTAGACAGGGCCCATGGGAATCATGGCTCCCGGGGTGGGGTCTTGGCAGGGGAGAGGTATGCATAGGTGCTGGGAGCGTAGATGCTTGGGACACCTGAGGTGGCTGCTTTGCCAGCAGCATACACTGGGAAGACAGAAACCATGAGAAAGTGGCCAGGAGCCATGCTGCCCTTCCTGTGATAGAAGGTCTGGAGGGACATGTACCTGGACCTCCTCCCCATCCCCACCCCCAGCCCTGGAGCTTCCTTTGGCACTTGGGTGGTTTCTGCAGGCCATTACCTTCATTGAGTCCACATCTCCTGTGTGATTCCTCATAGAGCTCTGAGGACAGGGGTGCACAATGGCAACCTGTGGCCTCAATCTGACAGGCCAGTGTTTTGACAGTTTGCTAACATTTGTTGAGGTTTTACATAAAATCCCAATTTTCTAGCCACCGTATCAGATGTGACCACCTGGGCCTGCATTCTTACAGAGCAACGGGGCAAAGCTGATCTTTTAGATAAAGCCCATGTGCTGTACCCCCAGGCTGGGATCCTCATGGTCAGCTGAGCGCTGTTCTAGAAAAGGAACCATCTGGGGGTAGGGGAGATACCATGTCTTCTCCCCATGGAGTCTTCCAGACTTAGATGCCAGGATTATGAGGGCTCAGAGTTCACTTGCCTCAGCCAAGCAGCAAAGTATCTCTAATGTTTCTAACTAGTGGGAGGTACCCACTCCCGCTCCTCCTTGGTCCCCTTCTGGTTCTAGGATTGATGGTTCAAGGGCAAATCTTCCTTGCTGCCTTCCTCTCCAGGCAAGAGGCTGAGCTATGGTAGCTGCTCTTGCAGCAAAGTCATTGGGCCTGGGCAAGTCACTTCCTCCGTGGGCCTCCAATAGGAAAATGGGGGTGGGGGTGGAGGCACAGAGTGGGTAAGATAGGCTAAGAGAGTTCCCTTCCACCTCTGATTCTGTCTGGAAACAGAAGGCTCAGTGCTCAGTCCTCCCCAGGAGAAGCGCCCCCAGTGGCTGAAGTGATTGGATGTTTATAATTAGCAGTGGGAGCTGTTGCTCCCAGATGGCTCAGCAGGGCTGTGGCTATAGCTGTGGAGAAGTAACCTGGCCTCTGGCAAGAAGTTAATGGGGCCTCGGTTTGGGGTAACGAGGACTTGGGAAGGAGGGAATTTGTAGTCCAGGTCCCAGCCCTAGCCTTAATTAGTAAGGCAACTGCAAATTTGTTTGCTGCCCTTGGGGGTCCCTCCTCACCTGTGAAATGAATTAATGTCCACCTCCTAAGCCAGAAGCTTTCAACTTAAAATGACGAGAGAGAGATGGACAGCGTAAGTTTTCAGAGAGCAGTGGATTTTTTTTTCAGGGAAGTGATATTTTGAGAAACTAGGTTGCTCACCACTGAGCTAAATGACCATAAAACTAGCCTGCAGAGACTGAGCTACAGCCACTGCTGGGCACTCCTGGAGTCTTCCCTTAATGCTCACAACACCCCAAGGTCAGGACCTTGCAGAGAAGGAAACAAGCTCACAGAAGGGACACTTCTCATCTAAGGTCAGCTAGTGTGAGCGTCAGGGCTCTGATTTGCTCCCTGGTCCTCCATCATTGCCGATGCTGATAGCAGCAATGTCCAGTGGCTAGTGGGTATGGAACACTATGTAGGCAGAACCCTGCACTAAATGCTAGACACACCAGTTCCCCACATCCCCAGGCTCACCCTGTACAGAGGGCTCTGCTATGGCCCCACTATACAGAAGAGACTGAGGCTGAAGAGGGGAAGTCACTGGACTTCCAAGCAGGTAAGGCAGTGAGCCAGGCCTCAAACCTCCACTTGCCAAAGTTCACAGCACTTGCCAATGATTCTGCTGATAACACAGCTCAGACTGGGTGATACTTAAGTTATGGCATGCGTATAAGCACAAACATCTGTCTGGAGTACATGGGTCATTTCTTTACACTACCTGTTCACTACCGGCCTAGAAATGGCCAGGTGCCACGAGAGGAGCCGTTCTACCTCTTTTGTGGTCTCATGTTCTAGGTGCTCATCATGTATAGAGTTGTTCGTTTCTGTCATCTGTTCATCAGCCAAAGATATGGTGAACTTAATGATGAGAAAAGGGTGGAAGTGTTGACCCTAATAAGGACTAGTAGGGAAGTACGCTTTCCTGGCCAACATTCAATGCAAGAGACTAGATATCAGATATGTCTGAATGTAAGACAGTGGCCAACATAAACTTCCATGTCAAAGCTGATGAAAATAGTTATCAACCGCATGCAGAGGTGCTGGTGTACCCAGGTGGTCCCTGAGGAGGGCCAATGTGGCAGTAGGAGGAGCCAGACTCCATTCCTTCCTTCCTTCCCCTTTAAACTCTGGTCCCACCTCCATTCCCAACCCTCCAGGTGCCACTGTAATGCGGTAGATATGTCTTTAAATATTATGTCCATGGAAAAGCCAAGTGTTTTATGGGTGTGGGTTTTTAAAATTTGCTTAAATTTTGTGGTACTGTAAACCTTGTTTGGTTTCTTACCTTTTTCACTTAAGATTTTATTTTTAAAGGGAATTTTACTTTCTAGGGAATGTTTTGTACTCTCTGATTTTTTTTCATCATGTTTATAGATTATACGTTCAAAAAGAAAAACTCAAAATAAATGAAGATTAACAATAAATGAAAAGTTGAAGTATGTTAGTAAAACTCTAAAACGGCCTGTCCTCCTTGCCCCACTTTCTCACAAACTGCTCACCTCTTAACCTCCAGATAAGTGGCACCTCCTCCCCCTTGACCCAGCAGGATACAAGTGGAGGTGGTCACGCCAGGGTCCACTTAGCCTCTGGACAGCAAATTCTCTGGAAGGGCACCTGACGTAACAGCAGCAGGTGTGGGGAGCAGCACTGACACCAGCAATGCCAGGAGAGGAAGACAGGAACAGCCAGACAGATGACACAAACAGCCAGTCTGCAGAGAGATGAGAACAGGCCGTGAGCCAGGAGGCCTGGGAGGGAACAGGGACACAGACACAGCAGGGCAGTGCAGAGACAGGTGGGATGAAACTATGTGCAAAGCTTGTATGGGAAGCTGTAGCCCTTGCTGGAATTCTCCATGCCAGACCACTGGGGAGCGGCAGCAGAGAGATGTTCGCCCCTCTACAACTCAGGCCAATCCCAAAGTTAGGGAACGTACCTTGGGCGCATGGGGGCAAGGCAGAAAACAAGAGGTGACTTGGCCAGAGCAAAGACAGGCAGTAGCCTCAGAGAGGTGATAGAGAGCCAGCTGCCCAGATCCCAGAACCCAGAAGAGCACTACAACCACCAGTCACAGGAGCCTCCTGTCTACACCCCAGGCCACCCCAGTCATCCTGGCCCACCCCAAAGCCCAGAGCCAGGTCACTACATGCCTTAGAGTTGGAGTCAGGCAAGGTTAGTGGGGGTCCACAGCGAGCGGTGTTTAGAGTGGGGAATACTTAGAAGTGGTAAGTGGTGTGGGACTCCACCCCCGTACCTTCCATGGGCCCCGCCTGAAAACCAGGTAAGAGCTCAGCCACCCCTGAGGTCCTGCCTGGAGGGACAAAAGAGAGACAGATTATGCTGGCAAGGGCCAGCCCAGGCCACCCCTCCTTGAAGCCCAGCTTTAGGCTCATCAAGGTGAAGATGTGCCCTGAAGCAGAGAACAGATAGGTGGCCTACAAGGGTCCTAGACCACGGTTCCTGCCCTCCACCCGCCCCCCATGTGGGTGCTGTTTTCCAGAAGGCTTCTGACACATAATTCACCCTCTCATGCCTCAGGGGATTCTGTTGCCCAGAAGAGTTACAGTGCATCTCCCATGGTTCTGAAGGAGTGACCTCAGTTTGGGCACCCCATCTCTTCTACATATATGGGTCCTATTGTCCTAAAGGGCTACATCCCATATGATAGGGACAGTCCTGTTGCATCACGTATAGTAGGCACAGTATTCTAGGGCCCATAAATGTTTTAATTTTATTTTTAAAATTTGAAGAAAAAACACCAAAGATATAATAATAAATTTGTCTTTATAGCAAAGCAATCATAAAATATTTTTTAATAGAAGAGGCCCATGAAGGCAAAAGGTGGTAAAGGATTGTGTGCTTGTGTACCTTGCTTTGACAATTCCCTGGTTTCAATTTCTAAGACATTAAGCAACTATAGACATAACCCACAAAAATGTGAACAAAAACTCTTCAAGATCCTCGATAATTTTTCAAGGTGTAAGCGGGTCCTAAGATTCCATTTTGATTACTACTAATGCAGACTGTGCATTTTACCAAAGGACATGAAGACGTTCTCTGGGTCACTGGTGCGCACATTCTGTCACCCACACGTGAAATCCGTCGCATGGTTTGAGCGCCCTGGAGCATGCTCCCCCATCATGTGCGCTCGTTCACACAGGCATTTCCTTGCATCACGCATAAGATGATGGCAGTGTATAGCCCAGCAGCATCTCACACATAGCACATACCACACGAGCCTTTATGTGTTCACTGAGAACAGAGCGTCTGACTAATGGCAGCATTCCCCACACGACAGTGGCTGTTGGTGGCTACCCGACTCTGCCCCTAGGCATCTGGAGGGACCTTGCCAGAGGGAAGCACTCACTGTATAAGCCACACAATGCCATCCCAGCAGGGCAGAAGCCCTGGGCTTTGGCAAGGGCTTCTGGGAGCAGATGTGGCGCTGGAGATGTGACAGAAGGTAAGTCCAGTTTCCCTTGAATTATACACACCATCAACCCTCTTCACTCATTGCCAATCAACTTGTAACACTTCTGTATTTTTAGAAAATAAGGCTGGGAAGAAGTTGAGCTCCACTCTCTTACCAATTCTCTCCACTCTTATTTGAAATATTGCCAGGGAAGGGGTCTCTGCCTAGGGTGCAGGGCACAGAGAAGCCCAAGTGACTGATGGTGCCATGAGGGGAGAGCAAAGCAGGTGACAGAGCCCAGAAAGCGAGCTGGAAGGCAGAGGGAGACACCCAGAAGAGGCAGAAGAGGCCCACATCCCCTCCCCTTCCAGGCACTCAGGGCCCAGCCCACTCACCCAGGACGATGAGCTCTGCGTAGGCCTCGTTGTTTCCCTGGAGGTCCTGGGCGAGACCACGGAGCAGTAATACACACCACTGTCCCCCCAAGCTGTCTGGTCAAAGGTCAGGTCAGCATCTGTATCAGGAGAGTGTGAGGCCACCATGAGGGAGGCCAGAGCCTCCTACCAAGGGGACAGCAGGGCAATGGGCAAGGAAGCAAGGCTGCAGATGTAACAAGTAACAACAAAACAATCTGTACCCAGGTTGTGCTTCCTCTTAGGCTCCACTTAATGGGGGCGGGTGTGTTTCTAGAAGTCTGGGAGGTGGGCAGTGTTATCTTTCCTAGCTTATAGATGAGATGACCGTACCCACCCAAAGTCATCCAGCTCATCAGTGTTGGAGCTCAGATGGTCTGACTCCAAGCAATGCTTCAGACTATAACCCTCCTCTGTACCACCTCTCAAAGCAGAAGTTACCTATCCCAGCATGAACCACCAGGGAGCTTGCTGTTGGCCCAGGATATGAGTCCAGGGTAAAAGACAAAGATAAATAGGCCAGACTCCAGGAATTGGAAGATGCCCAAGCATGAGAATGGGGGTGTGGGGTGGGGGGTGTCTTGGACCGGCCACAGTCCAGGTCGGCCCAAGGCTTGAGGACGCTCAGGCCTGAAGCAGCCCTGAGGCAAGGAGCCTGTTAATTACACCAGTAATGAAAGTCTGTCAGCACATCCGGTTTCCAATCTACTCCTCAGGCCCTAATTAGTCAAATCCCTGCAGCCATCCACCAGTGTGGAACAGTGTGGGACCCAGTAGGTAACTCCACCTCAGACCCATGGAGAGTAGGAGATAGGAGCACCCCCACAGCCACCCAGCACCTTCTTCCCAGCTGCTCTGTCACTGTGGCCCCTGCTGACCTGCCCCATGTACCCACTGTCCTTTTCCATGACAGCTGAGAGCAATAACTGTATGTGCACCAGTTTGCAGCACCTGGCATCCACTAGGGCATCAGCCGGTTGCCAAAGGAATGAAAGAACCAGAGCCTTCCTCCTCTGAAAGGAAGATTTTCCATCCATAAAAACCTCCTTTCAACGTCTATCTCCATCACCCCAAACGCCTTAACCTGCCTGGCCCACAAGGCCCTTGGCATGATCTGGCCACCAGTTACCACACCAGCCTCATCCCCACTGTTCTCCTTCACTCACTAGGCTCTGGACACATCAGCCTCCTCACTGTGCTGCAACATGCAGGACCCACCCTGCCTCGGTTCGCCCGCGTGCTGTGTTCCCAGACCCTCACAGGGCTGGTTCCATCCTGCTCGCACGGCTCCCTCACCCCACTGTTGAATTCTATCAGCCCGCATAGGGGCTAAGTGTCCCCGATCCCATCCCCAGGAGAATGTGGGCTCCATGCAAGCAGAAGGTGGTCTGCCTTGGTTATTGCTGAGTCCCCAGTGCCTGACACAGGGCCTGGCCCATACCCAGAAGGAACCCCTTCCCTCCTCACGTGACCTCTCATGGCATTTGTCTGTTCCAGCGTTCTAGGTACACGCTACATTCAAATAGGCCCTCGATACAGTCATTCATATTCAATACTGAGAGAGCATTCTATGCTCCAGGCCGTATCTGAGGCATGTGGTATACTTAAGAGCAACAGTTCTCCATGGACCTTTCAGAGGATCCCAGAAGTCAAAGTTATTTTGCATACTACTACTAAGATGTTATTTGCCTTTTTCACTCGCTCTCTGAATGTACTGTGGAGTTTTCCAGAGCCTATATGACATGGGCCGACACAACATACTGAACACAGAAGCAGCTTTGAGACTCCATTTCCTACTCAGACTTCAACATGTGCAAAAATATAAACTAATAAAACACTTTTTGTTGAAGTTTTTGGTTTGTTTTGGAAAATTTGGTGGTTTTTTTTTCATAAAAAGTATGTTATCTGTGTCAACCTATAAGGAGTTAAACACTGTCGTTTTAAATCTTTTTTAAACTTGCTAGATATAAAAACAAAGTTCTTCGAGGACCTCAGTCATCAAAAGTGTAGAGGCCTAAGACCAACAGTTTGAGAACCACTGGATATAAATCCTTGCCCTTAGCGAGCTCAGATTTTTTCTTAACTGGGAAAGAGAGACAAGTAAAACATTTAAATATATGGCATATCAGATAGTGTTAAGCAGTATCGAGAAAACCAATCAGGGAAGGCAGGCAGACAGTGCCAGTGTGGAGGTGAGGGTTGTGCAAGTATAACTAGGGTGACCTTTGGGCAAATAAGGAGTAGAGGACACGACTCCTCTCCATGGTCACACATCTAGCTACTGAGTACTGTGCGCTGGGTCCTTTTGCACATATTCTTTCACTGAATCCTTACAGAACTCTGACTATATTCTCCCAAGCCTTCCGGACTCTCCAGAACACCATCATTTTCCCACCTTATCTTTAAACCAGACTCTGGCGGCTCCTTTCCAAACCCAGAGCTCAAGCGTAGGTTCCTGCTCAGGGCCGAATTGGTGGACAGGAACCCCCACCCCCAACGAAAGTTCACAGGCCAGGATCTGAAATCTGGGCTCCCGGACTCAGATCTGGGACTCAATTGCGTTTTGTTTGGCCTGCATGTTTCTAAAACCTATGAAAAACAGCTTTCCGGCTTCTTTTGATCAATTCTAAGGCCTGGGCCCACCTCCTTCCTGCAAGGCGCACCCTGTTCCCGGCCTGTTCTATTCTACATCTAATCCTGATGCACTGGGCTGGGCATTGCTGTTTTAGATGCAGGGAGAAGATGCCGGGTCTCCAGTTGGGAACAGAAGCTGGGCCTCCTCCACACCTGTGGGACTCTGGGTCCTTATCCACACACAGCACAGGCGGCCCTCATGGGCTCTCTGGTCCAGTGTTACTGAGTAGGGGGCACATGGACCCCAAGCAGTCTGAGGAAGTAGAAACAGGGCTCCTATTCTGGTGCCCTTTGTCACCAAAGCAGGGAAGAATGAAGGGGCAGCAGAACCCACCCAAGCTGGGGAACTGAGGTAAACCACCATTATAGTTTGCCCAGGACGATTTTCACTTAAAACCCAACAACTGGTGACTCCAGGAACACCACAGGAAAGTCTACTTTTCTCCATCCTCAAAGCTGAAATGGAGGAAGTTCCCATGGCTACTGGGTTTCCTGAGAGGACATACACACAATGAATGCTTGCAAATCACAGCTTGTATCAAACACAGGGCTAGGTCAAGACAGCTTGAAAGACCTGGGCCTGTGAGGCCTCTGGAGCATGAAGAGTCTGCCCCAGCTAGAGCTGAGGGTCACTCTGGAGTTTGGGACTCAGCAGATGAGGTGCATTCCAGCCAGCCTTTGAGGACACTCTCAGTACTTGGGCTGTCCTGACAGGGCTGCCGGACAGTCATGCCTGGCGCTGGCCAGAGAGGTCCCTGCGGTATGGGGGAGGAGGCCTGGACAGCTTGAGCCCCAAGAAACTCTCCATCCTCAAGAACAGGAGGATGTTTTGGGCTGAGCTGCCCATGGAAATTCAGGGCAAGTAGGTCTGGTCCCTCCCCAAAACAAGACTAACAGACTCTGTCCCTGGAACCTTGCCTTTCGCTCACAGTCTAGACAGAGTAAGGGAAGGAGCATGTGCCATGCCCTGGTCTCTTGGGGTCTACAAAAGGATGCTTCCTTCATTCCCAAGATTAAAACTCGAATCTTGTTTAAGACAGTGAAAAGACAAACCCATTAAGTGGGTGAGCCTTCACTCCTCACCCACTGCTGCCCATCACCTTCTTCCCCGCCCTTTAGATTTTTTAGGGCCCAGTCCCTGTCCTTCCTCAAACCACATTCACAGAGGTCTTAAAGCGTGTGCCCGGGTCACTCGATACAGCACGTTACCCCGGTCTGTTTTATCGCAGCACTTAGTACTCTCTGATATTCTTACTCTTTATCTGCTTGTTTACTGCCTGCCTCACCCCACTAAGCATGTCACCTCCTTGAAGGCAGGGATATGGCTGTCCCCATCACCACTCCATCTCCAGCACCTACAATTGCACCTGGAACTTAGTAGGTGATTAACAGATACCAACTGAATAAATGAATGGATGAATGAATGGCTTCTCCACCACCCCTTGGTCCCAACAGGGACTATCAGCCGGCAGCATTAAGGTTAAGGATAAAGGCTCTCAGGGTGGCCTGGGTTCAAATCCCAGCTCTGGATCTTTATTAGCTGTGTGTCTAGACTAGCTAGCTACTTAACCTCTCTGTGCCTCAGATGTCGAGTGCAAAATGTGGTTACGAAGACACAGTGGGAGAATGTATGTAAAGTGCCTGGCAAATCGCTTTTGCCATTAACATCTGTCACCACTTCAGTTCACTCATGTCACCTCCTCTGTGAGTGCTTTGCCGACCCCTGGGCAAGCAAAGGGCTTACCACTTAGAGACTAGATCCAAGTGTCTGAGAATACCAGCCATTACCAGCTGTGTGACTGTGTGCAAGTCATTTTGCCTCCCTGGACCTCTGTAAAATGACAACAGCAGAATCTACTCACAATTACTGCATGGTCTAAATGAATTAATCCATGTAAGCCTGGATTAGAGCCTGGCACACAGGCAGCCCTTTATAAATTGTTACTTATATAAATTTTACTTAATATCGCTGGTTGTTACTAATATTATAGAATCCCTGCCTCTCTCTGCATTACCCACGTTTTTTTTTATTTGCAAATACTTGACAGTATTATGTTTTATCTTTTTTGTCTCCCTCAATGGAATGCAAGCTCTATAAAGGAAGGGATTTGATAATTTTGTTTGCTGCTGTACTTCCAGGGCCTTGAAAAGTGCCTGTTATATGTCAGGTGCTCAATAAATATTTGCTGTTAAATAAAGGAATGGATGGATGGATAGGAGGAAGGATCCTGCTTTTGTCAGTCCCTTTGGACACTAGCACTGATGAGCTTCCAGATGGGGACTCCAGGTGGGAACTCCAGGTTGCACACAAGGGAACAAGCTCAAGCCTGTCCCTGTCCCCTTGCCATCTCCCTTGCCCACCCAACATACTTCCTGTTATGGTGATCCTCCGGCCCTGATAGTAGTCTCCCAGAGTCACGGCATTGCCCTGCTTGGTGGCCACAACCCTGACAGTGCGCACGCTGTCCTGGCACTCCACATAGGGGTTGTAGCCCGGGTTACCAGCAGCCAGCTGGGCATTGAGCTGGTTGTCCACACTGGCTGGGGAAAAGGCATCAGCGATGCGGTCCCGGCAGAAAGACTTGTATTTCCAGATCACGATGGGTGCCGTGGGGGTCGTGGTCAACTGGTAGGTGCAGGGAAGGGTCACAGGCTGGAAGAGGATCACCACGTGGTAAGGGTCTGACACAGTCACCTGGATAGCGCTGGCAGGGGCTGAGGGTAAAAGGAGAGTCAGCAGGAACTGTTATGAGCTCTGGGGAATGCTTCAGTAGAAATGAGCAACATCACTTGTCACTAACTTGACACTTATTAAGTGCATGGTTTTACAGAGCACCTGGCACTCATTGTTCCTTAATCCCTGGGACTGGTGAGGCAGCTCTGATAATTATGCCCATTTTATGAACCCATGGGGCTGAAGTAGTAGGTGCAAGGCCAGATGGCCAGATTTCTTGGAACATCTTGTCCATCCCTCTTCCAGAGTGTGTCCTCTGAACCACCCAGGCTCCTCTTCCATTCTGAGAAAGGACTTCTCTCTGTAGCCTGTATAGGCAAGCTTGAACGGCCACCACAAAGTGCTGGAGGCCCCACTTCAAAAATGACCACAAAGTTTCCAAGTTCCAAGGGTTTTGTAAATTTGGCGGTTGGGGGTGGATGGGGTGTAAATTTTGTCTGAACTGCTTTGCCATTGAGTAGCTAAATCCCCTATAAAGTCTCCATCATTCTCCCACCTTACCCTACCCACAGACATCTCAAATGAACACGCCCAAAGTGCTTGCAGAAAGACAAAATTCCCCCAAGTCCCAACCCAAACAAACATCCGATCCAGTGAAAGCTTACCAGAGGACGGTTTCAAACCAAGTCCACAAGTCCATCCCACCAGACCCCTACGCACAGATACTTTGGAACCTAAAGGACATGGGCGCTGTTTCTTGATCTCTACTTCCAGGAAGCGCCTGATCCAGCCCTTGAGCGCCCGCGCCCCATTACCCCAAGACTTAGAAATCTCGGAGTGCGCCCAAGTCCCCATCCCGGCCTTTTCCAGTGATCCGGTGGTCCTTCACCTCTGCCCTACAAAGAGTCCCATTCTCCTAGCCGCTCCAGAGTTCGCGGTCCCGGAGTTTCACTTCCTGCTATCTCTGAACAAGGGCGGGGGACACGAAAGGGGGAATTCCCCTCACTCTTGCAGACAAGGGATCTCCGGTGACCCTGGGGAACGGGAGGTCCTCGTCTCTGCCTTCCCACTCCCCCAGCTCTCCTGCCTCGTTGGCGGTGTAGAACTCCGATCATCCACATTATAGTGCCCCCTCCCCGCCCTTCTCCGTACCAGGGGCCCCGGTCTCCTTACCTGTGCACAAGGTGCCGAGGAGCCACACGAGGAAGAAGACGACCGCGCCCCAACCCCGGGTCGCCGCGTAGGAGCCCAGCCCCACGGAAGGCCCTCGCGCCATTGGCGCCATCGCCGCAGTCTGGGACCTTCGCGTCCGTGCGTCCTCTCCCGGGTTCCCAGAGGGTTGGGGGCGCGGCGCGCACCAAGGCTGGGAGGGGTGCATGCTCCTCCCCTTCCCGCTTCCGTTCCTTATCCCTATTCCAAGCCCACCCTACCCTGTTCTAAGATTCTAATGAGCAGAAGCAACGTGGGTGAAGAACGCGTCCAGCTTTCGGGGAGAAACTTGCTTGACTCACTTTGGCTCTCCCAGCCACTCCACCCCCTAACACGCTCTGGGGAATGGATCAGCCCAGGTACACAGGGTGAGAATGGGAGGACTGGGCACAGGGATGGATGGCGGAAAGGGCTTCTCCACCTCCCTGCCCGGAAGTGGGCTGACCCAGGTGTGCTCCGGCCCCCTGGGTCGGAACCAAATGACCAGCGCGCCGGGAGGGCTCCAGCAGACCTGGGATCCTGTCCGGCCCCCTACCACTGGGTTAAGCCGAGCGGAGTGTGACTCACGAGAACCGAGACTCTGCTGGGGTGATTCACCTGTTGAGCGGGGCGGGTCCCAGCGCGCACCTGTTCCCTCTCACCCCTCTCCGCCACTGGCGATGGGCCCGCCTAGATACACCCTGCGGGGCGGGGCGAGTCTAAACGAGCTTAGAGCCGGCAGAGGTCTGTCTATATCGTCTGACTTTTCCACTAGTCCCGGGGTCCTTTTTGTCCCCGTGGTCTGAGGCGCTGTGGCCGCCATGTGTTTTTCACTTAAGTGACTTAAAGAACCAAGTGAGGTTTCCAGAAGGAAGAGAAGCTCTGCTCCCTTAAGGACGCCGGAGGGGAGCAGGCACAGGAAAAGTTGGAATATTACTTAAGAAGTTTTCTATTCTCCCCCCCCTCCGCCATTCCCATCTCGTGGTTTGGCCCCCGGGCATCCCTCGCCCCAGGTCCGGCCTCCGGAAACTGGCTCTTAAAGCGGCCCAGCGGGGGCGCGGGACTAAGGACGGGTTTCCGCCAAAGCTTCCCAAGGATCCGACCACCTGCGCTCTAGGGCGGGGCGAGGCGAGGCCACCGGAAAGCCGGGCGCTTTGCGAAGCTCTGCTGCCCCAAATGGCGGTTAGGGGAAGCGCGTCCTGGGGCACACTAGGCTCTTCCTTGGAGTAGACTCCCTGGAGGTGGCAAACTGGCCAGTGGCTGGCAAAATCGGTAACCAGGAATGTTTTGTTGGACCGGATCTTGTTAAAACTCAAGTAGGATCACATACCTCTGCTCAAAAGTTTCCTATGGCTCCCACTCCCAGCAGAAACCAAAATACCTACCTGTGGCATGCTCCTTCTCTGACTTCACCTCCTCTCAGTCACCCTGGCCTCCAAAGTGTGCTGCTCACACTCCAACTTCAGGCCCATTGCCCTTATTACACCCTCTGCAAGAACACCCTTAACCTAAGAAGGCCAGGCTTTACTTAAAGGTCACCTTTGCAGTGACACCTTCCCTGACCACTTTATAAAATTTCAACTTTCATATCCACTTTAAAAACGTTTTATTGTGGTAAAATATACATATCATTTTAAGCATTTGTAAGTGTGCAATTGAGCATTTATTACATTTACAATGTCATATACTCATCCCCACTATATCCTACGCTTTTCGTCATTCCCAATACAGACTCTGTACCAATTAAACCATAACTCCCCATTCCCACCTGTCCTCAGCCACTGGTTACTTCTTTCTCTAGCAAATTGCCTATTTTAGGTTCCTCATATAAGTGGAAGTATATAGCATTTGTCCTCCTGTGTCTGGCTTGTTCACTAGGCATGTTTTCAAGGCCCATCCATGTTGTAGTATATGAGGCAGGATAGTTAGCCCCTGCAAGTTCCTCCTCCCCTCCACCATGTGGCTCTAGCATTTTTCCTTAGTCCCTTACTTAGCCTTCTCCCTGTTTTGTTTCTGGTGTGAGACTCCAGCATGAGAAACAAACCAAGGCTGGGAGACCGGAGAAATGGCCTTGGGCAGCACCCCCTCCCCTCCAGGTGGCATAAGAAACAAGCCAAGACCTGGAGGCAGGCTAGATAGCTTTGGGACACCCTAGGAGTGGAATTGCTAGATCACATGATAGTTCTATTTTTAATCCTGAGGAACTGCCATACTGTTTTCCACATTGCTGTGCCTTTTACAGCAATGTAGGAAGGTTCTAATCTCTTTACATCCTCACCAACACTGATCATTTCCTGTTTTCTTGATTTTAGCCATCCCAGTGAGTGTGAAGTAGAATCTCATCATGGTTTTGATTTTTGTTTCCCTAATAACTAATGATAACTATCTTTTGATGAACTTATTGGATATTTGTATATCTTCTTTAGAGAAACGTCTACTCAAATCTTTGCCCATTTTTTTGTTGTTGAGCTGTAGTTCTTTTTATATTCTGTCAAGTATATAATCTGCAACTATTTTCCCATTCTGTAGGTTGCCTTTTTCACTTTCTTAATAGTGTTCTTTGATACCCAAAGGTTATTAATTTGATGAACTTCAGTTCATCTATTTTTTCTTTTGTTGTCTGTGCTTTTGGTGTCATATCTATGAAATCATTGCCAAATCATAGGTAATGAAAATTTTCCACCAATATTTTCTTCTAATGGTTTTATAGTTCTAGCTAAGTGAGGTCTTTGATCAATTTCAAGTTAATTTTTGTAAAAGGTATAAAGTAAGGGTCCAACTTTATTCTTTTGCATGTAGTTATCCAGTTTTTCCATCATTAGTCATTGAAAAGATTGTCCTTTACCCATTGAATGGTATTGACATCCTTGTCAAAAATAAATTGACCGTAGATGTGAAGGTTTATTTCTAGGTTCTCAATTCTATTCCATTGGTCTATATATCTGTCCTTCTGATAGCATCATACCTTTTTAATTATTAAAGCTTTGTAGTAAGTTTTTAATTTGGGAAGTTTAAGTTCTCTAACTTTATTCTTTTTCAAGGTTGTTTTGGCTATTCAGGACTCAGTGCAAGTCTGTATGAATTTGAAGATTTACTTCCATTCTTTGAAAAAGACTGATGGAATTTTGATAGGCATTGCATTGAATCTGTATATTGCTTTGGGTGATGTTGACATTTTAACAATGTTAAATCTTTCTACCTATAAACATGGAATGTCTTTCCACTTACTTAGACATTATTTTATTTTGTAGTTTTAGCAAAGTAGACTTTAGCAACCTTTTGTAGATTTAGCAAACTAGACTTTCACCTCCTTGGTTAGATTTATTCCTAAGTATTTAGCTCTTTTAGATACTATTGTAAATGTCCTCCTGAGGAACTGCCAAACTGTTTTCCACATTGCTGCACATTTTACATTACATTACAGCAATGCAGAAGGGTTCCAATCTCTCCACAGTTTAAAAAGGAATTTTTCTTTACTTTATTTAATTCTTGATTTTTATTTTTAATTTTTTTTAAATTAAAATTACTGGGGTGACATTGGTTAATAAAATCAAATAGGTTTCAAGTACGCAATTCATTAATATGTCATATGTATATTGCATTGTGTGTTCACCAACACCCAAAGTTAAATTTCCTTCGATCACCAAATATTTGATCCCACCTTTCCCCATATCCTCCTTTCCCCTCCCCACTTCTTTCTGGTAATCACTAATACACTGTACATGTCCACGAGTCTCTGTTTGTCATGTTTGTTTGTCGCTTTTAGATTTATGTCCCACATATGAGTGAAATTATATGTTCTCAACTTTTTCTGTCAGACTTATTTCACTTAGCGTGATAATTTCAGGATCCATCCATGTTGTCATAAGTGACAGTATTTTACCTTTTTTTTTTTGAGGACATGCTAAAACACATCAATAGCTTTTTATTTAAATACAAAAATCAAAACATTAAAGTTTACTTTAAAAATTATAGAAGTAATTAAAACATTTTACAGATTCTAAATTCTCTTATGAAACATCACTAATATTTCTGCCAATATCATATTTATTTTAAAGATTTTACCACTCACTTCCATGCCAAGTGTTAGATATGGTTGGCAATGTTAACTATCATTACAGTGGGACCTCTGAAAATTAAGTCTAGGCAACTCCCTCTTGTCAAAGTTGTTATATGTTTTGATTCTAATGTACAATAAGAGACCCAAGCAAGCAACTTGATTACTTCACATTTTCTAAAGATACTGATTCTCACTTTCTACAAAGTCATGTCTTATTTCACAGCAGAAAAAGACTTGACAGAGAGTTTAAATACAATTCCCCCAACTCCCTCCTTTTTTTTTTTTTTTTTTTTTTTTTTTTTTTTTTTTTTTTTTAGAGTTTCAACAGAGGACAGTATATTTAATTGAAACAGAGCAGGGATGGGAAAGAGTCATCATCCATCCTGGTCAGTCCTACTTTCACATTCATTAGGATGGTAAAGGAAAAATAAAACGAATGTTTTGTTTTTCTAAATCCCAACTTGAAATAGGATCACTCAAAGTATCCAAAATAAAAAATACCTAAGATAATACCAGAGACTATATGCTAAAATTTACTATTAAAAAAAAAATCTTCTGCACTAAAGGAATATAGTATAAATTATATTACCAACCTTCAAAAGTTAGCATGTAAAAATATTTCCGCTTCAAACCATTGCCTCTATATTCTATAGGAAATTCATAGATCAAAAACAAATATAGGGGCCTCAGATGCACTGGTTTATAATCTTAAGTATTAAAAAAGGAAAGTAACCTAGCTATGTCAGTAAGAGGAAGCAAAATTTCAGGAGTTTAGTATCTATCTTTAAATGATCATACAATTTTTTTAAAGCAAAGCAGTTTACATAGAAATAAATACTAGTACACACTAGAGGGGAAGGGTTAATAATCAATAAGAATGTAAAAAAAAATCTTCAAATCAGAAATGCTTTAGAATGTATACCACGAAGTCAATACTTCTCAGTGAGGAGGGAAGGTAAAAGACTTCCTCAATGGGAAAAAAAAAAAAAAAAAGCAAAATAAAGATCAAATTAAAAAAAAAAAGACAACTGTTAAAGAAAATGTTTGTTGACATTGATTTTTGTTTTAGACAAGGATATTACAACTATCACTTAAAGTTCAGTGGCACATTCTTGAGTAGGTCCTTAAGGCAATATATTTAAACTAATTCACAATTTGATTTGATGTTAACTTTTTAAACATCACCTCAAAATAATGCCCTCACAATAGCCTTTTAAAAATGTATTCAGATGCTTCAGAAAAAATAATGGTGGCTTTATTACATCAGCATTTCTTATGGCTGAGTAATATTCCATTGTATATATGTACTACATCTTTATCCAATCACCTATCAAAGGACACTTCACTTGTTTCTATGTCTTGGCCACCATGAATAATCGAAGTGCACATATCTTTGCGGATAAAGGTTTTTAAGTTTTTTGGGTAAATACCCAAAAGAGGGATTGCTGGGTCATATGGTAATTCTATTCTTAGTATTATTATTATTTTTTTAAAAGAAACTCCACACTATTTCCACAGTGGCTATACTAATGTACATTCCCACTAACAGGGTGTGAAGGTTCCTTTTTTCACCTACAACCTTTCCAACACTTGTTATTACCTGTCCCGTTGATGACAGACATTCTAACAGGGGTGAGGTGGTATCTCAATGTGGTTTTGACAGGCATTTCCCTAATAGCTAGTGCAGTTGAGCATCTTTTCATAATGTCTGTTGGCCATTTGTGTGTCTTCTGGGGAGAAGTGTCTGTTCAGGTCCTCTGCTCATTTTTAATTGGATTTTTTTTTATTTTGAGTTGTATGAATTCTTTGCATATTTTGGATATGAGGCCCTTATAGGGGACATCTTTTGCAAATATCTTCTCCCATTTAGATGGTCACCTTTTTATATTGTTGATGATTTCTTTTGCTATGCAGAAGCTTCTTAGTGCCATATAGTCCCATTTATTTACTTTTGCTTTTACTTCTCTTGCCTTTGAGTTCAAATTTATAAAATCCTCTCTGAATCTGAGGTCCGTGAGTTTAGTACCTAAGTTTGCTTTTATGCAATTTATTGTTTCAGGTTTTATATTTGGGTCTTTGATTCATTTTGAGTTAGTTTTTGTATATGGTGATAGGGAGCAGGCTTGAGAGAGGAGAGGAGGCATCTGAAAAAAATGCAAAAGGAAGGGCCTGCAGAAATGACCGACTCAGCTGGTTAAAACTGCTCCCCCGCCCCACTGCCGTTCTGCCCAGTGCTCTCCAGCTAAGCTGTTTCCCCATAGCTACCTCCCCCACCTCCAGGACTCTCCAGCTCATATCTGTTGATTCATAGCTTGCTATCCAACTAATGTTCTTATCTCTGTAGCTGTGTAGGAATAACAAGACTGTGTAAAACTGCTTGTTATGTTACAATTAGAGCTCAGCCTTTGGATAGGAATCCGCTGAGCAGGTGCCGGCATCAATAAGTGCTGCTCCCTGCTTATAGCCTAGGAGTCCCGTCTCTCTGTTCAAGAATCCTATAATGGTGCTGATAATGCCAAGGTTGCCAATTCTGCAAAACAAATGACCTGTAAGACCAGTGGTCTGAAAATTCCTCCCCACTTGCAGCCTCCCACCCAAAGCTCCCCTTCCCATCCTGAGAAAGGAGGCACATGTGAAAGCTCAAAGGAATCATGTGCCCCGTGCATGGACACTGCAAAAGTATATAAACTGTAATAAACCAGACCAAGCTCGTGCATGGAATTGTTACCCTACGTGCTTCTACAGCCTAATAAATTCTCCTTCCTCTAACAAAGTTGTCTGAATTCCTCCGTTGGGTGTCACTTCCTGCATCAATCTTGTTTCATCCTTTTCTATATAGCTTTCCAATTTTCCCAGAACCATTTATTGAAGAGGCTTTCCTTTCTCCATTGTAGGTTTTTGGCTCCTTTGTCAAAAATTATTTGCCCATCTATACGGGGTTTATTTCTGGACTCTCAATTCTGTTCTATTGGTCTCTGTGTCTGTGTTTCTGCCAGTACCATGCTATTTTGATCATGTTGCTTTGTAGTATAATTTAAAGTCAGATAGAGTGATACCACTGGCCTTGTTCTTTTTTCTCAGGGTTGCTTTCACTACTTGGGATTTTTCATGATTCCATATAAATCTGATGGTTTTTTGTTCTATTTCTTTTAAAAAAAATTTTTCTTCTTTAGATTATTCAAGGCTGTTGCATAGAAACACAACTGATTTTTGTGTGTTGATCCAGTTTGCTGGATTTGTTCATTAGCTCTGGTGGCTTTCTTGTGGATTCTTTTTGGATTTTCGTTTAAATATAGAATCCTGTTGTCTATAACTAGAGATAATTTTACCTCTTCCTTTCCAATTTGGATGCCTTTTACTTTTTTCTTGTCTGATTGCTGTGATTGGAAAGTAGGCATCCATGTTTTATTCCTGACTTCATGAGGAAAGCATTCAGTCTTTTACCTTTAAATATGATGTTAGCTGTGGATTTTCCATAATACCCTTTATCAGGCTGAGGAATTTTCCCTCTAATCTTAGTTTTCTGAGAATTTTTATCCTGAAAATTTCTTCATCAGTTGAGACAATCATGTTTTTTTTTTCTACTTTCATTCTATTCATATAATATACTATTTTGACTGATTTTCTTATGTCGAACTACGCTTACAGTCTTGGATAAATTCCACTTGGTCATGGTGAATAATCTTTTAGTATACTGCTGGATTCACATTGCTAATATTGTATTATGGATTTTTGTATCTATTTTCATAAGGGACTTTGGTCTGTGATTTTCTTTTCTTGTGATATCTTTATCTGGCTTTGGTATCAGGGTAATTCTGGCTGCATAGAATGAGTTAGGAAGTATTTCCCCTCTTCAATTTTTGAAAGAGTTTGAGAAATATTTGTGTGTTAATTCTCCTTTAAGTGTTTGCTTGAACTAATTTGTGAACCTTCTTTTCCAGGATTTTGCTGCAAGATTTTAAATTACTGATACAGTCTCTTTTCTTGTTATAGTCTGTTGAGATTTTCTATTTGATTCTTGACTCATTTTAGGTAATATGTGTTTCAAGGAACTTTTCCATTTCTTCTAGGTTATCTAATTTATTGGCATACAATTGTTCCTAGTATTCTCTTATAATCTTTTATTATTATTATTATTTCTGTAAGGTAAGTAGTAATGTCTCTACTTTCATTTCTGATTTTAATAATCTGTGTATTTATATTTTTGTTCTTTGTCAGTCTAGCTAAAGGTTTGCCAATTTTGTTGATTTTTTTTTAAAAACCTTTTGGTTTCATTGATTTTTTTCGATATTTTCTGTTCTTTTTATTTATTTGTCTCTATACTACTCTCATTACTTCCTTCTTTCCACTAATTTCGAATTTAATTTGCCCCCTTTTTAATGTAGTTTCTTAAGGTATAAAGTTAGGTTACTAATTTGAGATCTTTCTTTTTAATGTAGACATTAAAAGCTATAAAATTCTCTCTGAGCATGGCTTCTGCTACATCCCACGAGTTCTGGTATATTGTATTTCCATTTCCATTTGTCTCTAAGTAGTTTTTAAATTTTCCTTGTGATTTCTCCTTTGACCTATTGGTTAGTTAAGATAGTGTTATTTAATTTCCACATAGTTATAAATTTTCCAGTTTTTCTTCCATTATTATTTTCAAACTTAATCACATTGTGGTTGGAGAAATCACTTAGTATGATATCTATCCTTTTAAATCTACGGAGACTTAATTGGTGGCCTAATATATGGTAGGTATACTTGGGAAATGTTCAATGTGCACTTGTATTTTGTTGTTGGGTAGTGTGTTCTGTATATGTCTTTTAGGTCTAGTTGATTTATTGTACTGTGTAAGTCCTCTATTTCCTTAATTATCATCTGTCTGTTCTATTCATTATTGAAAGTGAGATTTTAAAGTCTCTAACTATTATTGTAGAACTGGTCGACTTCTCCCTGCAATTCTGTCCACATTTACTTCATATTTTGAGGATCTGTTATTAGGGTGTAAATGTTTACATTGGTTATAGCTTCCTGTTGTGTCAAAACTTTTACTAATATAAAATGTTACTCTTTATCCCTTGAAGCCTTTTTTGATTTAAAGTCAATTTTATCTAATATTAGCATGGCCATTCCCTCTCTTCTGGTTGCTGTTTGCATGGAATATCCTCTTTTATCCTTTTACTTTCAACCTATTTGTGCCTTTGAATCTAAAGTGAGTCTCTTATAGACAGCATATAGTTGAATTGTGTATTCTTAAAATCTATTCTGTCAATCTCTGTCTTTTAATTTAAAGAAATTACTGATATAAGGAGGATTATGTCTGCCATTTTGCTCTTTGTTTTCTAAATGCCTTATAGATTTTTTGCCCCTCAGTTACTCTGCACTGTCTTCTTTTGTGTTTAGTTAATGTTTTTGTGATGAAATATTTTGATTTCCTTCTGTTGTATGGCTATTTTCTTGATGTTACCATGGGATTACATTACATATAACTCCTTAAAGTTGTAATACTTCAATTTGAATTTATAGCAGCTTAACTTCAATAGCATATAAAAAGTCTGCTCCTATACATATCCATCACCTTCTTTCTCTGATATCACAAATTACATTTTATACATTATTTGCCCAATAACAAAGATTAATAACAAAGATTAATGCATTTTCTTTTAAGTCATGTAGAGAGTTAAAAGTGGATTTGGGTACAATAATACTAGCTTTTATAATTGCCCGTGTATATACCTGTGCATATTCCTTCATATGGCTTTGAGTTACTGACTTGCAATCTTTCACTTCAGCTTGAGGGACTCCCTTTAGCATTTCTTGCAGGACAGGTACAGTGGTAACAAACTTTCTCAGCTTTTGCTTATTTGGGTATGCTTTAATCTCTCTCTCTCATTGTTGGACAGTTTTGCAGTTATAGAATTCTTGGATGAAAGTTTTGTTCTTTCAGCACTTTGAATATTTTAATCCATTGTCTTCTGGGCTTCAAAGTTTAT
Organism: Eonycteris spelaea; assembly: GCA_003508835.1. NCBI lineage: Eukaryota > Metazoa > Chordata > Mammalia > Chiroptera > Pteropodidae > Eonycteris > Eonycteris spelaea. Next base: position 254,898 of record PUFA01000139.1, read on the forward strand.
GGTGACTGAAAAACTGGAATGATTCCATTTTTCTGAGTGATCCCACGATGTATTGTACGAAAAGTTCCCCAAAGGCCAGCAGTCAAGAACAATGCCTTACCACTTGGCCAAACCAGCCAAGCCAGCTAATCTGTGGGCCCTTAGGGCACCCCCACCCTTATTTCCTCCTGCACATATTCCGATTACTGCACCCGGCACCTTCTGCACTCGGCCCTACCTTCTGCACTCGGCCCTTTCTGCGCACAACCCCCTCTATACGCAGCCCCAACTGCACACGACCCCCTTTTGCACGCAGACCTAACAACCTACCACCAAATCCCTTTAAAGGTCAACCTAACCCCCCAATCAGGTTACGCCAAGGCATTTCCCCAAGACTTGCGGTTTTACCCTTTAAATTAGGTCCCAGCCCCTCGGTCGGGGCTCCTCTCAACCACTGCTGCGTCAGTGAACGAGTGGGGTCCAAACTCAAGTTTGTCAGTAAACTCCCTCTTGCACTTGCATCGGTGTCAGTTTCCTTCTTGGCTCGTGGAGTTCCAAACCAGGGCATTACAGCGACAAATCAGCTAGTACTCTTATTGAGGATTGTTTTATGTGATGAGTTGTCTCTCTTTTGCTGCTTTGAAAATTGTCGCTTCGGCTTTGGATTTCAGCAGTTTAATTATAATGTGTTTTGGTGTGGGTCTTTGCATTTTTCCTATTGAAGTTTAGTGAGCTTCTTGGATTTGTAGATTCATGTCTTTCGTCTGATTTGGACAGTTTCCAGCCATTTTTTTTCAAATGTAGTTATTCCTGCAGCTCTCTTCTCTCTCTCTCTCTCTCTCTCTCTCTCTCTCTGTCTCTCTCTGTCTCTCTCTCTGTCTCTCTGTGTCTCTGTCTCTGTCTCTGTCTCTGTTTCTCTCTCTCTGTCTCTGTCTCTCTCTCTCTCCCTTCCTCATTCACTCCCTCTTCTCCTTTTGGAACTTACACAATATGTATGTTGGTTCACTTGATGGTGTTCCAGAAGTCCCTTAGGCTCTGTTCATTTTTCTTTTTCTCCGATCTTTTTTCCTTCTGTTCCTCAGACTCAATAATTTCACTTGCCCTATTTTCACATTCATTAATTTTGTTTTCTGCTTGCTCACTTCTGTTTTTGAACTCCACTAGTAAATTTTTCATTCTAATAATTGTTTTTTCAGCTCCAGAATTTCTTTTTGTTATTTTTTATATTTTCTACCTCTTTATTGATATTCTCATTTTGTTAATAGATCATTTTCCTATCTTCCTTTCCTACATATCTTCGTTAGCCCTTTAAGCATTTTAGGACAGTTGTTTACGTCTATTGCTAGTATGTCTGCTACCTAGACTTCCTCAGTGATGGTTTATTTTTTTCCTCTTTGAGTAGGCCATAATTTCCTGTTTCTTTATGCCTTGTGATTTTTTGTTGTTGTTGAAAATGGACATTTGACTCTTACAATGTGATAACTATGGAAATCACATTTTTCTTTCCCTAGGGTTTGCTGGGGTTTTGTTTGTTTATTATTGTTGTTGTAGGGTGTCTCTGTGCTGGGACAAGCCTTAGGTGAATTCTTAAGGTATCTCAGATCTTTTCTGAATGTGAATCTTTCTTTGGGATTGGACTTTCTAAATTTCCCTGTATTATGTATGTATTAGTTGTTTTTAAATGGCCTAATCCCTAAATGTCTGACTCCCAAAAAGGAAAGGGGGGAGAAAATCCAGAGGCTTTTTAAAAATTTCCTGAAAGCTACTTCAGCCAGCTGGGGTTGAAACAATGGTGGGCCCCCTCTGTGCCTACAACTCTGTAATCTTAAACAGTAATTTGCAATCAGGACACAGAACCTTGATATTTAAAGGAAAAGATTCTCATCTACCATCCCCCAATAATAACACTGGCTGAGTACTTTATATACAACATCTTATAGAATCTTCTTAATATCTCTGTGTGGCTGATACTATTAAAATCCCTATTTTGAAAATGAGGAAAACTGAGGTTCACAGAGATAAGGCCCTTTAATGAGGTCTCCATTGCAGGAGAATTGCAGTTATTCAAATATGTGAAAAAAAGTAAGCAGCTCCCAACCAGGAGCTGACCTAACACTAATAACTGGCTATTAGTGTTGGTAGAAGGTGGCCCAGAACTCACAGCTAGGTCATGGTATTCTTCTGTTAAACATAAACAACTTCACAGAACATCAACATCACATAAGGCCTCTCTGTGACTGTGATAAACCAAGACAAAAACAAGACCACTATATAATCATGTCTGAACACAGACAAAAATAGGAAAATTGTCCAAGCCACACAATACCAAACATCCCCCTCTCCCAGCTAATATGAGCGACTGCTGGCTTAACTTCACTGCATTCCTCTCATCTTCTAGGTAGTATAGAATCACTCCCACTTTCTGACAGCACCCAATCCAAAGCAAATCTTCACTTCCTTGAACCTTTCCCTAACTCACATAACATAAGCCCATATTCCATGTCTTTTCTAATACCTGTTTACTGAGACACTACACCATTCTCCATAGTGTGCATCTTCCCTCCCTGCAGTTGATTAACAAACCTAACCTTGTTCAACCACAGGTGCATTCCCGATGGTCTTTGGCTGACGTGCACTGGCACATGCCAAACATGTTTCCACCTCAAGGCCTTTGCATGTGCTGTCTATTTACTCCAGATCTTGCTTCCTCTAGAATCTGCATGGCTCACCTTACATGGATCTGCTCAAATGTCACTTCTTCAGAGAGGCCTTCTCTCCTTACTCTCCTTAAAATAATCTCTGTATTAGTTTGATAGGGTTGCCATAACAAATACCACAGACTAGGTGGCTTAGAAAACAGAAATTTATTTATTCGCAGTCTAGAGGCTAGGAGTATAAGATCAAGTTGTTAATAGGGTTGATTTCCTTCCAAGACCTCTTTGCTTGGCCTGCAGATAGCCACCTTCTCTCTGTGACCTCCCATGGTTATCCCTTGTCTGTGTCGTCTGTGTCCCAGTCTTCTCTTGTTTACAAGGACAGCAGTCATATTGGATTAGAGCCAACCTATCTACTTCTTTTTACTTAATTACCTCTTTAAAGGCTCTTATCTCCAAATAAGTCACATTCTAAGGGACTAGGGTCAGGGCTTCAAGTGAACTAACGTACATATTGCATTTTGGGGAGACACAGTTCTCTATCACAAAAGTCTCTATCCCTGTCTTCCTTTTACCACTGTTTTCGCCCTTCATAGAACGTACTGTGACCTGATGTTTTATGTCATTTATTTGTTTAACATCTGTTTTCCCCCCAGGCAAAGATGATATTGCTCAGCAAATATTCCATGTACTTGCCTACATTTCCCAGCCCCTCTGCAGTTAGGTAGGGCTATGTGGTTAATTCTTATCAATGGCCTGCAATCAAAAGTAATGTAGATACTTCCAAGGCCAAAGTGTTTAATTGCCAGTGCGTGATTCATTATCTTCCCTTCTCTCGCCATAGCAGCCAATGACGTTGCAGATAGTGCAGTCCTCATAATGCATGGCATTTGAAGGGCTTATGTGGGGTAGATCGCATCACAAACTCACATTGGACATGTAGCATGAGCAAAAAGAAAATTGTGTTAAGCCACTGAGATTCCAGATTTCTTTTGTTGCACAGCATAACCTAACTTATCCTATTTAATACATCCCCGCTAGAATGTAAGCTCCAAGAGGGCAGGAACTTAGCCTGGATCCTTAGTGCCTGATGCAAGTGAGTAAGCAATAACTATTTACGGAGTAAATGAATGTACCAGGTATGGAAGGTGAAGTTGGTGGAACAAAATTATTCTAATAAAAAGTGGATCAAGAAATAAAACTGATCCCAGAGCCTGTGAATGAAACCTTGGTCATATTTTCATTATCCTAACTGCTATCTTATTCCAAACTCAGACTGTGCCAAGAATTTGACATGAATGGTCTCTTGAAAGCTTTATAACAATCATAGCTTAAAATAGAGAGTTCTAATACCCCTATTTTACAGATGATGAAACTGAGGTTTAGCAAGTTTCAGCAACTTGTCTAAGGTCATGCATCTTATACACTGCCTACCATAACGCTGGTGTGACTGATATTTCCCATCAGTGGATGCTGTGGAAAACATGGTTGGTTATACCAAAGAAACATTCTCTTTTACATCTTTCATGCAAAGCCCTGATTTTGTTTGAGTTTTCTTTGACTTCTGTGGTCAGAAAGATTGTATTTCCCCAGTCCTAGAGAATAAATTATGATTGGCTTAAACCAATTGTGGAAATTTCCTTTCCTTTCAGGGATTGCTTTGGATCTGCATATGAGACCTAATCCTGGCCAATATAACTTTAGGAGAGATTTTTTTTTTTACATTAGTTTCAGGTATATAGTACAATGGTTAGACATTTATATAACTTATGAGATGATCCTCCTGATTCATCTAGCACCCATCTGTTAACTACATACAACCATGACAACAATATTGACTATATTCCCTATGCTATAGTCTAAGTTCCCGTGACTGTTTTGTAACTATTAATTTGTACTTCATCCCTTCACCTTTTTCACCCAGCCTCCCAACTCCCTCCCCTCTGGCAATCAACAGTTTTTTCCCTGTATCTAGGAGTCTGTTTTCATTCAGTTTGTTCATCTCTTGTTTCTTAGATTCTGCATATAAGCGAAATCATATCACGTTTACCTTTTTCTGTCTGATTTATTTCAATCAGCATAATAACCTCTAGGTCCATCCATGTTGTTGCAAATGGTAAGGTCTCATTTTTTTAATGGCTGAGTAATATTCCATTGTGTATATGTACCATAACTTCATCATCCAATCAATCATCTATCAATGGGCACTTAGGTTGCTTCCATATCTTGGCTATTATGAATAATGCTGCAGCGAACATAAGGGTGCACAGATTTTTATAAACTAGTGTTTTGATTTTCTTTGGATAAATACCTAGAAGTGCAATTGCTGGCACAAAAAAATAGATCAATTTTTAATTTTTTGAGGAAACTCCAGACTGTTTTCCATAGTGGCTGTACCAATTTGCAATTCCATCAACAGCGTATAAGGGTTCCCTTTCCTCTACATTCTCGCTAACATTTATCATTTTTTGATTTATTGATGATAGGCAATCTGACAGGTGTGAGGTGATATCTCACTTTTCTTTTAATGTGCATTTCTCTGTTGATTAGTGACCTTGAACATCTTTATATGTCTATTAGCCGTCTGAATGTTCTCTTTGGAAAAATACCTATTCAGGTCTTCTGCCCATTTTTTAATTGGATGATATATATATATGTATGTATGTATGTATGTATGTATGTATGTATGTATGTATGTATGTATGTATATATTGGTGTTTAGTTGTATGAGTTCTTTATAGATTTTGGGTATTAACCCCTTGTCAGATGTATCATAGGCAAAATCTCCGGCCATTCAGTAGTTTGTCTTTTCATTTTGTCGATGGTTTCCTTTGCTGGGCCAAACCTTTTTAGTTTGATGTAGTCCCACTTATTTATATTTTTCTTTTTGTTTTCCTTGACCAAGGAGATATATCAGAAAAAAAATTACTAATAGCAATGTTAGAGAGTTTAGTGCCCATGTTTTCTTTGACAAGTTTTGTGGTTTCAGGTCTTACTTTAATCTATTTCGAGTTTATTCTTGTATATGGTGTAAGAAGATGGTCCAGTTTCATATTTTTGCATGTATCTGTACAGTTTTCCCAATGCCATTTGTTGAAGAGGCTGTCATTACTCCATTGTATGTTCTTACCTCCTTTGTCATAGATTACATGACCATATAGGTGTGGGTTTATTTACGGGCTCTCTATCCTGTTCTATTGATCTATGTGTCTGTTTCTGTCATGGTACCATGCTGTTTTGATTACTTAGACTTGTAGTATGGTTGATACCAGGTAGTGTGATACTTTCAACTTTCTTCTTTCTCAAGATAGCCAGGGATGCTTGGGATCTTTTATAGCTCCATATAAATTTTCTGATTATTATTTTAGTTCTCTGAAAAATGCTGTTGGTATTTTGATAGAGATTGCACTGAATCAATAGATTGCTTTGGGTAGTATGGCCATTTTAATGATGTTGGTTCTTCCTACCCATGAGCACAGTATATGCTTCCATATTTGTATTTTCTTCCATTTCTTTTTTCAATGACAGAATTTTCTGAGAACAGGTCTTTTACCTCCTTGGTTAATTTGATTCCCAGGTATTTTATTGTTTTTGATGCAATTATAAATGGGATTGTTTTCTTTATTTGTCTTCCTGATAATTCATCATTGGTGGATAAAAAATGCACTGACTTATGAATATTAATTTTGTATCATGTAAAATAAAATTACTCAATTCATTTTTTAGCTCTAATTTTTTTTGGTGGAATCTTTAGGGTTCTCTCTGCATAATACCATGTCATCTGCAAATAATGACAATTTTACTTTTTCCTTTCCATTTTGGATGCCTTTTATTTCTTTTCTTTTGTCCGATTGCTGTAGCTAGGACCTCCAACATTATACTGAATAGAAGTGGCAAAAGTGGGTATCCTTGTCTTGTTCCCAATCTTAAGGAAAATGATTTTAGCCTTTCCCCTTTGAGTATGTTAGCTGTGAGTTTGTCATATATGGCCTTTATTATATTGAGGTATGTTCCTTCTATTCCATTTTGCTGAGAGTTTTTATCATAAATATGTGCTGGATTTTGTTGAATGCTCTTTCTACATCTATTGATACAATCATGATTTTTATCTTTCAATTTGTTAATGTGGTATATCACATTAATTGATTTGTGGATATTAAAACCAACCTTACATTCCAGAAATAAATCCAACTTGATCATGATATTATATTTTTAATGCATTATTGAATTCAGTTTGCTAATATTTTGTTGAGGATTTTTACATCGATGTTAATAAGGTATATTGACTATAGTTTTCCAGGTTTTTTGTTTTTCTTTGTTTTTTTTTGTTCTGTTTTTGTCTGGTTTCAATTTAGGGTAATGGTGGCTTTATAAAAGAGTTAGGCAGCCTTACCTCCTCTCGAATTTTTTGGACTAGTTCAAGAAGAATAGGTATTAATTTTTCTTTGAATATTTGAATAAAATTCACCTTTGAAGCCACCCAGTCCAGGACTTTTGTTTTTGGAAGTTTTTCAATTACTGATTCAATTTCATTGGTTGTAATCAACTAATTCAGATTTTCTATTTCTTTTTGATTCAGTCTTGGGAGATTGTATGTTCCTGGGAATGTATCCATTTCCAATTTGTTTAATTTGTTGGCATATAATTGCTTATAGTATTTTCTTATAATTCTTTGTATTTCTGTGGAGTTTATAGTTACTTCTCTTTAATTTCTGATTTTATTTATTTGAGAGCTCTCTCTCTCTTTTTCTTGATAAGTCTGTTTTTTTTTTTATATACTTTCAAAGAAACAGCTCTTGGTTTCATTGATCTTTGCATTGTTTTTTTAGACTCTATTTTGTTTATGTCCGCTCTGATCTTTATTATATCCTTCCTTCTACCCATGCTGGGCTTTGTTTTCTGTTCTTTTTCTAATTCTTTTAAGTGTGAGGTTAGATTGTTTACTTGAGATTTTTTCTGTTTCTTGAGGTAGGCCTGTATTGCTATGAATTTCCCCTTAGGACTGCTTTCACTGTATCCCATAGATTTGAGTCATCGTGTTTTCATTTTCATTTGTCTCTAGGTATCTTTTGATTTCTTCCTTGATCTCATTGTTAACCCATTCCTTTAGTAGCATGTTGTTTAACCTCCATGTATTTGTATATTTTCCAGTTTTTTCTTGTTGTTGATTTCTAGTTTCATTCCATTGTGGTTGGAGAAAGACACTTGATATGATTTCAATCTTCTTAAATTTATTGAGACATTTTGTGTCCTATCATGTGGTCTATCCTGAAAAATGTTTCATGTGCACTTGAAAAGAATGTATATTCTGCTGCATTAGGGTGAAATGCTCTGAAAATATCAATTAAATTCATCAGGTCTAGTGTGTCTTTAAGGCTGCTGTTTCCTTATTGATTTTCTGTCTGGAAAATCTGTCCATTGGTGTCAATGGAGTGTTAAAGTCTCCTACTGAGAGTGTATTACTGTCAATCTCTCCTTTTATGTTGGTCAAGAATTGCTTTGTATATGTAGTTGTTCCTCTGTTTGGTGTGTATATATTCACTAGGGTTATGTCTTCTTGTTGTATTGATTCCTTTATCATTATGTAATGCCCCTTCTTTGTCTCTTATTATAACCTTTGTTTTAGAGTCTATTTTGTCTGATATAAATATTGCTACTCCAGCTTTTTTTTTCAATTCCATTTTCACAAAATATCTTTTTCCATCCCTTAAATTTCAGCCTGTGTGAGTCATTTGATCTGAGGTGAGTCTCTGTCACAGCATATGTATGTCACAGCATTGTTTTCTTATCCATTCGGCTACTCTGTGTCTTTTGATTGGAATATTGAATTCATTTACATTTAAAGTGATTAATGATAGGTACATAGTCATTGCCATTTTATTATTCATATTTATGGGTTTCCCTCCTCCCCCGCCTTTTTTATTTTTAAAGAAGTCCCCTTAACATTTCTTGCTGGTGATGAATTCCTTTAGCTCTTTCCTGTCTGGGAAGCTCTTTATCTTACCTTCAATTTTAATTGATAGTCTTGCTGGGTAGAGCAGTCTTGGTTGTAGGTTCTTGTTTTTTCATCACTTTTAATATTTCATGCCAATCCCTTGTGTTTCTGTTGAGAAATCAGCTGACATTCTTATGGGAGGTCCCCAATAAGTAACTAGCTGTCTTTCTCTTGCTGCTTTTAGGATTCTCTCTTTGCCTCAAACTTTTAGCATTTTAATGATGCTATGCTTTGGTGTAGGTCTGTTTGGGTTCCTCTCATTTGGGACTCTGTGCTTCCTTGGCTTTTATGTCTATTTCCTTCACCAGGTTAAGGAAGTTTTCTGTCATTATTTCTTCAAATTGGTTTTCTCTCTCCTTTGCTCTCTCTCTTCTCGTGCTGATATCCAAATGTTGTGTGTGTTTTGTTACATTTGATGTTGTTCCAGGGGTCTCTTAAACTATCCTCAGTTTTTTTAAATTCTTTTTTTCTTTTTGTTGTTCCAGTTGGGTGTTTACTGCTATTTTTGTCTTCCAATTTGCTGGTTCAGTCCTCCACTTCATTTAATCTACTGTCGATTCCTTCTAGTGTATCCTTCATTTCTGACTAGTTTCTTCTTTATGGTGTCTATGTCCTTTTTTATGCTTACTATCTCTCTATTGTTGTCCTCACTGAGATAATTTATTCTCCCCCTAAGGTCATTGAGCATCCTTACATAACCAGAGTTTTGAACTCTGTCTCTGGTAGGTTGCTTGCCTCCATTTTGTTTAGTTTTTTTTTTTTCCTGGAGTTTTCTTTTTTTTGTTTCATTTGCACCTTGTTCCTTAGTTTTCTCACTTTAGTTGCCTCTCTGTGTTTGTTTCTATGTATTTGGAATATTTGTTACATCTCCCATCTCTTAGCCTTGGCCAGGTAGCCTTATGTAGCAGGTGTCCTGTGCGGCCCATTGGTGCAGTCTCCCTGATCACCCGTGCCAGAGGCTCTGGTTGTGTTCCTTGTGTGGTTGCATGTGTGCTTTTCTGCTATAGCTAAGACTTGATTGCTGTTACCATATCAGTGGATGTGACTGACTCTCAGGGCCGACTGGCTTGGGGACTGGCTAGGCTCGCAATGCATGAAGTGCTGTGTGGGGACTGACCCCGTGGAGGGGGATTCACCCCAGCAGTCTCACGTACCTGTTGAGGCCATCCTTTGGATGTGCCACTTATGAGGCTAGTCAGGTGGTGCTCTGTTGTTGTGTGACACCAGCTTTTGGGTATGTTGGTTCTGTGGCTCCTTGGGAAGGGTTCCCATATAGGCCAAGGTCAGCCACTGCCTTCGATTGCCCAGATCTACCTGGTAGGGCTACAGAGAGATCCGCTAATGGTTGCTGCCTATGCTGGATCTTGAGGCAAGTGGGAGAGACCATGCTGTGAGCCAAGATTGGTTACCCCAAGTACCAGACCTAGGATGGCTTAGCAAAAGGACCAGTGCACCTCAAGGCCTGGAGCTGTTTGCCAGCTGCTTATATGACTTCGCAGTTGGAAGAACTGAGCCTTTGGGTGCATGTGAGTTAAGGGAGGGGTGGGGACCCAGGGAGTCACCAGGATAGAGCACATGAATTTAACCCAGCCAACACTGAATCTGCAGTTTCTTGTAAAAGTCTGAGACTGCAAGGGCCAGCCTCTGTCTGCCTCAGGTCCTCATACCCTTGCAATACACCCAAGTGATACTGCAACTCAGGTGGGCACCAGTGGCTCGCCACCAAAAGTCTCCCTCAAAATGTGCGGGCTGCTGCCTGCCAATAAATGCACAGCCCAGGGAAGGTGCAGGATGGGGCTGGCTGCCCCGCAATGGGCCAGTGCAGGCAATTTGTGGGCTGGGTGCAACAGGGCCTCAGGGCAACATGGGGTGGAGCTGGCTGATTTCCCCAGACCAATGCAGCTTCAGAATTGGCTGCATGATGGGAGGTGGGGGCGGGGGTTCCACACAGGCAGGATGGCACCCGTCTGCAGACTGCTCTGGAGGGGGCCTGACAAAGGAGCAATCGCAACTGTCCCTCCAGCATTTGCCCTGGCGTCATGCAACTCAGTCTTTCCCCATCTGTCTCTTGTGCCTCCTGAGTAGCTGACACTCCACCAGAGCTCAGGGGAGTGTCTGTGAGCAAATGAGTCTGTTCACATGCCCTTTAAGGGGATGTCTGTGTTTTCAGGTTCCTTCTGTCTCACTCAGATGGCTTGAGTCCCCACTGGTTTTTATAGTCAGATTTTCTGGGAACTCCTTTTCCTGGGACTGGAACTCTGTGCTGGGGAGCCCCTATGTGAGGGCTAGGTACTCTTGTTCCTTCAGGGGGTTCCTGTAGCTACATTCTCCCTCCTACTGATCAGCTGCCATGTGTGGGTGTGGAACCAGCCTGCTTCATGTCTCCGACCCTTCTACTAGACTTAATGTGGCTTTTTTTTTTAATATTCTCAGATGTATGTGTTATGATAAGCTGAACTTCAGGTGGTTCTCCAAGTTGTTTGTTTTACAATTCGGTTGTAACTTTAATGCTGTCATGGAAGGGAGTGAACCCTGCTTTTATCTACCCTGCTATCTTGACTGGAACTCCAGGAATCAGGAGAAATCCGATGGGAGGATTTTGAGAATGGTTTTAATTTTATGGTATAATTTTATGATTTCCTTACAGTACACATTAGATGCCGTTATCATTTCTAACTGATATTTGCCAACTGTTTCAGGACATATAGAATTCCATTCCTTTGTTGGGTTGGTGAATTGGTGATGCCATGTAACTATTTCTGGCTAGTGGTTAGTGAGCGAGTGACATGTGTCTTTTAAGGCCAGAGCATTTAATTATAGACATAAAATACTAGAGCTCTCTTTCTTCCTCCTCTGCAATGAAATTGGAAATGGGAGTTGCTCCATCATCCTGGATCCCTGATGATTATAATGCCAGCTCACAATGGACGTGGAGCCTGAGTGTGAAATAAAACCTTGTTTTGTAAGCCATTGAGATTTGGGAAAAGTTTATTACTGTATAGTAGCAAATAGCCTATCTTGAGTGATACAGACATTGGTACGAGGAGTGGGGTGCTGCTATAATAAAAATAAAGACACATGGCATTGACTTAGAGATAGAGCAAATGGAACAAGAAAACTTATTTGAAACAAGAAGGCTAGAGACTATTGCCTGAGATACCCTTGATGGCAGATAAAGTATTTAATGAACTTATAGCTTTAGGGGAAGTAGTTGAAATACAGAACACTAGGAGTGAACGTTGGCCAAAGTTTGCCAAAAATTGGGAAGGCCTTTGAGAAACAAAGCCCAATTAGGACTTAGCTTTTGTCATGGATAAAATCAAGGAATATCACTAATTAAATCACTGTTAATCATTGTTAAAATCTCTGAATGAATTAAGATACTCCCAGAAATATCCTTAAGTTACTCCCTGGTAGACAAAATGGCTCAGTGCACAAAAGATGAAAGAATATGGCTCTCCATGGATGCCTGATAGACTTTAAGATGCTTGTAATGACAGAGAGAGGGGGAGAAAGAGAGGAGGAATAATAAGGCAGGGAGTGGGGAACATCTTGAACAGAATGGTGGATGGTTTTTTTGTTTGTTTTTGTTTTCATGTGGGGTTGACTGGAGGCTTATAAGAATCTCTAAGTCCCAAACTTTGGGAGGTGGCAAGCACAATGAGAAAACTGCTCATGTGCTAAGGAGCTCACTCACATTTTCAATACCAGTTCAGAGGTAGCTAAGTAGGATGCTGGAAAGGAGATATCTCCCCAAAGAGTAGAGACATGAGCCAGAGAGAACAAAGGTTTGGGGAATCACCCCCCACACACACCCAAGGAGCTGATTTGGTGCTAATTAAGGAATTCTCCTGATCTACAAGATAGGAAGCCCTTGCTGTATCTTCTTACTGGATTTTAGAAACACTACAGACCAGTGATTTCTGTGTATCTCCCTTCTTCTTTTTCCTGATGTGCACAAAGCCATTTGTCCCATTTCACCATTGTCTTTTGAGTAGGTGGAGGACAAATAATGTGGCTTTTTAGTTCACTTGTTCTGACTTAGGTTCACTCATTTTGTTTCCTGTCCAGCTCTTGTGGACTTTTGAGCTTTTTGACCCTATAACCTATGCCAACCTATCTGATGACATGAACTGTCCTCCTGAAAGTGCGGTGGACCAAGGTTCATTCTATTGCCCAGGGCTGATGCCTGAGTTCTGTGGGTGACTTCACAATGCTCAAGGTGGTTCCCAGCCTTCTTCTGTAGTCTTGGGCTACAATGCTGGCCACCCTATTGCTGCTTAGTCTTTCTCTCCCCACTTTGTGGACCCAGATATTAATCAGCTGTGCCTACAAGAGTCTCTGCCAGCAGGCTCTACTCTCAGGCAATGATGTTGTTCTGCAGTGTGACCATCCAAAGGCACTCTGGTACTACTCTTCTATTCTTGAGGAGGAGCCATTGCTGGCGTCCTCAATGCCTAACATAAAGAAACTGCCTGGGGGCAGCCTCCAACTGACCAATCCTCAGCCCTCCCAGACAGGCCTCTATCACTGCCAGGACAATGACAGTGCCCTCGTGGTGGACTATGAGCTTGATTTCCAGGATGTCACCACCCTGCGTATTACACACAAAGGTCTGGGCCAAAATCCCCTTCAGAATGAGACTTTGAAGCTGGGTACCAGTGTCCTTATCTTCACCCAATGGGAGCCCTGGCAGGACTGTAACCACTGCGGGAAGCCGGGTGAGCGCAAACGCCTGGGGTACTGCTACATTGAAGAGCCCCTGGAGAAACCCATGCCCTGTTGGCTCTATCTGAGAGTGGAGAAGGTGCAATGCAGCCGCATGCGGCCTGAGATGCAGGTGGAAGCCTGCCTTGTACCCTGTGACCACCTCAAGGAAATCAACCAGCCATACTTCATCTTTGACATTTACCAGTTGAGCAAGTTGACTAACATATGGCTCACCTGCCCCTTGGCCTCCATCTACAGGTGACTGGAATTGGCTTTGTTTCCTGTGCCCACCTGGGACAGGGGTTTACCTTCCAATGGAAAAGCAGGCTCTGTCTTCGAGCCCATAGGCCTTCATGGTCAATCGATGCAGGAAGGGGTCTCCCCACTGGCTTGTTCAGATGTTTATTCAACAAGAATTTGCTGGTGCCTCTTCTCAGCCAGGCTCTAGGGTGATATTGTGGACATGGTGGTGACCAACAAAGAGCTAGTCCCTGCCCTCATAGTTGCCTTGATATTCAGGGGGATACCAAATATAAAACCTAGAGACCAAGACACTCTGGCCCATGCTCATGCCAGCATAGACACAGCTGTTCCTGTCTCCTTATGGAGCTCTGACTGATAACAATTTGTCTATCCCTACTTGTACCAATGCCACAGTGTCTTAATTATTATACCTTCATAATAAGTCCTGATATCTGGTAGTATAGGTCTTCCTTTGTGGTAATGTCTTTATACGCTTTTGGTATCAAGATGATGCTGGTCTCATGGAAGTTTGGAAGTGTTATATCTTTTTCTATTTCTGGAAATGTTTTGAAAGATTGATGTCATTTCTTAATTGTTAAGAAATGTTTAGAAGAATTTACTGGTAAGGCTTCTGGGCTTAGAGGCTTTTTTGTACATATCTTTTTAACTACAGATTCAATTTCTTTAATAGTAATCTAGAACTCGAGATTTTTTTCTTATTCAACTGTTGAGTTTTTCAATGAATTTGTCCATTTCATCTAAATTTTCAGAAGTTATGACAAAAAGTTGTTTGTAATATCCTCTCATCATCTTTTTATGCTTCTAAGATCTGTAGTAATATCTCATTTTTCACTACTAATATTAGTTATTTAGGTTCTCCTCCGTTTTTCTTGATCAATCTTGCTAGGGCTATAGCAATCTCATTCATCTTTTTAAACAATCAACTTTTGGTTTCTTGATTTTTTTTAATTGTGCTTTTGTTTTTTTATCTAATTCATTTCTAGTATTTGAGATGCTTTCTTAGATCTCTAAGAAATACATACTTTCTCCAAGGTATGTATTTAGGCTGTAAATTTTCCTCTAAGCACAACTTACCTGCATTTCACAAATTTAATGTTACATTTTTATCTCCAGTCAGTTAAGAAAACTTTCTATTTTTGCGATTTCTCTTTTGACCCATCAGTTATTTTGTAATTTCATTGTATAATCTTCAAATATTTGAGGATGTTCTTGCTATCTTTTTGTTATATATGTCCAGCTTAATTCCACTGGTGAAAAATGTGATTCAGTTCATTTAACATTTATGGATGGCCTAAAATATGGTCAATTTTGGCAAATATTTCATGTGAATGTGAAAGGAATGTATGTTCTAAAGTTCAGTGGAGTGTTCTGTTACATGGATTAGGTCGAGTTTATATCATATGGTTCAAATTTTCTATATCTCTACTAAATTTTTGTTTGCATATTCCATTGTGGATTTGCCTGTTTCAACATTTAGTACAATCATGTTTTGCTTTAATACTTTTAGGTTCATACATACTTAAGATCTATGTATCCTACTGGATTGACTACTTTATAAAATGTCTTTTGTAATCTCTATTAATATTTTTGGCTTTATGTCTACTTTCTGTTATTGGTATAGCTACTACACCAGTTTATCTTTTGGTTAGCATTTGCATATTTTCCCATGTTTTTACATTTGACTTTTCAATATCAATATTTATTTAAGGTGAATATCTTTTAAGCAGTACATATTTAGATATTTGTTTTTGTCTTAAGTCTTAAAATCTTTGCCTTTTATATTTAGTTCATTTACATTTGATATAATTACTAATACAGTTGGATTTCAATCTACCATATTACTATTTGCTTTCTACTTTTTCCATCTTTTCTTTGGTTCTTCTGTCTTTTCTTACTTTTGGATTTACCAAGTATTTTTAAAATTATCCTTCCATTTCCCCCTCTATTAGCTTATTAAATATGCATTATCTTATTATTATTTTATTGTTTGCTCTGGAGATTACAACGTTATCACTCATTAGAATACAATATAAATTTATACTTGTACCATTTCCTAGACAATACAGAGACTTTATAATCTTTTAGCTCTGTTTATTCTCCTTCCATCTGTTGTCTCTTGTTATCAGTTATTTTTACTTCACGTATATTTTATACCCCATGAGACATTTTAAAACACTCTCTATATTAATTTACTTTTACCCAAATTTTACTCTTTTGGTGCTTTTCATTCCTGGAGTGACTTGCTTCCATTGGAGATGATCACTTTCCTGCTGCCTGGAGAATTCCCTTTAGTATTACTTTTAGTGTGCTCTGCTATGGTGAATTCTCTGTTTTAATCTGAAAATAACTTTTTTTTTGCTTCCATCTTTGAAGAATATTTTCATTTTAGTGTATAGACTTCTATATAGAGAGTTCTAGATTGGCAATCATTTTCTTTTAGTGCTCTGAAGATGTCATCCCACTGTCTTCCAGCTTCCGTTATTTCTTTTTATAAGTCAGTGTGAGGTCTTACAATTGTTGTTTTGAAAGTAATGAATCTTTTTCTCCCCTGGTCATTTTTAAGATTTCTTCTCTGGCTTTCAGCAATGTTTTCTTATAAAGTTCCTATGTGTAGTTTCCTTTATTATCCTGTGTGGAGTTTAAAGACCTTATTGACTTTGTGACTTAATGTCTTTCATCAGTCTTGGAACATTTTCACCCAGTATCTCTTCAAATATTGCTTATGCTCCTATCTCTTTTTCTTCTGGGTCTTCATTTACATGCATTTTAGACATTTTTATCATATCTCATAAGTCTCTTACACTTTTTCCTGTATTTATTCCTATCTTTTTCCTTTGCATGTTTCAGTAAAGATATTTTTCTATGGACACAGCTTTCATTTTCCTGATCCTCTCCTCTGTTGTATTTAATAGATTGTTACCCTTTCTAGTGAATTCTTAATTTCACAACTTTTATTTTTTAATTCTAGTATTTCCATTTGATTCTTCTATATAGATTCAAAATCCTCATCTTGTCATTTCTTAAACATTGTAATAATGTTATCATAAAATCCACAGTTGTTATTATCAAGAGAGTTTGTCTGGTGTAAGCTACTCAATTATAGCAGTAAGCAGAAACTCACCCACATTATTTAAAGAATAGCAAAGAATCTAGACTCTTGTATGAAATCCCTTGGATTTTACATTTTGGTCACTGATTTCAATATTCTAAAAACACCTTCTGAAGCCAATTAAAACATTTATTCAGGCTGAATTCAGTCAGTTTATGACTTCCCATCTAGATAAAATTAAAATTGGAATGGACTTTCCTACAGTCTTTCCATAGCCCTGCTTACCTGTTAGAAACTATTCCCTGGACTGAAAAGAAAGACAGAGAAGGAGATAGAGGGGAAACAATAGCAGTATAGGTGTTAATATGTCTTATATAGAGGGACATTATGAGGTCCTGGGAAGCAGACAAAGATGTCTCAGTGGTTTTGTAGATCTGAGAGCAGAGAGGATGTAAGAGCAGAGGGGATGTGCCACACCTGGGTGTGGGGTAGTAACAAGATACATAAAAGCAACAATTCTGGAGTCTAAGCATACAGCTTATGCTAAATATAACCTGTAGAGGTCCCCACATGGGGCAGGAGCATGGCTAAGAGAGACCCCAGCAGTAAGAAGCCAGGTAAAGAGAAAAAGGCAGCATGTCCTAGCAAAGACAAAATGAACTTTGACCTCACCTACTCACCACTCTACCCCTTGTCCATTCCTCCTCAGTTACTCTGGCCTCCACACCCTTTAAATATACTAACCCAGCAGCCATGTCAGTGTCTGGCCTTCTCCTGGGGAATATTTTTCCTTCAGATATCCACATGTCTCTTTGTCTCACTTTATTCAGGTGTTTATGAAACTTCACCTCTTCAGAGAATGCTCAGACAGGCCTGATCATCCTCCCTAATATAGTTCACACCTACCTACCACCTTTCATTTCCTGTACCCATTTTCCTGCTCTATTTTTCTCTTTAGCAATTATTATGACCAGTCCCCATTATTCAAGGATTCCATACTTATGAATTCACCTACTCACTAAAATTTATTTGTAACCCACAAATCAATACCCACAGTGATTTCATAATCGTTTACAGACATGTGCAGAGTAGCAAAAAAATTGAGTCACCTACCAACGCATGTTCCCAGCTGAAGTTGAACAAGACGACGCTCTGCCTTCTTGTTTTAGCTCTCATATTATTGAGTATCCTTATTCAAGGTTTATTTAGTGCCACTTTTTCTTTACATTTTTGTGCTTTGATTTGGTGATTTTGCTGTTTAAAATGATTCCCAAACATAGTGCTGAAGTGCTGTCTAGTGTTCCTAAGGGCAAGAAGGCTGTGATGTACCTTATGAAGAATATATACATATATATATACATATGTATGTATATATATATATATAGATTAGCTTTGTTCAGGTACAAGTTATAGTGCTGTTGGCTACAAGTTAATAAACCAACAATAAATATTAAATAAGGTGTCTTTAAGAAAACACACCTAAAACAAGGTTCTATGCTGATCAGTTGACAAAAAAGTTATGCCCAAATGCCTGTAGGACCTGAACCCTGTGTTTCTTCTAGGAACAGTGTTTCAGTATTTGCTAGTTCAGCAACTTCATAGAAAAATAACTGTTGTATATAACGAGAATCTACTATATCTGACAGTATTTATTATATATATTTTTTATTATCTGTCTCTTCCACTAGAAGGTAAGCTCAAGGAGGGCAGAGGCTTTGCCACAGCAGTGGAATAACAGTTGGCACACGGTAGGCATTCAGTGAACATTTGTGAAATGAGTAAATGAAGGCAAATCAAGCCTGCACAGTTATTTTTAGTTTTCAGAACTAAGAAGGAATTTAGAAAAGGGATCGAGAAGGGGGCACCTGAGAAAAATATTTATTTGTTTAAATGAATTGAGTCGTGCAGATATCTGTGGAAAGAGCCAGGGACCAGCACGTGCAAAGTTGCACAGTTGCTGAGGTGGGAGCCCTTTGCTTACCTGCTGTGTTCAGGGGACAGCAAGCAGTGAGGCTAGCAAGGCTGGATAGGAAAGGTTAGGAGAGGGATGTGAGTTAAGAATGATAACCAGAGGATTTATGACCTCTTCATCCTTAGCACTAAAAACTGTGCCCAGAACTTAGCAAGTCTTTAGGAAAAATGTGTTGATTGTTCAAACATGACACTTTAATGCCAAAGCACTAGGATGGTAGTGAAAACCCTGAATGGATAACTTAAATTTCCTCCTACTCCAGCAGAGTATAGGGCTTGAAAGAGAAATTAAATAGGGTTGTTGACTTGTCACAAAACAAATAGGGATCATGACCTCACACATCCATGGGATGAACTGCAGTTAATTCTGCTGTGCAGGGCTGAGGCCTGAGTTTCATGAGTGACCTCACAAAGTCCAGGGTGGTGCCCGGCCCACTGCCACAGTCCCAGTCCACCATGCTGACCACCCTGTGGCTGCTGCTCAGCTTTGCTGTCCCCGTGCTGGGATTCTATGTTTCCATCAGCTGTCCCCATGGCAAGCTATGCCAACGGGCCCTACTTTCCAACAATGATATCTTACTGCATTGCAACTCCTCTGGGGCACAGTGGTACTACTTTTTCCTGCATGATAGGACCAACTGGTCCAGCTACCCCCTCAGTGTTCCGAACTTAGAAATAAGGCCTGAAGGCAGCATTCTCATTAAAAATCCATTGCCATCCCAGACGGGCTTCTACAACTGCCAGGACAAGAACGGCACCCAAGTGGTGCAGTACGAGATTGACTTCCAGGACGTCAGTATCCTGCATATTACACACAGAAGCCTGGGCCAAAAGCCCCTGCAGAGTGAGTCCCTGAGTCTGGGCAGCAAAGAGCTCATCTTCACTCACTGGGAGCCCTGGCAGGACTGTAACCGCTGTGGGGAGCCGGGTGAGCGCAAACGCCTGGGGTACTGCTACATTCAGGAGCCTCTGGAGAAACCCTTGCCCTGCTGGCTCTATCTGGGAGGTGCTAGGCTGTGGTCCAGCCGCATGCGGCCTGAGATGCAGGTGGAAGCCTGTAATGTCCCATGTGGAACATCAAATGGGAAGGACATCATTTTTGACAACTTCGAGCTCAGTGAGGAGTCAGGATCTGCATGGCTCACCTGTTCCCCAGGATCCATCTACAGGTGATAGAAGCGGGCACCAGCCCTGCTCTAGACCCCTAGCCAAGGCTCTGCCGGTCTGGGAGCCTTTGTGGTTAATTCGTGCATTGGGGCGGAGGTGGGTGTGTTCTACGTGGGTCAGCTCCACAGGCTCTCTCCACTGGATTCTTCAGATATTCCTTTGGCAAAAATCCTCTGGTGCCCACACACTATTGCATCACACAGGTAGAACAAGGACAGCTAATACTCGGAAAGGGCTCTGCTGATTCTGGCCTTGCACTGGGTGGTGCTGTGGATATGGAGGTCACCAAACTTCCTGCCCTCAGAAAGCCCTCAGCCCAGCATGAAGGCAGTCCAGGGTGGTCAGGGCTGGGATGGGAGAAACTAAGGTGGGTGGCGAGGCTGTTCAGGAGGAAGACTGGGAAGCTGTGGGGCTCTGAGGCTTCTGACTTATATCGGAGGGTCAGCAGGCTCCAGGAGGAGAGGACGGTGCCTCAGGCATGCCCCTCAGGGTCTGCCTCTCAGAGCTCACACTCATGTTCTTATCTTCCTTCCTGGAGCCCCTGAAAGTCTCCCCAGGCACCTCTTCTTCCCCACCCGCCCCTACCCCAGTAGTAAGAACTACAACTACTCATAGTGCTGCACTTTCACTGGGGGGCCAGTCCCTGGACAAACTCTCTTCATGGACTGCATCTTCTCCCGTTCCTCCTTACTGTCCCCAGGAGCTGTGGACTCCAAGGAGGTCCATTTATAGATGGGAAAAGTGCAGCTTGGAGGGATACAGTCCTTGCTCAGGAAGACCTGTGGTGGGAGGGGGCACAGCAGACCTTTAATCTTACATACACCATGGGGTCCCCTTTCCCTCCTTGCGCATACCAGCAGCAGCCCCTCCCTTGCAAGGGGGTAGCCCTCAGACCCACTCGGGACCTCTGCATCTACAGGCCCTATGGAAACTGGCCTCTCTACTTCCAACTCGTTCTTTTTTATTCGTTTATTCCAACTGTGACTTCTACTCCTCCCCTTTCCTTATTCTCATTATTTTGTCTCCTTTCCTGCTTTCTTCCTCCTTTAAGTATAAAAGAAATACCTGCTCCCTAAAAAATACCACAGTTCAGAAGTGCAGGAAAGTACATGTGACTCCCTCCTCCCATTTACACTGGGACATCTATTCTATGTCATTTACTGACAAAGAGTTCCCGGGTGCCAGTCATTGGGAACTTGAGATAAAAATCAAAAGAGATCACCAAGGCTTCAAGAGTTGCCCATGTTTTTAGAGCCAACTTCTTGTGAGGTTTCTGTCTCAAGCTTTGGGTTTGACAAGGCCTGGGTTCCAATCCCAGCTCTGTCACTTTTCATCTGTTTGACTTTGGGCCTGTGGTGTCTCTCTGGGCCTCAGTTTTCCCATATGTAGAATTGAGGTTGTATTCATTTGGTAGGGCTACCATAATAAAGTACCACGAACTGGATGGTTTAAAACAACAGGAATTCACTTAGAGTTCTGGAAGCTAAAAGTCCAAAATTAAGGTGTCAGCAGGACCATGTGCTGTCTGAGATGCTGGTTCTGGTGGTGGCTGGCAATCCTGGGCCTTCCTTGGCTCTTAGCTCCATCACTCCAATCTCTGCCTCCATCATCACTTGGTGTTCTCCCTGTGTGTCTGAGTCTCTTCTCTTTTTTTTTTTTTTTAGAAGGACACAGGTCGTATTAGATTTAGGACCCATCCTACTGCAGTCCGACTTCATCTTAACTAATTACATCTGCAATGACCTTATTTCCAAATAAGGTCACATTCTGATCCAATTAGAACATGAATTTGGGGAGAACACTATCTAACTCAGTACGAGGTCTTGCTGGCCCTGGCCTCATGGGGTAATTGTGATGTCTAAGGAGGCAAATAACTGGAAATACACTTAACAACAGTGTCTGACAAACAGTTCCACATTGATAGGTATTACTTATTGCTTGTATGATTGATTATCAGTTGGCCTTGCCAATGTTGTCTGTGAGTGTCCCCTCTGTCTTCATCTGTGATGGGCATGAAATATGTCTGATTCACTTATTTGCTTTCCACATAATTTACTTACCACATTATTTACTTACCACTGAGCATTCATAAGCCAAGCACTGTTCTAGGTATCTGGGATACAGTGCAGAGAACAAAACTGAAAAGATTCCTGTCCTCATGGAGCAGTAAAGTAATCACATGAATAAAATATACAGTAGTTTAGACAGCAATAGGGCAGGAAGGAGGGATGGGACCGGGCAAGGTGAAAGTTTAAATAAGAAGGTCAGGCAAGGTGTCTCTGAGAAGATGCGAATTTAGCCAAGACTGAAAGAAGGCACACTGAGGGTGAGCATCGAGGCAGAGGGAGCAGCCAGGGCAAAGGCCCTGAGGCAGGACTGTGCCCAGCATGTCAGAGGAAATGAGGCCAAACAGGTAAAGGGGAACACAAATCATTTAGGGAGTACTCTTGCAAATCCCTCCGAGTAACCGTCTGAGGTAGATACAACTACTACCTCCAGTGTTTGGATGGGGAAATGGAGGCTCAGAGAGCTGTAGGCATTTGGCCAGGTGGCCCACTCAGTTAGGGGTGAGGCTCTAAGAACTCCCAGCTCTCCTGCCCCCCTTCTCCCCTTGCTCACTGCTATATAGTTCTCCTCAGAGGGGTGCTGTTTGCTATTCTCCAAGGAGGAGAGTGCTGCTGATTCCAGCTCCTTCAGACATCTGTCGCTTTCCTCCCTGGGTACTGCAGCTGACCTTGTACTCCTTTGCAGGCCCACCATCTGGGAAGCCAACAACACACCCCTGACCTGGCAGGGCCAACTCTCCGGCCAGGATGTGAGCACCATCTTAGACCCCTCCAACGGCGGCAGGCGACTTCAAGTCCTCCAGCCGGCCATTTACAAGTGCTTTGTGCATCAGGAGCTTGTAGCTCGATTCAACCCTATGACCAAGCTGGATATACTGGAGAGTCTGAGGAGAGATGAAGATGGACAACAGCAGGAGGCAGGAGAGGCCCAGAAGGGGAAGGCCAACTCTGTCCTCAAGGGGCTGAAGCTGATGCTACTGGTGGGCACCATCCTGGGCCTGTTCGTGATGCTGCTCAAGTTGTTCCGCCCTTCGCGGAGCAAAAGAAGTAAGCATGTGCTGCTGGTGAAATAAAGTGAACCTGCAGTGTCCAGGAGACCTGGCCACCTGTGCTTTCCATATGTCCTTCCCATAGCCTGTGCCTGCTCCGTACCGTACTCTAAATGCATGCGGGCGAAACAGATTGGTAGCCACAGCTAAGGGTGACTGAGCTCCTCCCTGTTCCAGTTCCTGCTCTGTTCACTCATTAGCAATCCCCATTCCACAGATGAGGACATGAGGCAAGACTCCCTGTCCAGTTATTGGAGGGGGGGCGGTGCAGCTGAAACCTAGGGTTTTCACCCCCCAGTTCAAGCCTCACAGGGAGGAAATGAAGGGTGGAATGAGTTCCATTTTCAGGGTGAGTCTCTGAGGGAGGTAAGTTGTGGCCACCTCACTTACTACACAACCCTAAGGACAAGGGCTGAGGTGGGGATGGGAGTGAGTAATCTCTAGACCCCTACAGATCTGCACTGGGCCATTGCCTTCTCCCCTTGTCCCTTGCTTGACCTTGCCTTAATTATGCCTAGGGCTTTTAGGCTAAGCCCTACCTCCCCAAGTCAGAAGATGTTGCCAGAGTCATGGCCCAGGACAGCAGGACCCGTACCACCCTTCCTGGTTCTTGCAGTGGGAAGAGGCTCCTCAGACCACGAGAAGGGAGACAGGCCACTCCACCAGGGCAGGGCACCAGGCCTAGTCCAGCTAACCCCCACGGGAATCACCTGGCTTAACTGTTTCCAGAAGTTATACACACTGTTTAGCAGAGTGTAAGAGAAATAAAATATTAATACCTTGTAAAATTAATTGTCCTGATATCCCACTGTGAAGCAACTGCAGGACCGATCTGAAACTTTCTGAATAGAACTTGTTACTGAGGAAAGAGCACAGCTCACCTCTCATATACAAGACACTATTGCCAAAACATTTACGGTTTCATGTGGTGCCGTGAGACCCAGAGATCTTGTAGAACGGGAGAGTGTTCATGGAAAACTAAAGGGGATCCACTGGGAAGCAGGGCAGAGAATAATGATAATAGCAAATATTTGTGGACCTCCTGCTGTGGGCATAACTTAACACCCTTCACAAACATTATGTCCTTATAGCCACCCTGGAGGTTGGGGTTGTTATGAACCTCACTGTAGCTGAAAACATCAAGGCACAGAGGCTTTAGGCAACTTGCCTGAGGTGACATAGTGAACTTGGGACTGGGGCCAGAGATTAGAGAGCGAAAGATGACATATGAGCTTTCCTGACCTCCAGCACCTGCTCCCAGGGAACCCCCAGTATCCTGCCCCCACAGGTGTAACAGCCAGAGCCAAGCCTGGGCCCAATTCCCAGGCCTGTCACTGAAGGTCACATTATCCACACAAAGCTGTTGGTGCTCGACTGTGGCACGCAAACCCTCAGGTGGTCCCAGCGGTTTTTCACCTCCCAGTGTCCCTACCTTTATGCGACTCCCTCTCCTTCAGTGTGGATGACACTTATGACTTGTTTCTAACCAATGGAATATGGCGAAAGACTTGGATGTCACTCCCTTGATTGGGTAGGTACAACTACATTATATAAGCCTCCATTTTCGCCAACTAGAGCGAGAGAGGCTTTCTGGCTTGACGGAGTAAACAGCCATGCTGAGAAAGCCCACTAGGGAGTGAGTTTAGGAACTACAAGTGGCCTCTAGGACCTAAGGAAGACAGTCAGCAAAAAGCCAGGGCCTCAGTCACGCAGCCACAAGGAAATAAACTCTGCTGACAACCAGAATGAGCTTGGAAGCAGATTCTTCTCCAGCCAGCCTCTAGCTGGGAATACAACCTGACCAACACCTTCACTGCAGTTTTGGGAAACCCTCATCAGTCAAATCATGTCTGGATTCCTAATGCACAGAAACTAAGGAATCATGAATGTGTGTTGTTTTAAGCTCCTAAATGTATGGCAGTTTGTTATGCAGCAATAGACAACACACCCACCCATAACCCCCAGTTCACCGCGAGGACCCCTGCAGCTTCAGCAGTTATGTGAATGGTTCCTATAGGCATCGGTGGCTTCCTGACTCCCCTCAAGAGCCTGCTTGGCCAGGAGGGAGAGGATGATGCTGGAAGCTGGGCAGTTGATGTGCCCAAGAGGAATCTTTATTCACAAGGGACGGGAGTGGGAGAATAGACATCCAGCTTCCCCAGCCCTGGACAGTACAACTCTGAGGAACATTCTCTCAGAGGGGCCCCAGCAGCGCTGAGCTCCAGGTGGGTATAGCTGCAACCAGCACATTAAAGCACAAGTATCAGCTCACCCCCTTCCCTCCTCACTTCTGCTTCCTGAAATTATATTCTTCAAACATTTTTTGGCCCCACATTCCCTCTCCTCTCCTGGGACTCTGAACACATAAAAGAACTGTTGTCCTACGGGTCCTCGAGACTTTGTCAATTTTCCTCTAATATTATCTGTTGTTCAGGTTGGAGACTGCCTGTTGATCTATCTTCAAGTTCACTGACTCCATCCTCTACCGCCTCCATGCTGTTATTTAGTCCATTCAGTGAGCTTTTACTTTGGTTATTGTATTTTTTAGTTCCAAAATTTCTAATCAGTTGTTCTTTATACATTTTATCTCTTTGCTGGTATTTCTGATTTTAATATTTTCTTTTAAAGGAAACATAACTGAGACACCAAGTTTGCCAACTCAATGGCCTTCATGAGCCAAGCAGAAGAAACAATAAGGCAAAAGATCTTGGGAGCTGTTGCAATGTACTGGTTTGAGGGGGAGGGACTATGAGACTATGTCATAAAGTTCTCACATGAATGTAGGCCTGGTTCCTTGAAAAGTCTCAAGTGATTCTGGAAATTGAGATGTCCGAGTAAAACTATCTGATTTATGAAGGCTGGCTCAAAAAAGTCTTCAAACACAATGCCAGCCAAAGAAAACATATCTGCAGGCTGAATTGAGCCCACAGGCGTTTGTGAGCTCTTGCTTCAACCTTTATTGGGATCAAGTGTGTATTTCTATTTCAATTATTCAGTCAACAAAGATTTATTGAGCTGGGGTAGCCAGGGACAGACAGATTCTCTGAAGAGATGACATTTCAGATGAGTCTGAATAATAAGAAAGAGGGAGACAAGCAGAGGTCTGGAGGAATGGTGCATTAGTTCCCTGTGGTTGTTGTAACAAATAACCACAAACTTAATGGCTTGAAACAGCAGAGATTTATAATCTTTCTGTTCTGGAGATCAGAAGTCCAAAATGAGTCTTATTTTGGTCTTAAAAAGTGTTAATAGAGGAATTGGCAAGACTAAATTCCTCTGGAGCCTTGAGGGAGAGAATTCATTTACTTTGCCTTCTCCAGCTTCTTAGCATTTCTTCCTCTTCAAAGTGAGCAGCAGAACATTCTCAATATTTCTCTCTCTTACTATTTGCTTCTGGCATCACATTTCCTTCTCTGACTCTGATGCTCCTGCTTCCCCCTTATAAGGACCCTCGTAATGACATTGGGCCCACCCAATAATACAAAATAATCTCTCCATCTCGAAATCATTACCTTAATCACACCTGCAAAGTGCCTTCCGGAATATCTTCACAGGTTCCATAGATTAGGAATAGACTTCTTTGGGGGCCATTATTCAGCCTACCACAAGTGATTCCAGGCAGAGGCAGCATTTATAAGGGCTATGGAATGGGTGTCTGCTTGTTGTATGAGGCTTACTGGGGCAGGAAGGACAACAAGGAGGTAGCCAGAGGCTATATCATGTAAGGCTCTGGATGAGGGTTTTGGGCTTTAATCGAAATGAGATGGGAGCCATAGGAGGCTTTTGAGCAATGGAGGGATGTGATCCAATGTTCATTTAAACAGGTGATTCTGACAAGGTAGAGTTTCTTACAGGTAAGTGTGGGGAAGGCCTCAGGACATGGCAGCCACTCTCTGTGTGGCCAGCTGGACAATGAGCAGCTTCCACCATGTAGCAGAAGTGGTAAGGCCAACCTCTGAATGCACTGTAACACGGAAAGTCTCATATTCCATTTTTAACCATTTTTCCCTGCTCTTTTCTTTTCCATATTGTCATTTTTTGAAATCATTTTTTAGAACAGTTTTAGGTTCACAGAAAAATTGAAAGAAGGTACAGAGATTCCCCATATACCCCCTACTCCCACACATGCACAGCCTCCCCATTAACATCCACACCAGGTGAGAATTCTGGTCAAGATGACATTGTAGATAAACTCTGCTCCTCCTCCCACAACCACATCAAAATTATAACTAAACTATTAAGAATCGCCTAAAGTCTAGCTGAACAGAAGTCCTATTCAGCTACATAGAGACTGGTAAGAGGGGTGGAGACAGAGAAAGAGCTAGTCCAACACTCACATGTGGCGTTAAAAATCTCTTGGCTGTGGAGGTACCCCTGAGGAGCGAGTGGTCCAGCCTTATATCATACTCCCCAGGCGAGGGTTCCAGTGCCAGACGGAGAAGTCCCCATAACTTCTGACTAGGAAAACTAGTGGAGATTGGTGCTGAGTGAGAAGAAAGTTTGTTGGAGTCCCAGACATTCCCCTTAAAGGCCCAGGCATTCCTTTAAAAGGGCCCCCACACAGATTTACTCACTGATGGATTACTTGCTCTGAGCTTCAGAGCTGGGGCAGCAGCTCAAAAGCTGCCAGGAACAAACAGAGGAACTGAATTGTCTGTGTTCATGGCGAGGGCTGGAGGAGCAGCTTTCTCCAAGACAGAAGTGCTGGGAGAAGCCATTGTTCCGTTGCTGAGCCCTCCCACCAGCCAGCGTGTAGACACAGGTGAGTGCCATATCTGAGCCTCCATTGATGTAGCTAACACTGGTCACCCCACCCCTCAGATTCCTTCAGACCTTGTTCCACCCAACTTGTGGGCCCACCCAAGTTGACTTTTCCATACATAAGGCTTATCTTGGCTCATGCTGGGGACTTGCTAAATCTCTCAAAGATTTACAAATCCCAAACAAGCAGCATCTTGCCTTGATGTGCCCCCTACCTCTTACCTCTTGCTAAGCAGCCTCAAGCTCTG
Source organism: Eonycteris spelaea (assembly GCA_003508835.1). Classification (NCBI taxonomy): domain Eukaryota; kingdom Metazoa; phylum Chordata; class Mammalia; order Chiroptera; family Pteropodidae; genus Eonycteris; species Eonycteris spelaea. The sequence goes on from PUFA01000139.1 coordinate 282,811, forward strand.
TACTAGTGGCAGCTGGCCTCAATTTTCAGCTTAGTTTCTCCCAGGCACCTCCAAGCCCAGTACAAGTGGCAAACACCTGCATATCACCTTGTAGCTCATATCATGTGACCACAGGAAGGGCATAGGCAGCAGCTGGCTTTGGCCTGTGCTGAAGTACCTCCCAAGAGGCCCTAGAACTAACACATTAGTTGCAAGCTTTAGACCACACCAGAGCACCACCCAAACACCTCCACAAATGATACACTCAAAGGACAGACTGGGCAGGCACAAGAGCTCCGCTAAAGTGAATCTTGCTCTATAAGTCAGCCTCACTACAACAGCTCCTCCACTGTAGCACAGCCACTCCTCCTCAAAAATAATCAGCCTGCGGTCAATCCCTCCCATTGACATGCAAACAGTAATCAAGGCTCAACTACAACAGGAGGGCACATACAATCGACACAAGGAACACATCTAGAGCACCCAGCTCAGGTAACCAGGGAGAGTGTGCCACAGAGCCCTACAGGACACCTACTACATAAGGCCACTCTACTAAGACTGGGAGACATAGCAGCCATACCTAACACATGAAAACAAACACAAGTAGGCAGCCAAAATGGGAAGACAAACAAACATGTCCCAAATGAAAGAACAGAAAAAAAACTAAATGGAGACAAGCAATCTACCAGATGCAGAGTTCAAAACACTGGTATAAAGATGTTCAATGAACTTAGGGGAAGACTAGATGAACTAAGTGAGAACTTTAATAAAGAGATTAAAAAAACATAAAAGTGGAGATAGAAAACACAATAAAAAAACAGTCAAAAATGAAGAATACAAACTGAAATGAAGAATACCTTAGAAGGAATTAACAGTAAATTAGATGAAGCAGAGGATCAAATCAGCAATTTAGAAGATAAGATAACAGAAAACACTCAATCACAACAGCAACAAGAATAAGAGAATCCAAAATGAGGATAGTTTAAGAAGACTCTGGGATAACATCAAACATACCAATATTCATGTCATAGGGGTACCAAAATAGAAGAGAGAGAGCAAGAATTGAAAACCTATTTCAAGAAATAATGACTGAAAACTTCCCTAAACTGGTGAAGGAATTAGACATACAAGCCCAGGAAATGCAGAGAGTCCCAAAGAAGACTAACTCAAAGAAGCCCACCTCAAGACACATCATCATTAAAATGCTAAAAGTTAAAGACAAAGAGTGAGTCTTAAAAGCATCAAGAGAAAAGCATCTAGTTACCTACAAGGGAGTTTCCATAAGACCATCAGCTGATTTCTCAACATAAACTTTGCAGGCCAGATGGGATTGGCACAGAACTCTCAAAATGATGAAAAGCAAGGACATACCACCAAGATTACTCTACCCAGCAAGGCTATCATTTAGAATCAAAGGACAAATAAAGAGCTTCCCAGAGAAGAAAAAGCTAAAGTAGTGTTCATCACTACCAAACCAATATTACAAGAACTGTTACAGGGACATCTTTAAGAAAGAGAAGGAAAATTTTCAAAAATATGAATAATAAAATGGCAATAACTACATATCTATCAACAATTACTTTAAATGTAAATGAATTAAAAGCTCCAATCAAAAGGCATAGGGTGGCTGAATGGATAAGAAAACAAGACCTTTACGTTTGCTGCCTACAAGAGACTCACTTCAGATCTAAAGACACAGACTGAAAAAAAAGGATGTAAAAGATATTTCATGAAATGGAAATGAGAAAAAAAGCTGGGGTAGCAATACTTACACCAGACAAAATAGACTTAAAACAAAAGCTATAACAAGAGACAAAGAAGGACCCAGTAATACCACTTCTGGGTATTTATCTGAAGAAACCCAAAATACTAATTCAAAAAGATATATGCATCCATATGTTTATTGCAGCATTATTTACAATAGCTAAGATATGGAGGCAACCTAAGTATCCATAAATAGATGAGTGGATAAAGAAGAAGGTACATATATACAATGGAATATTACTCAGTCATAAAAAAGGAAATCTTGCCATCTGCAACAACATGAATGAACCTAGAGGGTATTATGCTAAATGAAATAAGTCAGACAGAGAAAGATAAGTGCCATATGGTTTCACTCATATGTGGAATCTGAAAAACAAAAATAAATGAACAAACAAAACAGAATCAAACTCATAGATAATAGATATGGGGAACATTTTGGTGATTGACAGATGGGAAGTGGATTTGGGGACAGCTGAAAAAGGTGAAGAGGTTCAGAAGTACAAGTCGGTACTTACAAAATAGTCATAGGGATGTAAAGGACAGCATAGAGAATATAGTCAACAATATTGTAATTGCTATGTATGGTGTCAGATACCAGATTTATTGGGGTGCTCATTGTATACATTATATAAATGTCTAATCACTGTTGTACAGCTGAAACTAATATAATATTGTATGTCAAGTGTAATTGAAAAATAAAAGATTATTTAAAAAAATATTCCCAGCAGGCACATTTGTTACAATTGACGAACTTACATTGACATATCATCACCTGAAGTCCATAGTTTACATTAGAGTTCATTCTTGGTGGTGTACATTCTCTTGGTTTGAACAAATGCGTAAAGGCATGTATCTATCATTGGTATATCATAAAAAGCAGTTTCACTGCCCCCCAAAATCTGTGCTCTGCCAGTCATCCCTCCCTCCAACTAACCCCTGACAACCACTGACTTTTTAATGTCATAATACAGTCATGCGCAGCTTAACAACAGGAATACATTCTGAGAAATGCATCATTAGGCAATTTGGTCATTGTGAGAACATCACAGAGTTCATTCACTTAAACAAACCTAGATGATACAGCCTACTACACACTTAGGCTCTATGGGTTGGCCTCTTGTTCCCAGGCTACAAGCCTGTACAGCAAGTTACTGCACAAAACAACATGAGATTAAATTAAGCACTAGAGAAAATGATGTGATCAGGAGCCTCAGTAAATGTGAGATGCATGAGGCTGCCGCTGTAACACAGCACACTGTTTCACAGCAATTATTTTTAAAGTAGAAAGTGCACTCTAAAAGAACAATTAAAAGTAGAGCACAGTAAATACATAAAACAGTAACACGGTCATTTATTACCATTATCAAGTATTACATACTATACTTTTTATGTGCTATACTTTTATCCTACTGGCAGCGCAGTAGGTTTGTTTACACCAGGATCACCAAACATATTAGTAATGCATTGCACTACAGTGTCCCTAGATGATAAGAATTTTTCAGCTCCGCTGTAATCTTATGGGGCCTCTGTCATATACGCGGTCTGTCATTGACCAAACTGTCATTATGCAGTGCATGATTGTGGTTGGAATCATACAACATGCCACCTTTTCAGACTGCCTTATATCACTTAGCCATGTAGATATAAGGTCCCTCCATGTCTTTTCATGGCTTTCTAGCTCATCTCTTTTTAGCACTAAATAGTATTCTGTGATTTGGATGTACTGAGTTTGTTTATCCATTCACCTACTGAAGGACATCTCGATTGCTTCCAAGTTTTGGCAATTATAAATTAAACTGCCATGAACATCTTTGTGTGTGTTTTGTATGAATATAAGTTTTCAACACCTTTGGATAAATGCAAAGGAGTGTGGTTGCTGGATTCAATGATAAGAGTATGTTTAGTTTTAAAAGAAATTGGCAAACTGTCTTCTGAAATGGCTGTACCATTTTGCATTCCCACGCAATGATGAGAGTTCCCATGGCTTCACATCCTCGTCATCAATTGGTGCTGTTAGTGTCCCAGATTTTGGCCATTCTAACAGGGTGTAGTGGCAACTCAGTATTGTTTTAATTTGCATTTTCCTGATGGCATATGATATCGAGCTTCTTTTCATATGCTTATTTACCACCCATATATCTTCTTTGGTAAGGTGCCTCACTTTGTAATTTTTTAACTTCTTAACCTGACTTTTTAAAAATAAATAATTGCTAATAAATGCAATTTTAGCACTTGGCCTTGCTACAGCCCTTCCTATCTGCTAGAGAGAGAGAAAAAAAGAGAATAAAGAGAAAATAGTATCTTTTTTTCCTGATGCTACAGAAATAAATAAGGTTGCCACTAGCCTATATGTCTTAATGCAAATTTTAAAAAGGCTTCCTTTGCATGCACACAGCCCCATACAAGGGTACTGACTTGTTGCATAGGGCGTGAAGTAGGCTTCTACTTGCCCCTTGGCTGGCCACTTTGCATAGTGCTCAATCTGCACAATTCCACATGTAACCTGAATAGAAATACTTTCTGCATCGTGAAATTGTCCTTGCAAATTTTACTTCTATCGAAGGAGTCTTCTAAGTCATTCTGTTTAGTCAGGATAGGATAAACTCTGCTGGAACAATGAATAAACCACAGAATAAACACAAAGTTTCCTTTCCTTTTCACATCATAATCAGATGCAGCTCAGGGCTTTCTTCCAAGAAGTGACTCATAGGTACAGGCTGCCATCTAAAGTATGGTTTCCAAGGTCATCACAGAACAGACAGAGAGAACATGGAATCAGGTATAGTGCCAGGGCCAGGCTAGAAGTGTCATTCGTTTTGTTCACATTCCATTGGCCAGAATTTAGTCACATATCCCCCCCCCACCCCCCACTTAACTGCAAAAGAAGCTTAAAAATGTGGCCTTCTATGTGCCTAGGAAGAGAAATTAAATTGTTGGACAACTAGCCAATTACTAGCACAATCCAGGCTCCAGAGACTGTGACCATGTCCTCTGATGCAATTTCAACCATTAAAAAAATCTGTAATTCTGAATCCTTGTATTAATTTGTTGGCCTCAGAGTAACATTCAAATTGACATCTCTGAATTCCTGAGACTTATATATATTGTCTCTTTGTTCAGACATGAAAGGATTATTGGCCCCTATTTTTTTTCCACATGTAAGTAAAAATAAAGCTTTGAATTAGTCAGAGGCTTATTAGACAAAAAGTTAAAAAGGGTCCAACAACAGCTTGGCACACATCTTGTTGGTTTTCATTTTAATTCCTGGCCATGCTCTCCCTGAATTCTGAAGCAAATCCAAGAAGATCCTACATCCGCCTAAAACCCCAGCAATGTTCTTTTTATGCCCTACAAGACTCACACTGATGGGCTGCTGCACACTTCTCCTCTTTGCTAATACCGGATGTCCCCACACCTGGCTGCTCCAGCCAAACTGGCTACCTTTAAGCCTCTTCTCCCCAATGCTATGCCTTCCACCTAGAAAACCCTGCTTTTCCCCTCTGCTCATTGTTTAGGCCTCAGCTCAAGCATCATCGCTTCATGGAAGCCTTCTCACTATATGTAAATTTTCAGACTGGTCATTAATGTTGCTCGCCAAATCTTCCTGGCCCTTCATCTTCTAGGCACAGGGTGGGACGGTGCTTCTGGGTCTCCCTAAATTTGAGTGGCACCATGCAACTAATTCTGGCCAGCGAAATATGGGATAAGTAATCTGAGTCACTTCTAGGCTAGAGTAGTTCGCTGCCAGAGCAAGGGACTCGAGAGTCCTCTTTCCTCTGTGTAGAAGCCACATATTTTAGATGGAGGCTATTCTGCCAGCTTGGGTTGAGGAGTGAGCAGAGCTCCCACGGACCCACAATAGACATGGCAAATGGGTAAGAAGAAAGTTTGGTCATTTTAAGCTATAGACTTGAGGCGCGTTTGTAACCACAGCATAACCCAGCCCATTCTGACTGATATACACTCCTTCCAAAACTCTTGTCACTTTTGCAATTTTTCACTTGTTTCTGTTACTGTTGGAATATTTTTTTAACCCACTGAACTGAGAGCTTCATAAGGTCAGGGATATTTTTGTTGTTGTTTCTCTCACTGTATCCTTAGGTACTGAAAGAACTAGAACATAATAAGAGCTCAATAAAATGTATGTCAACTGAGTGAAGGAAGAAATGAATGAATTATAATCTTAGGAGATAGGTACAATTATCTCAATTTTACAGGGATGAAATGGAAGCTCAGAATAGTTGAATTAGTTGTTCAGTATGGCAGGTAAGTGGCAGAGATTAAGTCAAAACCCAGAACTTTATAACTAGTGTGAAGCTACCTTTCCTAAACAGGAAAGCCTTGGGGTACCATGCACCTCTTCCAAGGGTCTTCACCTGTTCTACCAAGAAATGTCTCTGTGTTGGTGACACTAAAGGCCAAAGGGTTTGGGAATCCATTGGACATCTACTCTGGAATGAATGATCCACAACTGACAGACAGGGCAAGGAGATTCAGAGTGGGAGGGGTGTTAGACAGCTCTTTGCCCTTTATTTTACCTCTTTTAAAATAACTTCCATTAACCAAATGGTCATTCTCTGCCTGCACTGTGCCAATGGCTTTAGGATCATAAGCTCACAGCATCTTCATGACCCCAATGATTCCTATTTTTTACAGGAGAAAACTGAGGGCCAGAGAGGTGAATTTACTTGCCCGTGGGTACAAAATTAGTGTATCAGTTATGGCTGCAACACAAAATATACCCCAAATCAGAGGTTTTAAATGGTAAGTGTTTATTGTTTAAAGTCTAAAAACAAGCTGGTAATTCTGGTCTCAGCTGGAGTCATACATGCTTCTCTGATAAGCATTTGTTGGAGTTAGCTCTGGTGATCTTGGCTGAGCTCTTGCATGTGTTAAGAGTTGGCTCTCTAGGTGGGACCAGGTGCCATCAGCTGGGGCAACAGGGCTTTCTTCCATGTGGTCTCTCTTTCCTTAGCAGGCTTATCTAAAAGGTGGAAGCTGGTCCAATAAAGTGAATAGAAGCTGCAAGTCTTCTTGAGGTTCAGGCTCAGAACTAGCATACGGCAGGGACAGGGACAGGGAAGTCTTGGTTTCCACGTGACCTCAAGGCCAGGTTTTGGAAGGCCCCTGGGCAAGTTGGGTAAACCAGCTGTATCAGTTATCTACTGCTGCATAAGAAACCACCCTGAACTCAGATGCCTAATGCACCAGTTACTTCTTTTCCTCTCCATGCTGGGTTGGTAATACAGGCTGGGCTCAGCTGGGTAGTTATTCAGGTTTTGACTTGGCTCATTCATATATCTGTGGTCAGCTCAGGGAGGCTAGAAGGCTCTGCCTCGGGGCCTGGGTGGCAGTTGGCTGGGGAACCTCTATTGTCTTATCCTCCAGTAAGCTATCCCAGACATGTTCACAAGGCCATCGCAAGGTTCCAAGAGAGCAAATGGAAGCTGCAAGCCTGCTTGAAGCTTTAGCTTGAAACTAGCAATACATCACCTTCACCATGTTCTTTTGGCCAAAACAAGTTACAAGGTCAACCCAGATTCAAGGGGTAGGGAAATAGACTCCACCTCTTGATGGGAAAAGTGGTGAAATCACATTGTAAACATTTTTACAGTGAGGTGTGAAGAATTCCATCTACTCCACAATCACTTTACCAAAGGCAATAAGTAGCACAGCTGGAATTCTAACCCAGGAGGCACACTGCTTCCACAGAGCCTACTCTTCTCAAGTTTTATCACTTCTGTTTTTCCTTAGCTTTCTCACCTCCTCAGATAACTTCTCTATCTGTTATTTGTGCCCCCCTCTTCTGTATTAGTCAAACACATTTGACTGCAAGTAATAGAAACCCAAGTAGAGTGGTTTAAGCTAAGAAGGAATTTTTGGCTTCTGGAATTGAGAAGTCCAAGAGTAGGCACAGTTAGATGCAGATGCTCATAGGATATCCTCCCAAGATGTCTTTCCTCATCTTTTTATTTTATTTTATTGTGTTGTCTTAATACCCAAGTATATGCTTCCCAAGAGGAGATGAGAGTCACCCCAGCATCGCAGCAAGCTTAGAAACCTCAATGGAAAGAGAGCACACCTATAGTAACAACAGCAACAACGGGTACTCACCGCACCAGGCACTGTTCTAAGCGCTTAGCAGGTGTTAACTCATTCAGTCCTCACAACACGTTACGAGGTATAAGTAATCATCATCCCCGTACAGATGAAGGAAACTGAGACTCTGAGAGGTGAAGTTCCACGTCTAAGATATATAAGAAATAAGTGGTGGGGCTGGGAGTTGAACCCAACCAGCCTGGCTCTAGAGTCCTTTCTCTTAATTACTTAACTAGTTTGGGCAGAAAAGCTGTACTAATAGCAAACCCTATTCTGAGCAGATACTCTGGGCCGGACACTGTTCAGAGCATCAGGGTACAACAACAACAACAACAACAACAACAACAACAACAAACAACAACAACAACAACAACAATGAACAACAACTAAATTATATTTAATTTTTCCAGCAACCTTATAGGGTAAGCACTGTTATTATCTCCATTTTACAGATGGAAAAATTGAGGTACTAAGAGAAGATCAATCTGAGGTCACATGTGGGGCAGCTGGAACTTGAACCTAGAAAGTAGAGTCTTTAGAATCTGCATCTGTTGTCCCCGGGTCCCACTTCTGAGCCACAGGTGAGGTCAGCCTCTGAGAAATTCATGACGTGAGATGGAGGGAGGCCCCAGGATAGCCCAGTGCTCTCACAGGCCATGTCTCCATCCCTTCCTCCTCTCCCTTCCCCTCACTTCCTGGCACAGCCTCCTCAGAACCCACTTGTGAACGGACTTACCTAATGTGGTGTGGGCCAGACGGCTGAGTCCAGGCAAACAGGCAGAGGCTGGGTCTGAGTCACCAAGCAGAGCTCACCAGAACCCAGAGTGTGAGCCTGTGCCAAGAAGGGTATAGGGTGGTGGGGATGACACCTGGTGCTGCAGAGCTGCTGGGATTCCTTTTGAGCCTATGACCTTGACTCTCGCTAGACCTCTGCAAAATAGTCCCACCAGCCTGATGGAGCCTGGGCAAGAGGCCAAGTCATATTTCACACATTTATGAGAAACCAAGATGTGGCTATTTATAGCCTTTGGGTTTGTCTGCTAAGTGAGAACTGGGTAAATGTAATGACACCTCAGGAGCAGAATCCAGGCAATGCCACCTGCCCCCTAACACAGACAACAAGTGCCCTTGGCCACATGGCTACACAGGTTCTCGTGGCAACCTGTGGGCGTGGGAGAACTGAGGCTCAGAGAGCCAGATGTGGAAGGGATGTAATGTTGGTGGACTCTTAACCTACCCAGAAAATTGTCTTGGCTGTTTGGCCAGTACCTTTAAGGACAAAACTTTATTTTCAGTTGTTCGTGAGAATCTTCGAAAACCTTCTTTTAACCCCACCCCACCCCTTCCTCCTCACTCTCTTCCTTCCTCCTTGATATTAAAATGTTTCTTTTTTTCTTGTGTCTCTTTTCTTCATTCATCCCCCCTTCTTTTCTTCTTTTTCCTTTGTTTGTCTCTTTTTTAAATCAAGACAATAATCACAGCACTAATAGTAGCTAGCATTAGAGAGGGTCCAGGTAACTCACCCAGCCTTAGCTGATGTTCTAGTAAATGCCATTATTATCTTCATCTTACAAATCTAGGTGAGGAATACACCCACATCAGTTAGAATGCCAACGTGGCTTCTCCAAGCTGTGTCTCCCCTGTGCTTTTGGGGTTTGTTTTGCTCCAGCCACTGATACTCTCAGCACTTTCCTGGCCAACGTGGTCACTGCGGCTGAAATTCAAGCAAGGAATGAATTTCACCAGAAATGAGTCAATAAAGTGTCCACCTTTGGAGGAATCTGATATTTGATTTATTCTTACTTTGTGGTGGTCTTTTGTGGCAGGAGGTTCACAAGGAGTCCCCAGTGCTATGACCTTCGTGGAGTCACTGCTCTGCTCCTCAGCTTCCCCCTCATCCTTATTGTTGGGAGGATAAAATGAGTCGATACATGTGTAGTGCTTAGAACCCTGCCTGGCTCAGAGTACATGCTTCATGAATGCTTGCCATGGTAGCTGGTGCTATTGTCATTTAACTGCGGCTTTGGAGAGCTGGATAGGACAGTGGGTAAAGCCCTTGTCAGGGTACACACATGGACTACGCCTAGCCTCTTGCTTCCATGCTGGGCCTTACCTGCAGGCAAGGTGTCCAGGCTCCAACTGCATTCTCCAAACCTCAAGCATCGCCTCTGATTTTGTTACTCAGCCTCTTTCCAGATACCACCAGTGGGGTGTGGACACTCACACAAATGAAACGTGCAGACAGGTGGGATCTCAGGAGGGTAGCTTGCTAGGTTTCTAGATTCATGGTTTCTGACCTCATTTCCTGATGGCCAACACGCTGATGTTGGCACAGTGTCCTGCCACCCCCCATCTCCCCCCTCCACCACTTCCTCCCTCCAGAGACAAGGCATAGGCATAGTTTTTGCTGTTATTCTTGCATCACAATTTCCACATCTCTTAACAAGTTGTTGATGCCTCTGTTTGGGGTGTTTTTTGTTTTGTTTTGTTTTGTTTTGTTTTTGAGAATTTTTATAAGAATTTATTTGAGCCAAACTGACGACTTGCTGTGAAGCAAGATCTCAACTGCTCCCTATGCCTCTGTTTTTTGGTTTTTCATGTTACCCACAAGCTCTTTGCTCTTGACTTCCTGTCCTGGAAGATGAGGCTTCAATTCATACCTTGCTCCCGTGCTCCCTCGGATATGATGATACCACTCAACCTACCTGAGTCTCAGTGTTCATACCTGTAAATGAGAATAATCACAGTACCTACCGCATAAGGTTGTTGTGAGGACTAAATGAATTCATTCACGTGAAGCCCTTAGAACAGTGCCTTGCCCATAGTAAGGGCAGTGTGTTGGCTATTATTGTTGCTATAATTATCATCATCATCATTTTTGGATTCTCTATTAGTTGTCTTTGTAACTTTCAATCACAAACAAATCTCCATTTCTTCTTTTTGCGTTCCCCCTCCTTTGGCCTGGAATGTGAACATGCCGGCCGTGAGCCACTGAGGACAGAGTCATTGAGCGGCACAGCAGCAGAAGAGAAGGGCCAGCGGGGCTGTCATGGAGAAAGATCCGGACTTCTGCCTGGCTTGAGCCACCATTATTTTGTGTATCTGCCAAAGCAGTGGACCCAATTTTTTAACTATACATAGGCTTTTATTTTTTCCCAACATTTAGTTATACAAATTTTTAAACCTACAGAAAAGTTGGATGAATTTTACCATAATACCCATATACCCGCCATCTATATTCTATAATCGTTAATATTGTTCTATATTTGCTTTATCATATACCTATCAGCCCACTCCTCTATTTATTTATCAACCCATATTATTTCTTTGATGAATTTTTAAACAACCTGAAATATTTTAAACCAGACATCAGTATTCTTAACTCCTAAACATTTCAGCATTCATGTCACTAACTTGAGTTCGGTGTTCAGGCTTCTTTATTGAGTAAAATTTGCATATAATAAAATGCATATCTTAACATGTTTACTGAGTTTGACTAGTGCATATACTATGTAATACAAACCATTGTAAAGATAAAGAACATTTCTATCATTTCATAAAGTTTCCTTTTACCCTTCCTATTTATCCCCATCCTCACTCCACCCCCAGAAGCAATCATGGTTCTGATATTTTTATACATTTACTGTTAAATTATCAGGGTTGATGACATGTATGTTCTGGAAATGACCTTAATTAAATTTTCTGGGCTGGTAGCTAGAGTTGAAAAAAAATTACTATTTCTTTCTACAGAATATGGGTACCATATTCAACACTATACCAGTAGTGGCTGGGCCTGGAGAAGATGAGAGTCTCTCAGTGCTGCCAGCCAGGGCCATGACAGGTGAAGGCAGCAGTCTAAGCATGGAATGGGCCATACTGTTTAAGTTCCTGTGCCAACTCATGTGCAGCACTCACTCTGGGTGTATCACGTAAGGTGCTGCTGGCTGCACGTAGGGGAGAAGAAATTCCAAACATCTTAAAAAATAAGGGCCTTTATTATGTTATAAAACAACTAGTGCCACCAAGGTAGAAAGGTTCTACAGTGGTCAGTGCATCAGCTGAATGATGTCTTCATGGACCGAGACTACTTGGCAGTGTGCATTGGCCTTCAAGGTGGCAACACAGTTGTCATAGTCCCAGCCATCATTTCCTATAGATGCAAAACATTACAACCTTACACTTCTTCTTGCTGAAATTCTACTTTGCCCATTCCTCTTCTGGATATTTTAAGTGTTTAACCCCTGAATTTGCTCTGGTAGTAACTAGTGAAATTCTTGCTCTTGGCTTTGAGGATTATAAGCTCTTCTAAATGCTAGTGAAATAAATTGCAGAAAAATAAGTAGAAAAAATTGTCTTTCTTTGAAGCTGCAGAAAATTAGACATTCTTCAGTATCACAAACTTCTCTTGCAAATATTCTTTGTATGCCACAGGGACTTCAGAGATGATTTGTACATCTCATGAAAGAAAACTTTAACATTCCAAATTGGTAATTCTGATTTGTTGTTTTACTTAATAACTTATTACCATGAGATAATACTTAAATTGGCATGTAGATCTGAAATGAATAAATATAAGATTTTTTTTCTTAAATGATAAAAATGTTATTACCACCCCCTTTCTCCCACATGGATGGAAATAAAAGAAAACATAGACACTGTTATGATTCTGCTTTAGACTAAGAGTTCAAGAGAGTCAAATTCTGTGTCAGTGAATGCCTCCTCACACTGCCACACTATCTTGTGGAAGGCAGAAAAAGGAACTTTCCCCACCCCCTGTGTTACTGTACTCCCTGCTTGTCCATGGGAGATACCTTCCAAACCCCCCAGTAGATGCCTGGAATCACAGGTAGTACTGAACTCTACATATATTATGTTTTTTCCTACACATACATACCTATGATAAAATTTTATAAATTAGGCACAGTCAGAGATTAATAATAACATAATAAAATAGAACAATTATAACAATGTACTGTACTTAAAGAGGTGAACCTGGTCTCAAAGCATCTCATTGTATTTTACTCACCCTTCACCTCGTCATGATGTGGGATGATACAATATCTACATGATGAGATGAAGTAAAGTGAATAACATAAGCATTGTGATGTAGCGACAGTTGACTGCCTGATTATATATAACAAGCACTTGAAGGCTTCTCTTTGGCACATCTAAATTGTCACATCATTCCTCTTGCATTTTGGGGCCCTTATTAAGTAAAATGAGGGTTACTTGAATGCAAACATGGTGATACCATGACGGTCAATCTGCAAATGGAAATGGCTATTATGTGACTAACAGGTGGGTAGCATATATAGTGTGGATGCTGAACAAAGGGATGAATCTCATCCCAGGAGGAACAGAGCAGAATGGCTTGAGATTTCATCACGTTACTCAGATTGGCATGCAATTTAAACCTTAAAAATTGTTTATTCCTGGAATTTTCCATTTGATATTTTTGGACCGTGGGTAACTAAAACCATGGAAACCAAAACCTCAGATAAGGGGGACTACTGTACATTTAAAGAGAAAAAACATTTTACCTCATAAGCCTCCCACTAACCACTCCCCCAGAGACTTCCCCCTGCATCTTCCTGGCCAAGAGCATGACTGGCATAGACCACTTTTCCTGAACAAATGGACAGAGCTAACAAAACAAGCTAATAAAATCAGGGCTCTGCCTACAAGAAGAGTGAAAGAAAATGAATTTGTTTATTAATAGTGCAGATCACCAGTCCTGTTGCTGGTTGCAGGGTTGCTTCTGCAGTCACACTGCTTCCAGCCTTGTACTTTGACTCTGCCTTTCTACCTCAGATTGAAGGAACCCAACTCAGGCGGCTAATGGGGAGTGGCTTCTGGGTGAGGAGGCTCCTGCCCACATCCCTCAGGGGAAAGTACCTTAGCTTGACTGCCTGCATATCTTTGAGGCCTTATTATCAGTCAGGCCTTCTATCACAAGTGACTGAAACCCAAACTAACGTAAGCATAAAGGAATTTATTAGTTCTTATAATGGAAAAGTCCAGTGGGAGTTTGGATTTCAGGAATGGCTGAAATCAGCTGCTCAAACAATACACTCAAGATTGTGCCTCTCTCCCTTAATCACCTCTGCTTTCCTCAATATTGATTTATTTTCAGGCAGGGCCTCTCCTCCCCTCAGCAGTTCCAGCCTTACAGCCTACCAGATAAGTAACCAAGGTAGAACAAGAATTCAGCTTTTTCAATAGTTCCAGCAAAAGTCCTCTAGCTGTCTCTCATTGCCTTTACTTGAATGATGTGGTGATTTCTAGATCTGGAAAATGAGGTTGACGCTGTCCAAATCACAACTCAGAGAAGGGAAGGGTGGGTCCCAAATTAAAATGAGAGGAGAAATGAATGCCCATCACAACACTAACTTTCTCTCTCCATGCATATAGATAGAGGGAGCACCAACCAATCCTGTGTTATCAAGAAGAGCAGTTCAACTGCTAACAGGGTAATAAGGGCTAAATTAGCTGAAAGTGCTCAGAAAAGGGGTCTTGGAAAAGTCAATGGTGGAAGCAGAGTCATGTGAGATAAAAGACAGTGTTCCAGGGTCACAGGCAGAGAAACAGCAAGGGCGAAATACCTGAGACAAATCAATATTTGGTGGATGAGTGGATAAATATGTGAATGGAATGAATTGGTGGGAGGGCTCAGAAGGAAACCATGAGCCCTTGTAGTAATGGAGGAGCTGAGGTTGGACTGTAGATCTTGCAGTGAAAGGGGGAAGTGCAGACGTGGCCTAAGAGAAGGGGAAGGGTTGTTTGGACTCCACTAGAGCCAGGAGTAGAGATTGACAGTGAACCCGACCCTACATCCCTCCCTCCTCGGCTCCCTGGGCTGCCTAGAAACCCTCCCCCGGCCCCAAACTTCCTCTCTCTCCTCTCACCCTCCAGCCTGATCCACACTTCCTCTTTTCTGTTCTTCAAATATACCAAGCTTGTTTCCAACTCAGGGCCTTTGTGCTTGCTGTTCCCTCTGCCTGGAACATCCTTCCCCAAGAACTCAGCAAGGCTGGCTCCTTCTTAGCCCTCAGGTCTCAGCCAAGTGTCCCCTCCTCAGAGCTGCCTTTCCTGACCATCCCAACTGAATTACCCACCTCCCCGCTCCCAGAGTGCCTTTCCAATCACACCACCCTAACCTTCACTTCCTTTCTCTGAAACTGTCATGTTTTGTGAGCCTGTTTCCGTCGCAGCTGTTACCCCAGTACAAACTCTGACACAAAGTGGGTGATCAGAGGGCTTAAGATCCAGCAGCTCAGAGCTCTGCAGTACCAGGAACCTAATCCCAGCTGTGCTGTTCTCTTAACATAATTGTGCCCTCTCTGTGCCTCCGTTTTCTCCCCTAGTAAGTGGGCATAACAACAGACACAACCTCTGAAGACAACCTCCCTAAGGCACTCAGAGCACATGGAGCTTGGCTCACAGTAGGTGTCTTATAAAGGTCGGCACTAAGTTACTATTATTACCATCCAAGGTTGCTGTGAAGTCTTTGGGAGGGAATTTGGGACAGTGGTTATCTGCGGACGATTCTCCAGTGTCCATTTCCAGCCATGAGTGCTTACTGGCTGTGTGACCCTGTTCAAGTAAACTCCCTGCTCTGGGGTTGTCTCTCTCTCTGTAAAATGGAGTTCACTGCAGCACCACCATGCTCCTCCACTTACACACACACACACACAACACACACACACACACACACACGTGCACACACACACACACACAGCTGTGCGGAAGGTTGAAAAAGCTCATGCAGATAAAAGTGTCTAGTGCAGGGCTCCAGGCAGTGATTTATGATGTAATTTGTTCAGTCAACTACAATCTATAGACGCTTTCTTGGCTGGACATGTGACTTCACCAATGGACTGGGTCTAGCTTCACCTCCACCTCTCCCTCCATTCTTACCACAACTCTCAAGTATCGCTGGGGGCTGCCCCCTGTATGTTCCTTGCCCGTGACGCTCTCTGCACTGTCCCTGCTGTCCCACAACTCTGGAATAGGCACTTATAGCCAGGGGGCCTGGAGGTGGGGTAGCATAGATTGGATCAGGAAGTTCTCTGGCCTCAAGCCAGACCACCCTTTCTCTCTCTCCTCTCCCTCTCCCCTCCCTCTCCCTCTCCCTCTCCCTCTCCCTCTCTCTCTCTCCTCAGTGGTATTAACATTTTAGATCCCCGGAGGATAAGAAACAGGGACTTGGGAAAGCTGGTTTCTTTAGATTTGGTATTGTTTTTCACAAACTAATAGTGCACAACAAAAATATAAAGTTTGATGTAATCTTGTTTTTAAAAAATTTGCAAGTAAAGATATGAAAATAAGACAAAATCACTAAACAAAAATAATTCCTATTTGATTAAAAATGGGCAAAAGACCTGAAAAGATACCTCATCAGAGAAAACATACAGAGGGCAAATAAGCATATAAAATGATGTTCGACATCACATGTCACTAGGGAAACACAGACTAAAACAATAATGAGGTACCGCTACACTCTTATTAGAATGGTCGTAATCTGGAACACTGACAACACCAAATGTTGACAAGGATGTGAAGCCACGGGAACTCTCACTCATTGCTGGTGGGAATGCAAAATGGTACAGCCATGCTGGAAGACAGTTTGCCAGTTTCTTTCAAAACTAAACATACTCTTGCTATATGGTCCAGCAATTGCACTCCTTAATACTTACCCAAAAAAGGAAAAAACTTATGTTCATACAAAAACTTGTGTGCTGATGTCTACAGAGGGTTTATTCAGAATTGCCAAAATTTGGAAGCAACCAAGATATCCTTCAGTAGGTGAATGAATTAATAAACGGTGTACATCCATACAGAGGAGTATTGCTCTTTGCTAGAAAGAAATCAACTAGCAAGTCGTGAAAAGACATTGCACATGGCTGAGAGAACCCAGTTTAAAATGGCAACACTCTGTATAATTACAACTGTATGACATTCTGGAAAAAGCAAAACTAAGGAGATGGTAAAAAGATCAGTGGTTGCCAAGTGAGGGAGGAATGAACAGGCAGAGCACAGAGGATTTTTAGGGCAGTGAAATTACTCTTACAAAACTGCAATGATAGATTCATGTCATTATACATCTGTCCAAATCCATGAAAGGTACACCACCAAGAGTGAACCCAAATATATAATATGAACTTTGAGTGGTAATGATGTGTCAGGATGTACATAGATGTATAATGTTACACTATTATAGCAAACAAACCACTCTATGTGTGATGTTAATAATGGAAAAGTTGAGCCTGCGTGGGGACAAGGAGAATATGAGACTTCTCTGTATTTTCCCCTCAATTTTGCTGTGAATTTGAAACTGCCCTAAAAAATAAAGTTTATATAAATGCTTGAAAAAAAAAAAGCATTGCTATCAACCACAATGGCTTTTAAATTTTCTTGACTCTGAGAAGGTCACTTTACATCACAACGCAGATGAACACATGATCACAACAAAAGTTTCCCAAAATAACACTTTCTGACCACCTGAAGATGAATTCTGATTCTTGAAAAATGCCCACCTTCACAGCTTCTCCCATATTCTGTGAACTAGATTTATGATATGCTGTACACAGCTGCAGAGGGGAGAAAACACCTCCATCTCCTCCTGGTGAGCCTTCTGTTAGTTACGAAAACTTACACTTTAAAACTCACCGCTGGTAAGTCAGATATGACCATAATGAACAAAAAGCAGATGGAGAGCTCAGCATTTTGCTGGCACAATGATGAAAGGGTGAAGCTGGTTTTACTTAAAAACAGTGAAGTAAGGAACATGTACGGTTGTTTCAAGGGTGAGCTTTGAGGCAATGTCAGGAGGTGATTAAGTGTGGTAGCTGATTAGCCCACAATAGAATAGATGCTGAGGGCAGCCAGGAGGGCCTACAAGGAGCAGTGGAAGAAACCATGGGTTGATGATGAGAAAAGATGTCAGGCATAGGCAGCTGCTTCCAGTATCTGCTGGTCTTGGCATGAGAGAGATAGAACCAACTTACCTGCGATCATAGAGGGCAGAATGGGGATGATTAAGTAGCAATTATACTGGGGCAACTGTCAGCCCCAAATGAAGAAAGTCTTCCTTGGCCAGTCAGAGGCAGGACTCTCTCATTCTGCACTGCAAGGGGTCGTTTGTTCTTGGCTAACTTGTACCGTTGGAGAGACTGCAGTGCTGGGGGAAAAAAAGAATTTATGAAGAAATAATGGCTGAAAATGTCATAAGTTGGCAAAAAACATAAACCTACAGATTCAAGAAGTTGAGTGAATCCAAGATTAGGTTAAACCCAAAGAAATCCATGCACAGACAAATCATGATTAAACTGCTAAACCCAAAATACAATGAAAAAAAATCTTATAAGAACCCAAAAGAAAACAATGCATTACCTACATGTGAGCAACCGCTCAAATCATGGCAGATTTCATATCAGAAACCATAATAATAGCTTTTAGACTGTACTTTCCCCCAATTTCCCATTTAGAAAAAATAGTACAGCTCACTGCCAGCATTAATTTAATTGTACATAAACATGCTCTTTGAGGCTGAAGCAAATCTGACTGGTTTTCAATGTGAAAATAAAATATAAAAATTGTTCTTGGAGTCATTTCTAACAGAACTTGTCTCTAATCCTAATGTAACAGAAGTCCATACATAAATTAGATTGATCAAATGAACCTTCGGAAAACAACTATTCAGGAATGATGTTAATATCATGTGTAGGAATGCTGCGTGTTCTAGGATTTGATATTTTCAGTGACCGAGAATTACTGTATTTTGTAAATGGAAATACCACTACTAAAAACAGAATACTGTAAGTGGAATGATGTCAGTTGTTTCCAAAGACTGTCAATATACTAGAGCAATGCAACAATGATAGTAAAAGCGAGATATTTCGTGGCAAGCTTTGGGGGTGAGCTTAGGGCTGTGATCCTATGAGTTATCTCAGGGTAAACGCTGCAGCTGCAAGCACCACGGGCAAGAATTCTCAGGGCAAGTGGGACATGGATTTAAAAATGTACTAGTCTCTTAGATCAAGTAGAATGCAAAAAGTGCAGTTATAAGTCATTATTAAAATGTAAGCTTTCCAATTGCCCAGGTGTGATATTGTGATTTATAATAAGAAATATATGTATGGTCTGTCTCCGTTCCTGGCAGAGAACTCCTAAAACTCTTCATATGGCTTCCAGTCTAATGTTTTTTTTTCCTTTCACCCTGCAGAACCCCCTTAAACATTTCTTGAGGGATAGGTCTAGTAGTAATGAACTCTTTTAGCTATATTTTTAAATCTGAAGCTGTCTTAATTTCTCTCACTTTTTCTTTTTCTTATAATTTAAAAACATTTTCAGCTGCAGTTGGCAAATAATATTATATTAGTTTCAGGTGTACACCATAGTGATTAGACATTATATAACTTACAAAGTGATCACCCCAATAAATCTAGTACCCATATGATACCACACATAATTATTACAATATTAATGACTATATTCCTTCACGCCATATTTTATGTTCCCATGACTATTTTATAACTACTAATTTGTACTTCTTAATCCCTTCCCCCTTTGCACCAACCCCCTGAAATCCCCGACAATCTGGTAAGCAAGAAAATGTTTGTACCTATGACTTTGTTTCTGTTTTGTTTGTTCATTTATTTTCTTTTTTAGATTCCACACAGAAGTGAAATCATAAGGTATTTGTCTTTCTCTGTCTGCCTCATTTCACTTAGTGTAGTACTCTCTAGGTTCATCCGCGTTTTTGCGACAGTAAGATTTTATCCCTTTTATGGGTGAGTAAATAGTACATTGTATGTTTGTACCACCTTTTTGTTATCTGTTCGTCCATTGATGAACACCCAGGTTGCCTCCGTATCTTGGCTATTATAAATAATGCTACAATGAACATATAGATTCATGTCCCTTCAAAATAGTATTCTGAGTTTTTTTTTTTAATAAATATCCAGAAGTGGGATTACTGGGTCCTTCTTTGTCTCTTGTTATAGCCTTTGTTTTAAAGTCCACTTTGGTATAAGTATTGCTACCCTAGCTTTTTTTTGTTTTATTTCCATTTTCATGAAATATCTTTCCCATCCCTATACCTTCAGTCTCTGTGTGTTTTTTCATCTGAAATCTCTTGTAGGCAACATATGTAAGGGTCTTGTTTTCTTATTCATTCAGCCACCCTATGTCTCTGGATGTGTAGTTATTGCCATTTTATTATTCATATTTTTTGAAATTTTTTTCTTTATGTTAAATAAATCCCTTTAACATTTCTTATAATATTAGTTTGGTGTTGATGAACTCCTTTAGCCTTTTCTTGTCTGGGAAGTTCTTTCGATGTCCTTCAATTCTAAATGACAGCCTTGCTAGTAGAGTAATCTTGGTGGTAGGACTTGCTTTTCATCACTTTGAATATTCTGTGCCAATCACTTCTGATCTGTAAAGCTTCTGTTGAGGAATCAGCTGACAGTCTATGGGAGCTCCCTTATAGGTAACTAATTGCTTTTTCTTGCTGCCTTTAAGATTCTCTCTTTGTTTTTAACCTTTGGCATGGGACTCTTTGGATTCATCTTGTTTGTGACTCTGAGCTTCCTAGGTTTGTATATCTATTTCCTTCATCAGGTTAGGGAAGTTCTTTCTTGAAATAGGTTTTCAATTCTTGCTTTCTCTCTTCTCTTTCTGATACCCCTACGATGTGAGTGTTGGTATGCTTGATGTCATCCCAAAGGCCCCTTAAACTATCCTCATTTTTTTGTTTGTTTTGATTCTTTGTTCTTGTTGCTGTTGTAATTAGTGTTTTCTCTACCTTATCTTATAAGTCACTGATGCTATCCTCAGTTTTATCTAACATACTATTGATTCATTCTAGTGTATTCTTCATTTCAGTTATTGTATCTTCGTTTCTGACTGGTTCTTTAATATGTTTTCTATCTCCACTGTCAAGTTTTCTATTTCTTTGTTAAAGTTTTCACTGAGTTCATCTACTCTTCCTCTAAGTTCGTCAAGCATCTTTATAACCAGTGCTTTGAGCTATGTATCTGGTAGTTTGCTTGTCTCCATTTTGTTTAGTTCTTTTTCTAGAGCTTTGTTCTGTTATTTTATTTGGGACATGTTTCTTTGTCTCCCCATTTTGGCTGCCTCCCTATGTTTGTTTCTATGTATTATGTAGTGTTGCTCTTAATAAAGTGGCATTATGTAATAGGTGTCATTTGGGGTCCAGCAGTGTTACTCTCTCTGGTTACCTGAACTGGGTGCTCCAGATGTGTCCCTTGGTGGGTTGTATATGCTTTCCTGTTATAGTGTATCTTATTACTGTTTTGGGAGGGATGACCCTTAGGCTCATTGGTTATGAGGACTGGCTACAAATACAGTCGAGGAGCTGTTATGCAGGGACTGGCCCTAAAGAGCAGGATTCACTTTAGTAGGGCTCTGGTGTCCTCCTTGGGTGTGGCTTCAAGTGGTGCTCTGTCAAGCTGGCTACTGGCATGCCAGCTCTGGGCCCTCATGGGAGAGGCTCAACCACAGGCCAAGTTCAGCTGAAGACTGTGCCTGGTCTGGGCCACCTGTGATAAGCCACAAAGCAATATGAAGATAGCTACCATCTGTACTGGGCTTGAGTTCCTGAGGCTGGCTGCTGCTAGTGCTGGGCTTGTGGATGTTCAGCAAGAGGTACAGGGCACACCAAGGCCAGATGCTGCTTGTTAGGGTTTGTGAACCTTTGAGAGATTTTAGGAAATACCACAGCATGAGCTGAGACAGGCCATTTGTATGGGAAAGCCACTGGAAGCACCTTGGGTGGGCCTGCAAGTTGGATGGGGCAGGGTCTTAGGTGGGGTGACCTGTGTTAACTATGTTGATGGAGACTCAGATGTGGCACCTGCCTAGGTTTGCAAGCTGGGTGGGGGAGGCTCAACAAAGATTAATGCCTTCTGCCAGCACTTTTATCTGGGAGAAAGCTGCTCCTCCAGCCCTTGCCCTGAAGCCAGGCAGCTCAGTTCCTCCCTGTCTGGCCCTGGTGCCTTTCAAGCTGCTGCCCCAGTGCTGGAGCTCTCAGTGAGTGAATCCATTATGAAGTAAGTACAAGAAGAGAAAAGTCTGTGACTCCCTCAATCCTCTGTCTCACTCAGCCACAATCTTTGCTGGTTTTCACAGCCAGAAGTTATGGGGGCTTCTCTTCCTGGGTCTGGAACTTGGGCTGGGGAGCCTGGTGTGAGGCTTGGATCCCTTGCTCCTCCTGGCGAATCTCCACAGCCAAGATATTCTTACCAATTTTTAACTGCCACGTATGGGTGTGGTGACCAGGCTATTTTGCATCTATGCTGCTCCTACCAGTCTCAAGGTGGCTTCTTTGTATGTCCTCAGTTGTAGGACTTTTGTTCAGCTAGACTTTAGGCTAATTCTCAATGATGGTTATTCTGTAATTAGTTGTAATTTTGATGTGGTTGTAAGAGGAGGCAAGTACAGCATTAACCTACTCTGCCATCTTGACTGAGATCTTTCTCACTTTTGGAAGACAGTTGCTGGATATAGAGTTCTTGCTCAACAGTTTTTTCTTTTAGCACTTTTAATATATCAGCTAACTAACTGCCTTCTGTCTTCCAAAGCTTCTGATGAGACATCTGCTGATAACCTTATTGAGGATCTCTTATATGTGATTGAGTCACTTCTCACTTGCTGCTTGCAAGATTCTTTTTTCTTTGGTTTTTGAAAATTTGATTTATAATGTGTGTCCCAGCGTGAGTCTTTTTGTTTTCTTACTTGGAGTTTATTGAGCCTCTTAAATGTTTATATTTATGTCTTTCATCAAATTTTGTGGAATTTTCAGCCATTATTTCTTCAAATGTTCTTTCTGCCCCCTTTCTCTCTTCTTCTTCCGGCACTCTCATAGTGTGTATGTTGGTCTGCTTGATAGTGTTCTATAGGTCTCTTAGACTCTATTCACTTTTCAATCTTTTTTCTTTCTTTTCCTCAGACTCAATAATTTTCATTGTCTTATCTTAAAGTTCACTGATTCCTTCTTCTGTCTGCTCAAACCTTCCACTGAATCCCTCTAGTAAGATTTTCATTTCAGCTATTATACATTTTAGTTCCAGAACTTTTTTTTTCAGATATTTTTTGGTCTTTACTGATATTTATATTTTGTTCACACATCATTTTGTTGACTTTCTCTATGTATGCCTTTAGTTGTTTGAATGTCTTTCAGACAGGTAATTATCAGAGAGAGTTTCCATTGCTTTATATTTGAACAGGTCATGTTTTCCTATTTCTATGTATGCCTTGAGATGTTGTTGTTGTTGTTGTTGTTTGTTGTTGTTGAAAACAAACCATTTGAATATAAAATGTGATAACTCTGAGCATCAGATTTCCCCCCATATCCAAGGTATGCTATTTTTGTTATTTTTGTTGCTCTTTTCTTAAATTGTTGTAGGCTGTCCCTGTGCCAAGGATCACCATTATATAGAGTTAAGGTCTTCTGAGGTCTTTTCTGAGCTTGCACCTTACTCTAGATATTCACAGTTACTTTCTAGTTTTCCATGTATATGCAGTTGTTTTTGAATGCCCTAGTCTTTACTATCTGGCTCCCAAAGGTTTGGAGGGAGGAGACGAAGGTGGGAAAAATGGGCATCAGCCCTTTAAGTCTCCTAAAAGTCACTTCAGCTGAGGAGAAGGACTTGCAACATGGAGGGAGTTGCAAGTCAAACAATGACTGCCTGCTTCTCTGTTTGCAAGTCTGTGATCAGAAGCAGCAATAAGTGATCAGAGCCCAGATTCTTAATATTTGGAAGACTAGGTATTTTTGCCCACCTTGGTCCTGCAGGGTGTATGTAAGCTGCTCCATGAATACTTTCACAGCTGCCTGCCACAGGGCTGCTACTACTGTGCTAAGATCCAAAGCTGACTGAAATTAACCAAAATTTACCATCCAAGCCTTGTCCTGGAAGTTGTCAGTCTTTGATAGACTGCAAAGTCAGTTACATCAGACAGATTCTGTCAGTACAATTGTTGTCTAGGTGGCGAGACAGATTTCTGGTGCTTCCTACTCTGCCATTCCCCAGAATTCACCCAGAGTTTTTTTGGGGGGGGAGGCAGTGATGGAAATGTTCTAAAATTGATTGTGGTGATGATTGTATATATCTGTGAATGTAATAAAAACCCTCGATTTGTACACTTTAAAGATGTAAATTGTATAATATGTGAATTACATTACTAAAAAGCTGTTACCAAAAGAAAGCACTGCCCTTCCATGAGGGAAGCAGTTCAATAGCATTAACCTGCTATCATCAAGCTGGCTAATCCTATTAAGGAATGGTGCCACGTCAGGGATTCAGTATTAGTCTCTGTTGCTGGCATATTGAACACTTATCAGTAGCCAGATCAGCCTTCTGATCAGAAAGTTCTTGCTGCTGAGCTCATGTACAACTTCCATTATTGCCACCTTGGCTACATTGTTAATGAGCTGATTGAGCAGTGACAGGAGTGGCTGGAGAAAGTGGCTGACTGATGTCCACAGAATAGATGATCCTACCTTCCTAAAATCTTATTTTCTGTGGTCACTCTTTGGTGAGCATCCACATGGGACACAATCATCTTCCCATTCTGTAAGGTCTACCCATGTATCTCTTCCCTGACTTCCTTGTAGCAGTCTCTGATCATCTAACAAAACTGTTTTATTTTTTAAAACTTTAAGTTTTTAAAAGCTAGGCATTTATACAATCCATGAAGTGATCCCCCTTATTACTCTAGCACACATCTGACACTACATACAATTATAATAATGTTGACCATATATCCTGTGTTATACTCTAAATCTCCATGACTGTTTTGTTAACTACTGATTTGTTCTTCTTTTTCCATTCACCTTTTTCACCTAGCCCCCAGTGCCCCTCCCCTCTGATAATCACCGGTTCGTTCTCTGTATCTGTGAGTCTGTTTTCGTTTAGTTTGTTCATTTCTTTTTTCCTTAGATTCTACTTATAAGGGAAATTATATGGTATTTATCTTTCTCTGACTTAGTTCACTCAGCATAATACCCTCTAGGTCTATCCATGTTGTTGCTAATGCTAAGATTTCTTTTTTTTTTTTTAATATCTGAGTATAACCAAACCATTTTCAACCAGTCTCTGACCATCTAGCCAAACCATTAGTCACAACGCATGAATTGATATAGATCCATATTTATGAACACCTCTCCTTCCTGCACCTGGTTGTCCAGGTGCACTGCTCAAATTTCTGACCATATGGAAAATTTCCTTTACTCCTATCCCTTGGGAGTGTCCCAGAATGGAGCTGTAGTGATGTAATTGTTCAATTTGGGGTTAAGCTTTCATGTCCTGCAGAACTATATGTAAACCATACCTGAGTTTTTTCTTCCTTAATCAGCTGGTCATAGGGAACTCCCCATAACTAATAGGTATGGTTTGAGAGAGAAAGGCAAAGAAGCAGGAACCAGGGATCTGGGTATCCAGATGCTTCCTCATACAAATTACTTGTGCCTTCAGGACCTCCTTCTCAGATTGATGCTGCGTATGCCTAATTTTATGACTTTTTGAATCAGGCAACACACAGGTAATGATGGGTATCTCACAGTGCACAGTATCTTAGTGGCCCATGGTCAAGTGTTTAGTCTCTATTAAAGCCCAGTAGAAAGCCCAAAACCGTTTCTCACAAGTAGAGTAATTTTCAGAGAATGGCATGACTTTGCTCCAAAATCTTAGAGGTAGGACTTGTGATTCACCTATAGGGGACTGCCAAAATCTCCAAACAGCATCCCTGTCTACCACTGACACTCAAGCACCGTCATATCGGCCTGAATCCGTTGCAGAGCTTTTCTTTTTCTGGATCTCACTCAAAACTGGTAGCTTTTCAGATTGCTTAGCAAATGGGTTCCAGCAGTCTTCCCAAGTGAGGTATATGTTGACTCCCAAATCCAAAGGGGCTCCCAAGGCGTTGTGCCTCACTCTTTGTGTCGGGAGGGGCAGATGCAGCAACTTCTTCTTCACCTAGGAAAACATGATTCAAATCACTGGACCCCAAGAACTTCCAAGGGTCCAAAGCGACAGGCCCTTGAAGTTTTGTGTGTGGGATTTATTTCTCATCATCTGGCCCATAAGTGTCATCAGCACTTCTTGTTCATCAAAGCTAATTATCATGATATCATCAAATGTAGGACCAGGCATGATGTCCTATACAGAAGAAAGTGAGTAAGGTCAACCCAGACCATACCATAACATTAGGGCTGGAACATAGGTATACCTCTGAAGTGGGACAGTGAAGTTATATTGTTGGCTTTGCCAGCTGAAAACAAACTTTTTCTGATGTTCTTTTCTAACAGATATAGATAAAAATAACATTTCCAGGTCAATAACTGCATACCAGGTCCCAGGAGATGTGTTGATTGCTCCAGTAAAAAAAAAAAAAAAAAACCCATTTGGAACAGCAGCTGCAATTGGAGCCACCGCCTGATTAAGTTTATAATGATCTGCTGCCATTATTCAAGATTCATCTGTCTTCTGCACAAGCCAAACAGACAAGTTGAACTGGGTTGTAGTAGGAATCACCACCCCCAGATCTTTCAAGTCCTTGGTGGCACCAATATCTGCAATTCATCCAGGAATGTGGTGTTGCCTTTAGCTGATATTTTCATAGGCAGACTTCTAGTGGCTCCCACTTGGCTTTTCCTACCATGTTATCCCTCACTCCATGAGTCAGGGAACCAATGTGGGATTCTTCTAGTTGCTCAAGATGTCTATTTCAGTTATGTTTTTCAGCATTGAGGAAATATCCACAGGTGTATTCAGGAACTGATTAGGCCTTCTGTGAGACAGGCCTTCTCCCAAACACCATTGATCACCTGACTTCCATACTTCTTCTCTGACTGGTAAACCACAGTGACATTTTAGAATTCCAGAAATTAGAGACTGTTTAGACCTGGTGTCAAGCAATCCTTGGAAAATCTAATTATTTCCCTTTCCCCAGTGCATAGTCACCTAGTGAATGGCTACATGTTTTTTTTGAGAAATCTAGGAAGATTAACGGCATACATTTTTGGCAGTGTAACCAGATCAAAGGAGCCTCAAAAGAATCTGGCCTCTCCTTAATCAAGGGCTCAGCTGAGGGACATAATTGAGGGGCCATAATCTCTATTTTGGCCTTTCAGGTCAGACTTCCATTCACTAGACCCAGAACTTATTTACTTTTTCAAATCAAGCAAGACTTTAGTAGGCTCCCTACTTGTTTCATTTCTAGGAGATACCATGATAAATTAGTGAATGCCAAAGATCTCTGGGGGTCAGACTATTCTTATTACTGTTTTGGCTTCACTAGTCACTGTAGTAACCATGCCCACCTTATATTTGTCATATAAGTGCCACCAGCTCCCTACTACCCCGGGGTCCCATCATACCTATTGCATTTAGAGATCCCCATTCAAAGGTAGCCAATTCCACTAGAATTTCTGACCTCCAAAGAAGAGCCACCACAGAGGTCTCCCCCTCACGAATTTATTTCTGATAGCCACATGCTAGCTAAAGATAGCAGTATCATTGCATCCCTTGACCCTTCCAGTGTTGTGATTAAGCAAGTCTTAAGTGACAAAGCTACTCAGCATTCCAATCCCCTAAGCTTGTGTGGGTTTTCTCCAGTTTTATTGAGATATATTGAAAAATAAAAATTGTATAATTAACATGTACAATATGATGTTTTGGTATATGCATACACTGTGAAATGATTACCAAATCAAGCCAATTAACACTTCCATCACTTCACATAATGACTCTTTTTCCCCCCTGTGGTGAGAACACTTAACATCTACTCTCTTAGCAAATTTCAGTATTATAGTAATAAATACAGTATTAACTATAGTCACTATACTGTACATTACATCTCCAGAACATATTTATCTTATATAATTGAAAATTTGTGCCCTTTGACCAACATCTCCTCATTCTCCCACCCTCCAAACCCTTAGCAACCACCACCTACTCTGTTTTTCTGAGTTTACTTTCTGAGATTCCACTTATAATGATATCATGCAGTATTTCTTTCTCTTTGTCTGGTTTACTTTATTTAGCATAGTGTCCTCGAGGTCCTAAGCCTTTAAAGAGTTTCCTCTATAGCAAGGATCAGCACATTACCTCCCAGGGACCAAATGTAGCCCACAGGCTATTTCTGTATGGCCCATAGGCTAAAGTGGTTTTTACATTTTTAATTAAAATAAAATCAAAAGAATAATAATATTTATGACATATAAAAATGATTTAAAATTCAAATTTCAGCCTTCGCAATCTTTTATTGGAACACAGCCATGTTCATTCATTTATAAATTGTCTTTGGCTGATTTTCTGCTACAATGGGAAAGTTAAATTGTTAAATTGTTGTAACTGACACTGGCCTGTAAAACCTAAAACATTTACTCTCTGGCCTTTTATTTAAAAAAATTCGCTGACTCATTATCTACAATATACCAGGGACCTTCTGACATCTCAACCCCATACAGGCCGCCTTTGGGTCCATATATCAGTCAACCAACCAAGCAAATTGTCAGAGCCATTTTTAGCCTATCAGCTCAAAAAGTGAATCCAGAATCTCTGCTCAGTGGGCCAATATCAATAAATTTGTCCTGATCCAACTTTATATCCTTCTACCTTGATTCCATACCCTTAAGATTCATTTCCACACGTATTTTCCAGTTTTATGTTGATATAACTGGCAAACAGAAGTTGGCAATTGTTTTGGTGTCACATTGCACCTCCTTGTGGGTCATATTTTGTACCTCACTTTTGGATTCTGTTGAGACTTGAGTCTAGTTATAGGTCATAGAAGCAGAAAAAGTGATAGCAGTAGGTCCTAAGGATCAGCCAGGACTTGTTGGACAACTGCCTTAGAGAAGGCCATGACAGTTTCTTCAGACAATAGGAGACTAACCTCTGCAGACAGGGGTGCAGGCAGCTTTTATGGGCAAAGAAGATTCAGTAGAATTTAGGGGTTTTATGTCCTCAGCCTTATTAGAATCTGCTCAAATGTCCCCAACCCAATTTTCGGGATGCTGTTTCTTCCCAATCAACACCCTAAGTTTAACAAAAGAGACCCTGTGAGGTTAGAAGTTCTATTTGTGTTATAATCCAGCCACCCACAGGATCTGACTTTGAGTTTGGTTTGCAGAACTCAGGCTCTGGGCTGCGGGAAATAAGTTCCTTTCAGCACAGTCACAGCAGCTTTCAAGTCCCCGATACAGATCTTGAGCTGGTAATTTAAAGCTCTGAGCTCATCATTTCCTCCCGCCCCAACTTTTCCATTATAGAAACAACCAACCAACCAACCAACCAACCAATCCCATTACACTCTTTATTTTAACTAAAATGTTCTATAGAAGCAGATATTTGGTCATCCAGAGCCTTGCCTTCTATAAGAACCTGATACAGGAAGCTGCTGGTAATGATCTGAATAGCTGTTTTGCCACTTCATGCCATGAACCTATCAGTGCCCCCTTAACCACTGGAAACAGGATCATTAATGACTGCAAATCTAGTTAGATCAGAGAACCAATTTCAGAAAAACCTAGAACTCATCTCTAAGATTCTTTTTTCTGAACCACTCTGAGACCAAATTCTGTGTCGCAAAGGAGAACCACTAATGCATACACACACATGCGCACACGCACACCAGGAATTTTACCTTTCACAATTGTAGCTAGTTGCTGTTTCTGTAAGGCTGTTATCTCTGTGCTTGAGGCTGGAACTTACAGTCCATGGGTAGGCAGTCAAGAAGGGAAGATGGATGTAAGGTTGGGAGAGCAAGAACAATCTGGAGCCCACAAGCACAAAATGGAGTCCATGAAGATGGACAGAATCCCACGTTATTTTTGTGGTCTCTGACCTTGGTGGGGCAGGTGTCTTGCTGAAGCCGGGCTCTTCATCACGGGCTAAGCACACCCTTGGCCCAGGAGTTGGAGAAGCTGAAGGAGGATCCAGGGGAGGCAAAGCAGTTGTAGGCTAAGTTGCTGCCTTCCATGAGCAACAAAATGCTGCTGCTCCAACTTCTACCCAGCAATTCCTCCACAAAGAGCTCTATGGCCTTCCCTAACCATTAGCAAGAAGGAAAGTTCTGGAAATGAAGTTTAACCTAGATAAATGGACGTATTACAAAGTCAATTCAGAGGATGTTTCAAATCCTGTTTAATATCTCACTGGCAGGAGCTGGAGCACATCAACTCACCAGCCTCACCAATTAGCAGCAAACATACCTCACCGAAGCAAACATTGACAGTCTTTCCCAACACCCCAAGAAAAATACAATCTTGCTTCATGAGAAGAAATCAGATTCCAGTTAATGTGATATGGCCTTAATTTTTCCAGAATAAGAAATTGTCAGTATTGTACTTGGAAGGCTGGCTACATTGCAGGAGCCATTCCATTAGCTCTTGGCAAAGAATCTCTCCCTTGATGTAAGATAAATGCAGAGGCTTCATTTCAGACACTACACAACAGAAGAAGGTGTCTTATGTCAGGAGGGGTTTGAACAGCAGATGACAGCCTTTGGGGCATTGAGGCACGATTAGAGAGAATTCTAGATGTTTTTCCCAAGTCTCAAATTAGTGTTCTGTCATCTGGAGGTCTCAACAAACTCAATTCTTAAGAATTATCTTTTCCTTCCATGTTTAAATAAAAATAGCTTGAGCCCTGATCCCTTGACTTGGGAGAAATGCAGCATCCTCCTCAGCAGATCAACAAATTCTTCAGGGCTATTTTTTTCCCTGATGGTATTCGGGACATCCTGACCTCGGCTAAAGACTACATTCCCCAGTTTCTTTTTGCAGATAGAGGTGGCCAATGAGACACAAATAAGTCTTTGAGAGGGGATTCTGGAAACTCTTCAAAAGGAGATGAGTCACCTAGTGGTGCATTTCCCCAACTTTTTATTTTCCTCTCTTTTTTTTCCTGGAGTGTGGCATGATGGCTGAGGCTCCTGCAGTCACTTCATGACCCTGAGGATTGGAGCCACATGCTAAGGATTAACTCAATTTCATGCCCTTCTCTCCTATTGGAGGATAGAGAGTGGAGTTGAAAGTTTTAAGCTTCTAATCATGGCTTAGTCTTTCTAGTGATCAACTCCAACCTGGGAGTCCACTAAGCGTTGCCTCATTAGAACAAAAGATGTGCTTATTACCCAGGAAATTCCAAGGGATTTAAGAACTCTGCATCAGGAACTGGGGTCAGAGACCAAATATTAGAATAAAAGATGCTCCCAGTGCTCTTATCATTTAGGAAATTACAGGGTTTTAGGAACTGCATGCCAGGAACTTAGTGCAAAAACAAATATATGTATTTTCTATTATTTCACAATGACCAAACTGAATCATCTGAGGAGTTTCTCCCTCCACCCCAATTGGGAGGCCCCATTGTACATGACGCCTTCAGAATCCTGTTGCTCTGTCTCTGATCCAGGATCAGAAAGACGACACCACCCAGAACATAACCGCCTTTTTGCTTTCAATTTTGTTGTGATTTATATTGAGGTATAGCTAAGCATAGTAAAGTACATAGATCTTAAATGTATATGATACTCTGGTCAGTTCTGACCAATATATACATTCCTGTAATCTGCACCACTATAGGAATACAGAACATTTCAATCTTTCAAGAGCATTCTTTCATGCTCCTTCTCAGTCAACCCCAAACCCCCACAGTAGAGGCAACATAATAGTACTATGATGCAGGATGGGCAAATCTTTCCGAGTGGGAACTCAAGCCCTTCATCTACAAAGAGAGAGCATCCTTGACTGCGTACAGGAAAGAATTCAAGCACAAGTCAGAATTAGAAACAAAAAGAAAGTTTATTCGAGAAGCAATAATGCTCCATAGACAAGAGAGTGGTCTCCTCTCAAAGCCAGAGAATGAGCCCTTGCGTATTCCAGGAACTGGGTTTAAATCTGTTTTCCTTTCAGGGGATGGGTATGCAGCATTAAAAGCATGGGACGTACTTGTTAGTGATCTCAGCAGGAAGTTTCCTGTAGGTTCCCTGTGGTCTGGCCTAGTCCTATGCCAATCAGCCAGGTTCCAGTGTCTAACAGCACGCAGCAGGTTCTGAATGCAACCTGGTTTCATATTTACTCAATTTGAGTTGTCCTCATGCTGCTTTCTATATTATTCAAGGCAACTATTATTCTGACTTCTATCATCGTCTATCAGCTTTCCTTATTCCAGAAATTCATGTAAGTGGAATTACACAGTCTGAGTTCTTTTGTACCTGGCTCCTTTTACTCAGAATAATGCTTTTGAGATTCATCCATGTGTTGCGTGCACCAGTAGTTCCTCCTTTTTATTGCTGAGTGGTATTCCACTGCACGCATATGCCACAATTTGTATCCACTCACCTATACTGATGGACTTCTAGGTTGTTTCCAGTTTTTTGCTATTTTACAAATATTGTTGTTATAAACTGTCATGTACAAATCTTTGTGTGGACATCTAGTTTTCTTTCTTTAGGACAAATATCTAAGAATTGAATTGTTGGGTTGTATGTAAAGTGTACATTTATCTTTGAAAGAAACTGATAGTTTCCTAAAGTGATTGCACCAATTTTACACTTCAAGATACAGCAACATATGAAAATTCTACTTGCTCCACATCCACTTGAATACTTGGTATTGTTAGTCTTTTTAATATTAGCTTTTCTGTGTAAAAAACATTCCAGTTTTCATTCACTTTTTACTGATGACCAATGATATCGTGCATTTCTTCCTGTGTTAATTGGCCATTTAGTATCTTTTGTGTGTGTGTGCATAAGTACATCTCAATGCCCACAGGTTAGTGACTGGACATTGGAATGGTGTGGCCAAAAATCTCATCACCTTCACAACTATACTGGCCAGCAGAAAATAACCAATTAGATAGAAAGATGGTCTCTCTTTTGGTCTCCCCAATATCAAATATCATAGGAGGGCCTCTGATTAGCAGAGCTGATCCATATCCAGAACCCCATCCCAGGGGCGTCTGGAAACATAGTCTTAGCTTTTTCATCTCTACCCCATGGGAAGATAGAATGAGGGGTGAATGGATGTAGAGTGTCAATCCTCCACTCATCGTGCAGTGGGTCAGCACTGTCCTTGAGCTGCCCTGGAGGCTGTCAGGTTCTCTCCTGAGCTGGTGAATCCTCAAGTCCCGGCTGTGCTCCAGTGGTGGCACATAAGATGATTTTAGGTCCCAGATAATTTTAACTCACATAATTCCATCACAGAAGAGTAAATCACTTTTTGAATATCTTTTAATTCATCAAATGATATGAAGGAGGAAGGATCTGTGTCGTAAAGAATTAACCTTACCCAGAAAGAGGTCTGGCTTATGCTCTCAGCTCCTGGGAAGTAAGCCCCTGGAGTGCCCTGCCTGACTTGAGGGTCTTGGGCCACTCCAGATAGCTTCTAACCACGGAATTGATCATGGGGTCTTTGGGCCACAGGTGTCAGCTCAACTTCCAGAGGGACTAGAAACTAAGGTGACCGACCACATGGGTGGTTAGTCATTGCTTTCTAATGAAGCTCCAATAAAAGCTCTGGACACCAAGGCTTGCAGGAGCTTCTGTGGGTGGCAATACTTTATGCATGTTGTCGCACACTGTTGCCAGAAAGTAGCACTATCCATGGCTCCACTGGGAGAGAACAGCTGGAAGCTCTGTGCTTGGAACTTTCTTGGCCTCTGCGGCACGTGTTTCTTCCCTTGGCTAATTCTAATTCGGTTTGTTTTACTGTAATGAACTGCAACTATGAGTATAACAGCTTTCAGTGAGTTCTGTGAGCACTTCCAGCAAATTCTTGAATCTGAGGGTGGTCTTGGGGACAAATTTGCAGTTGGTGTCAGAAGTGATGGTGGTCTCAGGCCTCCCAAGCTCTGCGGTGTCTTTGGGAAGACACTTGATGGCCTTCTCCAACAGAGTAGACTCTAGTCTCTGGCTCAGTGCTTTCAGTCAGCAACTCATTATCCAGCTAGAATGCAATTAATCTCTTTGCCTGTTTGTTTTCATTGGGTTTATCTTTACAGCTACCTTCTATTTATATCAAGCAGTACCGGTTTTCCATATTTGATTGTGCCTTTTAAAATAAATGTTATTTACATTAAAAAGGGAGTTGATATGTGTGTATACATATGTAATATACATGTATATGTATATGAATGATAGTCCTTCCCAGTTAAGCATCTATTCTGATTAGTAGGCGGTAGGTGCCAATCAAAAAATATCTTTAGTGTCCTCCCTATATGTATATATGTATATCCCATACGAGATACATCACATATGTAATATATGTATATTATTCTCAATATATGTATATACATAATACAGAATATATATCACATATATACAATGCATATCACATCCAATATATATTTTTTTTCATTTATCTTTCTGGCTATCTTCTATTTATATGAAGCAGTACTGTTTTTCCATATATGATTATGTCTTTGAAAATAAGTTTAAGTTTAAAGAGAGTGGATCTTTAAAGTAAATAATAATACAGGTGGGATGAAATGTGGTAAAAATTGAGAAAAAAAATATAGAGTCACATTATGATATACTCCAATATTCTTTTGTACTTTATTACTACTTTTCCTTTTTTTCTATGCTACTCACAGCCCACTAAACTGATTTTATAACCCATAAGTAGGCTGTGACCTGAAGTTTGTGAAATACTGTTATGTAAGCACTTGTCAATAGAACCTTGTCTCTTTACTTGGCATGATGACCCTTAAGCCTGGGCAGAGGCCTCTGCCCCAAGCCTGTGCTTTGAGAGCCCACTATGTAAGCATCTGGCTGAGCACCTACTCATGAGCACAGAACCCAGGGGCCTTCAGGAAGTGCCTACTGGAGCCTACACCCCTTTCCGACCATGTTCTGGGAAGCAGAGACCCTGGAATTCTCCACCCAAACTGCTCTGAGCCCACTCCAGGGCTGTTATGGTCTCCTTGGTGGGTATTCCCTTAAATCAAGAGGTAGCCCATAGCCAGTCATCTGTGGGCTGTTAGTATGGATGACACTTGGATGTGCAAGCTGATGTCCACACTCATGTGTGTGAGACCCTTCACAGTGCAGGAGGGACCCAGAGTGTGAAGAAAAGGGGGGTCACTGTGGGCCCAGGATCTCCACTGTGCTTGCTCAGTTCCTAACGTTGTCTTCGCTGTTAGGGGTGAGCTGGCACTGGACACCAGGCTCTGGGAATGGACTAGGCCAGGCATCTCAAACTGCCATGGGCAGAATCCAGCACTGACCCTCTCGATGGCTAGAGCCCCGACAGCCTGCTCGCGAATCCCTCCTGCTTTACCCCAGGCCAGCTTCATTCGCTCTTGCCTTTGTTTGTGAGTGCATGACCCCCTCACTCTACTCCTCAAGGGGGCCTTCTCCAGCCCCTGCCACTTTCTTCCATCCACAGTTATGAATGATCAAAGACCATGAGACCAGGACCACATTGCTTTACTTTTTGTCTGAACAGAATGGTGCCGGGGGGAGCCAGGCAGCCTTCAGGGCAGGGAGGATTGGGAAGGTAGGGAGCTCAGGCCACCAGCTCTGTCTCTGGGTCTGGCTCTATTGGAGTCTTCCCTCTCCAGTTGGGCTTTACCCACTATGCTGTAGTTTCTGCAAGGGGAGGGAGGAGGCTGGAATGAGCCGGTGGAGGCTCGGTCTCAGGTGTCATCAGGTCATCGGCTCCCACTTCCAATGGGCTCACCTGTTATAATTCCGGCACAATCGGGGCAACTGCCTACACTTGCCGCCTGTGGGTGAAGGAAATGATCCAGTTATGAGTTAAAACAATTTGATTTCTGCATGTACTCTGGATGCTGGAAGAAAAAGCCATCACTATGCCCCTTGGGAAACACCAAGGCAACTCTGAGCAAGTGATGAGAAGCAGACAGCAGAAGAGCTGATGCAGGGCCTGAGGGAGGAGCCTCCCCTACCCACAGAGGAGCCTTTCTAAAGCCCTCCTACCTTGTGTGTTATTCATTTGTTCAGCAAATGTTTAATGTGCATCTACTACATGCCGGTTACTGATCTAGGCACGGGGGACACCGCTGTGAACAAGAACAACTGAAATCCCTGCTCTAGTAGAGCTGACATTCTAGTGGGGAGACTAACAATGAGGAAACCAGCTAAGTCAAGTGTATGGATGGTGATAAGTCAGATGGTTATGTGTGCTGTGAAGAAAAAGAAAGCCAGGAAGGAGGTAGAAGACCTGAAGGACGTGAGGGGAGAGCCACTTGCTTCTGGAGGAAGGGTATTCCAGGCAGAGAGAACAACCTGGATGTATTGGGGGAGGGAGGGTTAGAAGACAAAAGGGACTTCTGAAATCAGCCCTCTCTTGTCTCCTGGCCACCACCTTTGCCTCCCCTGCTCCTTGGCCTCTTCTAGGCTCTTCCTGCAAGTATTGTGACATCAGCTCTTTCCTGCGCCCAGGGCTCTGCACTTACTCCTTCCTCTGTTTGTTTGTTCTTTAAATCATCTTTCTCATCCTCAGGAATCAGTTCCAATTTTACCTCTTTAGAGGGAACACCTCTCCCTGTTCCTCTCAGTCATGTCATATGGCTTTATTTTCCTCAGGGTCATTATCTGTCTCTATATCCACTCTGCTCATTAGTGCATTAACTGTTTGTTGTCATCCCCCCACCAGATGTCAGTTCCCCGGGACAGGACCAGCATCACAGCACAGGCTGGACACAGAGTAGGTGCTCAGAAATATTTGTCATTGGAGCAATTTGTGTACCCAGAATTAACATTCAGGCTCTGTCCCCAATTCTTATGTGCTGTGTGACCTTGGACAAACCAACCCCTCAACTCTCTGAGCCTCACTTTTCCTACATAGGCGAGAACAGGACCAGGCATAAAGTCAGGAACAATAAACACATGTTGCTTGATCCCCAATTCAATTCAAATATGTGTTAACAATCTCTTTTTATTACTGTTAGTGTTATGTCTCCCATCTTAAGACTAAAAAGATGTGGCTGTGCCCACTTCCCTGATGAAGAAGTTGGACAAGAGAGATAATGAAACTTGGTGTAGATTATACATTTTCACTGAGAGCTTGCAAACTGGTGGCCCTCATTTTTACTTAATCTGCAGCATTTTTTAAATTAATTATTTTTTAATTGAAGAAATGATTTAAATTCCCTCCCCCCACCCACCTCCTCCCAGATCTGCAGCATTTTAAAAACTTTAAAAAAATAGTTCTTCTGTTAGTCTCCCTCTGCCTGTTTCCTTGTGCAATGCTAAGCCCTGGGAGGTTGACCTGAGAGGCCACAGTCCCCAGCAACTTGCCCTCTACTTGAACATTGGCAGGAGAGAAGAGGGCAGGAGAGAGAGAGAGGTTTATACATCTGGTTCCCTCCACCCCTGCACCCTCCTGGCTGAGTTACAATGATGCAGTAGCTGCAAACCTCTCTGACCAGGCCCCAGCACAGCCATTATTCCCCTCACCCTTTCAAGCCCATGTGTTCACAGCTCCCCACTGTCACTAGTGCTGGAGGCTGCACTGTCCCGTTACCCTGCTGCCACCACATAAACAAGCCCAGGCCAGCCTGCTGGAGGGTAAAGACCATAGGCGAAGAACCAAAGTGTCCACAGAAGCAGAGCTCCCTGTTGACCTGCAGTTGACCTTGCTGCATGAATAAACCTAGCTGTGACCAGAACAACCACCCAGCTGAGCCCAGCCTACGTTTCCAGATTGCACAATTGAGAACTAAGTAGAAGGTTGCCATTTTAAGCCACTGGTGGTTTGTATGGCTATGAAGCTAGGGATATGCCTTATTTAAAACCACCTTGCCCAAGGCTTTCAAGAACCTATCCCCCTCCCCCAACCTCAGAGTTTACTCCAAGGCCTTCCCCCTCCCATTCTTAGTGACCCTCCCACCCAGGGCCCATTCTCACTGGTGAGGATGACAATGCCTGTGATGAACAGCACAGCTGCGACTATCAGCCCCCGTTTCCGGAGAGTGGCTTCATCTGCAGAGAGGAAAGTGGAGGATTATGGTGAGAGGAGCTTCACCCCTCCTCCCCCTGCATCCTCCAAGGGCAACTTACCATAGGAGAAGGGGTCATCCTCACTTGAACCTGCAGGGGACAGACAGGGAGAAAGATGGAGCTCAGTAAGGGTTTGTGGAGTAAATTGGTGAATGAATGACAGGGTCAGGAAGAAGGGATATCTGTGTCTCAGCCTTGGTGCACTTAGAGCAAAACCCAAAGTCCTCATGTGACACACGGTCCGGCTCCCATCAACCTCTCTAACTTCACCTCCTCACTCTCTCCTCACTCATTTTCTCCAGCCCTGCGGGTGCCCTACCAGACCACTTGTCACCTCAGGGCCCTTGCACTGGCTGCTCCCTCTGTCTGGAGCACCTGTCCCCAGAGAGCCTCATGGCCTCCCCATCAGCTCCTCTCATAAAGTACTGTGGCCCTTTACAGAAATACTCCCCAGTCACTCTCTCAGCCTAACCCTGTTTTATTTTTCTTGATAGCAACTTAAAACCACATGACATATAATCATTATGATTATTTATTGTCTCTCTAAATTGTCTCCCACTAAATGTCTACCCCATGAAGGCAGAGATTTTTATTGTCTCGTTCACGGTTGTCTCCCTGGCATTTGAATAGTGACTGGCACATAGGTAGGTGCTCAATGAATATTTTTTGAATGAATAGACTCTCTATGTGACCTATGGGCATATCATTTCCATCTGTTCATTAGAGTTGGCTAGGCAGGAAGTAGAAGACAGAACCACGAGGGGAAGAACCATGGTCCCCCTAGAAACAGAGCTCCCTGTTGATCCCCAAACTGATCTCAGATGCATGAGTAAGTCCAGATGAGACCAGAAGAACAATGCAACTAAGCCCAGGCCAGACTTCCTAATTGTAGGAAGACTTCCTACAATTGATTAGGAAGACTTCCTAATCAAGTTTAGTTCTCAAGAACTAAATAAATGGTTGTCATTTTAAGTCATTGAAATGTTTTGGGGTGGTTTCATGCAGCATTCATCAATATATTCAGGTATTTATTGCATGTCTACCCTGTGCCTACCATCTGCCAGCCTTGAAGTCATATATTCACCCCACATATGTTTACTGAGGGGTAGTCTTTGCTGGACGTACACAGTGAATAGGAGATAGCCTATTTCCAGTCTGGGAAGGGAGTTATTGACTAGTCAGCCTGAGAGTGGGG
Source organism: Eonycteris spelaea (assembly GCA_003508835.1). Classification (NCBI taxonomy): domain Eukaryota; kingdom Metazoa; phylum Chordata; class Mammalia; order Chiroptera; family Pteropodidae; genus Eonycteris; species Eonycteris spelaea. Next base: position 321,845 of record PUFA01000139.1, read on the forward strand.
TCCATCATGAAGTCTTTGCCTAGAGACTGCTTGGAGAGTATGGAGCTTTTAGTCGGATCAGCAGAGAATGGCCGGAAGACAGTGGAGAGCAGGAGTGAGCCATGGAGGAAAACAAGGGGCATCACTGAATGGCTATATTTGGGAATAAAACCCCTCTCCCATGCCCACATATTCAGTAAGCATGCACAAGTGTCCCCCACGCCCACCCTGGAAGCAGTTACGAGTGGCAGGTATGGAAATATTGAAATAAGCCTGACTCCCCAGTTAAGACCAGTTGCCACAACCTCCTGGCCCCTCTCCTAGGACCTTGTGGAATATCCCATGATCCAGAAAGTAAAGGGTAACATCTGTCATGGCCAGGGAGGGGGCCTCCAGTTACTGAGCCTTGGAGGTATCTGTTACAAAACATGCTGAATATCACCTCTGCTCCCAGACCAAAATACCGGAGGATTCCTCTCTTAAAAAAAAAAATTCAATTCTCCTTGCCCAAGGACCTGCCCCTCTGGCACTGAGAAGTGTCCCCAGTGAAGTGGTTACCACGAGGTCTGCCCCCAGGAAAGCCAGCAGGCAAAAGAGCTGCCTCATGAACCCTGAGCTCCCCAGGCCAATCTCAGCACCTCACCTCCTAAACATGAACTGATGGCCAAGGATTCTGACATGTTTGGGAAAGTCTTGCCCAGAGGTATAAGCAAGATCAACAACATGAACAGAGGAGGAGGTTACAGAAAATGTAAAGGACAGCCTAGGTGGTGTGTGTGCTCAGGCACCCTGGTGCTAGATCCTGGGCTCAAATTCCATTCTGCTACTCAGGGCTGTGTGGCCTAGGGCCAGCAGAGTAACCTCTCTGGGCATCATCTCCCTTCCCTATATAATGGGGTTACATCAGTTCCCACCACATAAGGCGTTATGAACATTGTGTGAGTGAATACGCAAAAGCTTAGCACAATGCCCTGCACAGAGCAAACTCTCAGCAAAGATTGGCTGTTGTTATCATCTACTTGGTACTCTCCTTAATTTGGGGAATAGCTCCCCAGTCCTGTTTCTCTTATTGTGACCCAGGCCACAAGGGGGAGCATGTGACCAAGTCTGGCCCTTCCCTGGACCTTACAAATAAAGTAGGGATTCTTAGTGGAAGCTTGATGAAGTTTCTTGAAGCTCTGCGCTAGCAGATGACAAGAACCATTTCCTCTCGAGGTGGAGGACAAGTTCTAGCACAAGAGAAACAAAGATGGAGGGAGAGAGGTGCTGAGGGCTTTTGTGCTCAGGGTTTGGGGGGCCCTGAGGCTCAGCCATGCCTTTTACAAACACTCGGCTTCATGACCCATCAGCCCAGCTGAATTTCTGTCGCATATAACCAGGAATATTCAACAACACACATAACTCAGGTCAGTGAGGACTTAGAGCAAGTGAATCGGAGATATGAAGATGTTTTCTCAATTGGAAAGTGTGGACAGAGCGGCTACACCCCTGTCCCCACTTTTGTGCAAAGTAGAAAAATTTTCTTCCCCAAGACGCTTTATGTCTATCTGTTGCAAAACTGTATTAATAGACAGATTCTGTCAGAATGAGATGATTTACTGCCATCACTGGAAAACTGTAACAATTACAAAAACTGTTATAGGGGAATGGCATGGCCTAAGATTTGTGTCAACCTTGCATAGTTTCCAGTCTGTACACTGTGTGTATGACAGCCTGGGAGGGGCCCAACCTACAGTACTTTCCAGTAGGGGCTGCTCCTCAAATGAATCATCACACAGACATTAGAAGCCACCTGTTGCCTTCATCTAGGCTCTTTCCCACTTCTCTGATAACATTAGCTACTCACGGGTCTGACTCTTGGTCTATGCACTCAGACAGGGGACTCTGTTCTCCACCCCCAGGGTTGGGGCACAACACTCAGGCCTGACCAAGCAAGCCTATCCATTTCCCAGGCTCCTATTGGTCAGATATGAGCATGTGACCCCAGCTGGGCCAATGAGAGTTGATTCTAGACCTCAGGCTACAGAGATGAGAAAGAGATCTCTCTACCGCTGAGTGTGCGACCTAAACTTAGAATTATGGAACCATTTTTGCCATCAAGAGGAGAAAGTCCACTTGAGAATGAAGACAACAGAGCTAAAAGAGGTACCTCTGGATTTTATAGAATATGTATACCCAACAAGTCTTTTTATTTTAAGTTGGGCTTTCTGTATTTTGCAACTGAAAATCTCCTGCTCTAACAAGCAGACGTACATACAGGAAACACCCACAGCCGCCTTTCCCAGCACCAGCCCTATGAAGGAACATGAACGAAAGAGGGTCCTGAGTCTATCACGCTTAGAAAATGCTGCAAAATAGTTGACCCTCTTAGGGACACTTGCTGCACATAAGCTTTATTAAGACTCTGAGAAGTCCTGCCAAAAAGAGACATGGTTAACTTTATCTCAGTTTCCCAAACACCTTTGGCCGCAAACCAAAAAATTTTGTTGGAAAATATATTAGCAATTCCCCAAACGAATGCTCTGAGAAGCATCCTTGGGGAACTGCTGACCTAAATAGAGAATTAAACAAAGCTTGCATGATGCTGTTCTAGTGCCAGGCTCTACCTTCCATGCTGCTCTTGTCTGTGCCCGGATCTGTGATTAGATGCACATCCATTCCCGTTGGTTGCTGCTTCCGTGTCTCTGTCTGGGTCTGTGTTGTTTCTACTGAGGTCAGAAGAACAAGGAGGGGAGGGTAAGAAATGAGTGAATCAGCAACATGTGGATCCACAGAACAGCAAGGGGCCCTCTCCCCGCATCAGGCTGGCACAAATCCAAGACATTCATATACCAAGTGGGGCTATGAGAGTGGTAAAGGGGGACTCGCACACTGCTGGTGGCAGGGCAGGTCGGTGCAGCCATTTCCCAAGTAGCTTTTAAAACAAATTTCAATGTTCATGTTCTTGGCCCCCTAGTGTTATGGGTAAAAGCAGAGCTCTAGAGACAGAGTCCTGGACCCTGATCCCAGCCATGTCACTGACATGCTGTGACACCTTAGGCGAGTTAATCTGAGCTTCCATGTCTTTATCTGTTTTGTGTGAGGGTTGAATGAGCAAATATGAGTAAAATATATAGAACCATGACCGACACAAAGCACTGTAAATGTGTGATGGAGGAGGAAGGGAGAGGGTTGCTCATTGTTGCACTATGTGTAGCAGAAAAAACTGGAAGCAGCCAAGGTGATCATCAAGATGTGCATGGCTTCATGACCTGTACATGGGCACCCTGTGGAATAGCACTCAGCAGTGAAAAAGAACAAGATCAGTGTTTTCATGGACATGTGAGAAGAGCTTCCAAACATCGTGTCACAGGAGGAAAAAAAAACTGATTGCACAATAATAATCATATAATGTCCTCAAGCTCACACAAATACACCTCCCAGTTAGTGCGTTTTCTCCAGATCACACACACATGATATAGTCTCGTTACGGAACCATCCCCGATCCAATGCTAATAGCGGGGGCCTCATAGAGATGGGGGTGAGAAGGATGGGGAATGAACAAAGGGATTCCATCTGACCTACCACGTTTTTATTACTTCCAAAGAGAATGTGTTTATGTACTGCTGTATCATTAAACATTAATAGGAAAAAAAATGAGGAGCATTTTTTAAAATTATGTTAGGTTCTAAGAAGAAGTTCAAAAATGATTTTAAAATTTAAAAAAGAAAAAAGATAAAGAGATTAAAGGAAGAAATGAATGGGGTTGGCACATGGGGAGTTTCTGGGATGTTTGTAAACTCTATTCCTTGACCTGGTGGTGGTTACACAGGGGTTCAATTTAGAATGATTTGCTAAGTTGTTCATTTATGGTTCTTGTACTTTTCTACATGCATATTATTTTCCACAATTTCAAAAGATTTTTTAAAAGAAATGAATAGAGTTCCTGTTTGGTCCAAGCTGCCCCACCACAAATTAAACCAGGGGATTCAGAGCTCGGGGGCTCAAATGGGTAACTAAGGACTCAGGGTGTCAGAGCAAAAAGAGGAACAGTGTCTGTCCCAGGCCCATTTCCCCACAACCCACCCCCGTCCCTGCCCCACTCACCTCCAGCCTGCAGGGTTGATATCTGAAGGGTGGACTGGAGTTCTGGGTAAACAGTGTCTGAAGTCCAGAAACAGGGAGGGAGAGAAGAGAGAGAAGATGTGGAGAAGGTCCATGAATGGAGATACAACTGTATTTCCATAGCAACTCAGTTTTGGTGTAATGGAAATGACTTAATTAACCCAGCCATTTGCTCACTGCCTAAATGTGATGCCAGTATCTCCCCTGCCTCAGGTACCTTCCCTCCCACAGATACCCAGTCCCTTTCTCAGAATCCACCTGCCTCTGGTAAGAGCCCCCGAACTTCCTTTGGGGAACCATCCTTCCCTAACTCTTGGTCTACTTGGTTCAGTGGGGCTGGCACCAGTCTTGTTGGAGTTTGAACATGAGACTCAGGTCTGGCCAATCAGCTTTCTGTGCCTGTGGCCACATTATCAGCTCGTGGGTGGGCAAGTGACCTGAGCCTGGTCAATGACACTCAGTTCAGCAAATGCTGGATTGGGGAAGGGGAAATTCTCTTTCCTCCAGATTCTTAGCAGGTAGGATGGAAGCCCCAGGTCTCCAGATACCATCTTGGTTCCATTAGAAGATAAACTTCCTAAGAATGAAGCCAACACGGAGAAAACAGAACCAAGAGACAGGTTCCTGATAGCACCATTTGAGAAGCCACAGTGAGCCATACCTGAAGGTCTATCCCTGGACTTTTCATTTACCCAAATGCAAAAATTCCTCTTTGGTCTAAGCTTGTAATTTTTATTGCTGTTATTATTTGCAATGACAGGATCTTAACAGAGCTGTCCCTCTTTCCTCACCTGGCGTCTCAGTCGGGTCACGAATGTTCACAGTGTTCACAGTGGCTGAGTCCACTAGAGAAACGGGTGTGGTCTTCTCCAATGTCTGTCCTGAGAAATCAAGGATGAGAAGCCAGGGAGGAGCCTCTGGTCCTCCTCTTACCAACACCCCCACCCTGCCCTCCCTTCTGAGACCTGGGGTGTAACTCGGGGTTCTTGTCTACTGGTGGAACAGCAGACCACTGTTTGATTAGCTTTGGTGGTATCAATCCATGAACCTGGAAGGGTTTCTAGAAACGCTGATGCCCCAGAACCTTTCCTCCAGCCCCTCTCCCTGTCCATCCTCACAGGATAGAAGAGACAGTTTAGCCTACTGAGCCCAGCGCTAGAGTCAGCCAGGGCCCTGATCTCAAATTCTGTTCCCAACAACTTCCTTGTTGTGTGACCTGGAGCAAATGAAGACCCCATTCTGAGCTTCACTTGCCTCAACTACAAAGTGGGGATAATTTAATCTAGTTTTCAGGGCTGTAGAGAGAGTGAAATCAGATGGATATAGCCTTTGGTGCACCCTGGCCCAGCCTCTACCCTCTCCCTTCTGGACCATCACAGCAGGCTCCTCCTTAGTTTTATACTACTTTCCCTGCCCCTACAGTACACTCCCTACAGGCAGCAAAGGAGGGAGCCTGTAAACACCTGAGGTAGGTCATGGCCCTGCTGGCTCAGAGCCTCCCCTGAGTGCACCTTGCACCTGGTAAAAGCCAAAGTCTTCACCCTGCCCCTAAGTTACCTCTACCCCTCACCATCTAGTCTCCTGTCACTTCTCTGACCTCTCCTCTTCCCACCCTGCTTCTTGTTCACCCCAACCCAGCCACATGGTCTGCTTGCTATTATTCCCACTCACCAGACAGCACTCAGCCCTCAGATACCTGCTTGGCTAATTCCCTCACCTCCTTCAAGTGTCTGCCCAAATGTCACCCTCTCGTGAAGCCTTCCCTGACCACCTATTCAAACAATACTTACTCCTCTCTATTTTTCTCTATAACATGTATCACCTTTTAGTATAGTATATAATTTACTCATGGGTTATTTATGCTGTCTTTTATCTGTCTTTATGCATTGCTGTTTACGCAGTACATAGAGTAAGATCTGACACATAGCAGCTGCTCAGCAAATACCTGTTGAATGACTGAAGGAATAGATGAAAAATATTTTATTCAAGAGAACTTTTCAGTGGAGCGTACGCTCTGGGTACCGGGGCAGGCAGGATGACTGGATTCCAGCCCCTCCACTCATTAACCTCTGGCACAGGCACTTCCCTTTGCTGAGCCTCAGTTTCCTCATTGCAAAACAGGCAGGACGATACGTATAATACAGTAGAGCTGAAGCTGAAGCAAGCTCCCGCACATGGCACCTGCCAATGCCACCACAGTCAGTCACTGCCCTCAGGAAGCACCTCCCAGGCAAGGGGGAGACATCTCCAGCTCTGGACTGGCCCCTGTGCACTCCCTTTGCTTAATTGTGCATCACCCGGGGGATCCAGGGATCTGCTCTGCTGGGAGCCCGGGTTCCTGGCTGCAAAGCGGTAAACCAACACCCATCTCCCCGCCAAATTAAACTCAGTGAGTTCTTCTTGGAGGTGAAATGGAGGCTGCTCAGCAGGACAGGCTCTGGCCAGACTTGTTGGAAGCAGCCACCTAGGTCTGAGGCGTCCAAAAAAGGTAGAACCCTGGCCCCCTCATTGGGGGCCCCACTTCCTGGTGCCAGCTCAGTAGGAGGGTGAGGACACAGGACTGGGCATCCGAAACGCACCAGCCGCCCACCCAGCAGAGCACTCACAGTAGGGGCGGGGGCTCTGGGGCAGGATGGAGACAGGGGCTGGGCCTTACCTCTGGTGGGGAGAATCAGGCCAACAATGGTGAGGAGGCACAAGTGAACAGAGGGCGACATCTAAGGGGCAAGCGGGAGCTGGGGTCAGCCATGATGTCAGTGAGGCAGGCCCAGCACAGGCTCTGGGGGGCCCCTTCCGTCCACTTCCCTCCCCTAAGCAGGTACCTTTGGTTTCAAAGACACTCTGCCAGAGCTGACAGGAGAGTCTCAAAAGAAGGGGTCCCCAGCCGCCACCCGCTTCTTCCTCTGAAGGTCTCCAAGGAAGGTAAGACACATCAGGCCAAACCGGGCTTCCAGTAGTAGCACACGGACACCCCGGAGGGAGGGGAGCACCTACCCCTCCCCGACTGGCCCTGCGGGGCACCTGGAGGCAGCTAGGGCACAAGAGTAGATCCTGAGGCCTCTCCACTCCCTCTGGGGCTGTCCCCCACTGGAAGAAGTCAGCAAGGAGGGGAAAGAGGAAGAGTGAGTAATGTGCTCCTGATCTCAGAGGAAAAAATGAGTGGTACGGGGGCCTCGCTGCAGGAACAATAGAACAGGATGCTGGGCAGCTCTGGAGTTGGGGGTGGTGGTGGTGGTGGTGTACTGGTTGGACAGGGATGGAGGAGAGTTGGGGGACTGAGGCAGGAGGGAGAGAAGCAGGGCGGCTCACGAGCAGGCGGGAGAAGTGAGCATGAATGGGGGCGGAAAGGATCGCTTAGGTCAGTCTTTACCCACCTGGGCCCCGGCCCTGGACAGAAGGGAGTGGGTGGAGGAGGGTCCGAAGAGAGACTTACGTCCGAGCTGGGGTTCGTGAGCCGGCAGCCTCGTGAAGAGAGGGCAGCTGCGGCGGCAGAATCCAAGCAGAGGGTGTGGCCAGGAGAGCGACGGCGGGGCGGGCGGGGACCCAGACCGGCTCAGTCATTTCCTCTTGGGTTTCCTGGCTTCGTAGCCCAGGGTGGGAGCAGGAAGGGGGAGACGCTAAGGGTCATGGGTGGGGGCAGGGGTGAGAAGCAGGGCAGTGACCCCTACCCACCCAGCCAGGAGGAGGTTGGGTGAGGGGAACAGGACAGGCAGGTCTTAGTTGGGTGGGGCTCCTTTGGGAATGGGGTGGAGGGGGGAGAGAAAGGGGAGGCGTATGTTAAGGTCTCTGGGGGAAGAGAAGGAAGGGGCAGCTGGTGGGGGGGGGTTGAAGGAGGGAAGAGAAACTCGAGGGGCTCAGAGAGAGAGAGGAGGAGGCCACTGGGGGAGGGGAAGGATAAGGAGGGAACGATGCTGGGGACGTGGGAGAGAGCGCCCCCAGGTTCAGTTTGCCCCTCCCCCATTTTTGTCCCCACAGATGAGAACACACAGACAGAACAGGGGGAAAAACCAAATGCACATTTATTAAGCTCAAGACATGAACACCGAGGGTGCAGGGGAAGAGATCTGTGGAGAGGAGGCAAGGAGGTGCAGGGGGGCAGTACATGGGCTCTCTGGGGAGCTGGGGATTGACTCCCAGACTCCAGGAGCTGGAGGCCTGAGTCCCTGGATCTGGGCTGCAGAAGGACTCTTTGGGGGGTCGTAATTGCCAAGGCCTGGGGAGGGGCAGCGGGGTGCAGCGGCTCCAGCCTCGGGGTGGGTGGGGCGGCTCATTCGGGGGAGCGGTCCCCAGCGATGCAAAGCTGGGGTCCCCACCGCCTCCACCCGGTCCTCAGGCTCCCACACTCGGGCAGGCACAGCAGTGGGGGTGCCAGTGCTGATTTTATACACCACCACCTCCAGGGGCTGGAGAGAGAGAGAACGAGAAGAGAGGAGGGAAGAGGGAAGAGAGAGAAGAGGGAGGGAGGGATGAAGAGAAGAGAACTCAAGCCTGGGTCAGCGACTAGAGGGTGGAGGCAACATCCTTCCCACTGCCAGGGAGCCCTCCATCCCCACCATGGAATCCAGACTCCCAGGGACATCACTCTTGAGTTGTCTTGCCTCCCCACTTCCCCATATCTGGTCCAGACAGGGACACCTGTTACTTTTGTCCTTCCTCATATGACACTCTCATGGAGGGGAGCATACCTGGGATGAGGCTGAGACCCCTGGTCCAGTTTGAGCTTTTCCGGGGCATACTCTTGCCAGAAAGGGAGTCTCTACCCCGCTCCTATGCCCCCAATCTCCTTCCAGACACCCACCCACCCCTTTCCCATACCCAGCCTCCTGAACATTAAGGCACAACAGGAATTCCCGTTTCCCAGCCACTTGGGACTCTCGCTCAAATGGAGTGGGTCAAAATCTTATACATAGTCTTAGACCATGCCCCAGGTGCCAGGCCCACCCTCCCTGATCATCCACAAAGTGCACCCTTGATGTTTTCTGGTTTTGTTTTTGTTTAGGCTTCAATCCAATGGTGTTTGTTTAGCTTTATGAAAAAACCCAGGGCAGGAAATACATCATGGGCAACACATTCCCCTCATCAGAAGGCTGAGCAGTCACCCCAGTACACCCCATCTTTTGCTTCTCTCACCCACTCTGGTTGAGTATGGAGGCTGAAGATGAGCATCGAGGTACCGTGTAGCTTCCCTTTACCCAGAAGCTACAGCCTCAGTTTTCCACCAAGACTTGCATGCCAACTCTCTGCTGCATCTTTAAGGCGCAAGCCCACAGATCTTTTAAGTCTCATTAAAAGAACATGGAACGAAATGCGTGAAATTCCACACCAAATCTCCCCAAATACTGAGTACCCTAACGTCCATTTTTTAGTTAAAAGAACTTTATAAGAGGCAGAGAGATTCCCACCTGATTTTTAAAAAAATCCCTGGAAAGGATGTAGTTCCACTAAAAACAGGTCAAGATATTTTTACATAATTAAAATTAACACCCTCAAGGAGTCAAAATCTTTCATCTACGTGCTTATCCCTCTCCTACATTCTACATCTCCATCTTCCTTTACGCTTTCTATCCACCTGCACCCACTCTTCCCCTCCACACTCCATCTTCTTCCTCCACTCTCCTCCCCTCTAACGCCTCCATCCTCAGCCCCTTCTATACTTCCCCCAACAGCCTTCATCCTCTTTGCTTTTTAGCCCTCTTATACTTTCCGTCTTTCCGTCCTCATACTCCTTACATTCCCATATTCTTTTCCAACACTGATTTTAAAAAACTCTGTATTCTATATATCTCTCCTTTCATTATTTTGATATAATTATTCAGAAGCTCTTCCTTCCTTCCCTCCTTCCTCCCTTCCTCTTTCCTTCCCTCCTTCTTTTTGCTTTGTCATTTCAACCTAGATCTTTCAAACCGGACAATAAATTCTGGAAAACACTTTATCTTCCTGCTTCTCTAATACTGAATTCTGTCTTCATTCTGACTGCAGAAGCCCTTTTTCCACATAGGGCCCCTCTCTTCCCAGGCTTATGTTTTCTCCTCTGGGGAATTCACCCATCCTTTACAGGCTTGTGTACTTGTTTCTGGGAGGCTTAGTACTCTTCAGGACATTTCACATCCCACTGACTCTCCACGGTTTAACATTTTTGATTTGTGGATTCTCAGCTCCTACTGAATTTCCCATGTCCATCCATTGTGTTGGTGGCCCATTCTTAGGGACATCCAGTGCAGCTCCCATTCTAATGACTCCGCTTTCTGCTCCCACCTGTCCCGCTCCCAAAACCACACAATTTCTCACTCTTACCTGAGGAGGGAAGCTCCGACTTACAGGATTTGCATGTTGGGCTGTGAAGCAAAGATGAGAGAGAAAAGCATAAAGAGGCTTAATAGCCACATGCTTTATGGGAAACACATGGCAGACCAGGGGCCCTTCTTTTACAGAAGCACTCCGGGTCCCAGGCTGCTCCCGCCCACTCCCCTCTTTCCCCCACTGCTGCCAGACCTCTCAGACCTGGAGTCCGCCTTCCTGCATTTCACCTTCTTGCCTGTTAGGAGAGAGAGAGAACAAGGAGGCAGGACATAAGGCTCTGCTCTGGTCAAAAGCCAGCAGGGGAACTGTAGGTACCTGGGGACCCTGAGGAGGCCCTCTTTGAGGGGTTTTGTAGCCCAGGAAAGGGTTGTACTTACTGATGATGATGAGGATACCCAGCAGGAACAATATGGTAGCCAGAGTCATGCCCACAGTCTGCACAGTGTCATAGTCTGGGGAAGATAATGGGGGACATCAAGGTGGTGGTGGCACCTTGGCCCCAGCCCCCAGCCTGGCTTTAGATTGCCCAGTCAGGGGCCCAGAGTTCAGGAACACTGCAGGCCATGCTAGAGGCTTCCCCAGCGGGTGAGTGTGAGGACTGTGAGCATGCCTCCCCTTGTCTTCTCTCCCCCATCACCCTCCTTTGACATCTTTGTAGCCTCCTTTTCATTGGTCCCATCCACATTGTCACCCATTTGGACTATTGCAGCAAGTCACCTTCTCTTTGGTATCCCCATCCCCAGCCACAGGGATCCTGTTAACCCATGAGTCAGATCAGGGTCCTCCTCAGCTCAGAGCCCCCCGCCTCACTCTCCATTTTCATTGTACTCCAAGTAAAAGCCAAAGTCCTCACCATGGCCCACAAGGCCCTGTACGATCTAGTCCCTGTTTTTTCTCAGACTTTATCTTACTCTGTCTCAATTTCCTAACTCCAGGCACACGGGTCTCCCTGCTAGTCCTGGAGCATATCAGGTATGGTCCTGCCTCAGGGCATTTGTGCTTACTCTTCCTTCTAAATGAAAGCTTTTCCCTCCCTTATCGACTTCGGGGCTTTACTGAAATGTCAGTAAAACTTTCTCTGGTTCTCCTGTTTAGAATTTCCCATCCTCTCCTCAATGCTTTCCAATCTCATTCTTTATTTTCCTTCATAAGAATTATATTTTCTAATATACCACAGTAAGCATTTGTTAAAATATTAATTTATGGAGCACCCACTCTGTACCAGCAGTGGTCCAGGCCTCTGCCCTCAGGGAGTTGACTTTCATATTGTGATCAAGCATTAAGCAAAATAAAACAAAAACTGAGTCATGCGACCATGGATAGATGTGGTATGGCTCCTCTGGAAGTCTGGGAGGGTCTCTCCTAAGAGAGCAGTCAATATTTGATCTGAGGCCTGAAGAAGGAAAAGGAGCATTGACCAGCTGGGCGGAGAGCTAGAGGAAGAGTATTCCTAGCAGAGAGAACAGTAAGTGTAAAGGCCCTGAGGTGGGAAAGCATTTGGCATACTAGAGGAGGAGTATGAGTGAGCAAAGGCAGAGGACGGGAGGGTGTTTAGAGAGGGATCTGGGCCAGGTCTGCTAGACCTGGGGTATGATTTAGCCAAATAAAATTTTCCCATAATCCTCATGGGTAGGAGCTATTACTATGCTTTATTTACAGAAGGGCTCAGAGAGGCAAAGTTCCTTCCTCAAAACCAAACAGCTAGTGAGTGGATAGCCAGGATTCAAATCCAGGCAGCCTGACCACAGAGTTGTTTGCTTCTCTGGTGACCCCAATGCACTAGCCAAGAGTTCTGATGAAGCCTGAAGGGGGTCCATAGAGCGTACCCCCCGACACACACCCAATCTGATGCTGCCCTCCATGGGCCCAGCTAGTGTGAACTGTATCTATATGAACACATGACCAGTGACCCAGCACGTATCAGCCACAGCTGAAGCCACTTCAGCAGTGACCCATGGGGATCTGCAGCCACCCCTCCATCCAGCCCCAGAGAGCCCTCATCACAGAATCTGCCACTCACCATAGTAAAATGGGTCAGGTTCCTGAGGAACTGTGGGAAGGAAGGCAGAGAAAGAGAAGGAAAACATATTTCAACACTGGGTTTCTTAATATTTTTGAGGATCCAGATGGAGCCATTGGCCCAGTGATTTTTGTGTAGAAATCAGATAAAGTGACCCCCTGCTCTGGGTGGTATAGCTTCATGGCAGGACACAAGGCTTGAAGAGTGAAGCATAGGATGGATTCCGCCCCTACTTACTCCATCAGTTGGTACCTTCCCTTTTTCACTGCACAACTTAACCAACCATACATGGCAATTCTGGTCCTAGTGCCCTGTGGAGGTCTTTTGCAAGCTATGGATTTATTTCCTGAAAACACATACATACTTTCATTTGTATATAGTGCTAGGGGTAAACAGATTCCAATCCCACTGGTGGACTGCTGAGTGCATCAGCTTCCCCCAAACCCTCTTGGTCATCTGAGAGGTCCAAAAGGGAGGCACTGTAGCTACCTCTCTTATCTGCTCACTTCTGCCACCAATCCAGCACAGGAAAGCTGTCCTATACTACACCCTATATTATGCTATATATAATGTATCCTGTATTATTTATTTCGAAGACACGATTGATTTTAAGATTCATAATTGGTTTCGTATTAGCTTTCCCAGTGTGTGTATTATGTATAAATATGTATGTAACTGTACCACATGAAACATACCCATCTATTAGAAGACTCTGATTTCATAAATGTTAATGTGTGGATAAAATGTGTGTATGTGTGTGTGTATTTGTTTTTCCCCATCTCCCACCTCCCTGTCTCAAACCATATTCCCCTTCAGGAGAGTTCAGATCAAACTTCTCATTCAAGAACCCATCCTGATGGCTCCCGAATTCCTCAGACAGCTCTGAGCACACTCTGCCTTGTCTAGAGCAGAATTCTAAGGACAGGTACCAGGAGTGCCAGGATGATGCCAGGTGTTGTCATTAGTGTTCTTCCACTTCCAGGCTCAGGTTAGGTTGGCTGCCTTGGGTAGGGACAGACGGGGCATGTGACTAATTCTGACCAATGAACTGTGAGTGTGGGAATGTCATTGTCACTTCTGCTGGAGCATTTAAGTGCTCATACAAGAGCTCCCTTTTGAGTTTAGGCTCTCTGTCCAGTCTTCGAAGAGAAAGTCTTAAGTAGGTGCTGATGTGTCTTTAACACCCTCCAACTCTTGTTAATCTCCTTCTTTTTCCCAAGAGAACACAGGCACAGGGCTCAGAGCCTTCACCAGGTAGGATCTGGTCATGTTATTTGGTTTTATACTTTAGTTATTATCTAACCAGTACTTGATAGCACCGACTCCATGCCAGGCTCTTCTAAGCACTTCACAGATATTAACACATTTAATCTTCACAGTAGCTCTCTGCTATAGGTGCTATTTTCATCTTTATTCCACAAAAGAGGGACACTGAGGCCCAGAAAAGTGAGGTCACTTATTTAAGATCATTTTTATACTTGCCTTCAATTTAATGCAAAAAAAAAAAATCCTGATTTTCCATTTATAGTGGTGATATAAAATAAAGCTGATTAAGTTTTCTAAAAGTTAATCCTTTGAAGGGGAAATGTTAAATAAATAGCAGGGGACATTTGGATAGGGCAAAAATCATGAAGGTGGTACTCAAAAGCATTAAGATGGGGAAACATTATTTTAGAGACATCTGTGCTCTGTATTAGCTTCCCTACCAGATGGGGAGTAAATTTGCTTGGCTCATCTCTGCTGTTAATTCCAGCATTTATGAAAGTCTCTCAAAGAAAGTTTCGAGGAAGGAAGGGAGGAAGGAAGGAAGAAAGGAAGGAAGAAAGGAAGAGGGAGGGAGGAAGGGAGGGAGGGAGGAGGGAGGGAGGAGGGAAGGAAGGAAGGAAGGAAGGAAGGAAGGAAGGAAGGAAGGAAGGAAGGAAGGAAGGAAGGAAGGAAGGAAGGAAGGAAGGAAGCCCCTGTTAGGCTGCAGGAGACTGCATCAGAGGTGGGGCAGTTGGATTATCCAGCTTTTGTCTCATGTATTTTCACACACCCTCACTACCCAAACCATCAGGAGCCCACTGGGTGGGAGCTTGTCCCAGAATCCTCTTTGGTCCCTCCCTGGGTGCTCCGTGCTCCAGGCAGAAGTTCCTCTTCTGGTCCTTGATGACCCAGCAATCTGGGTCCTCAGGGCAAGGCTGGGCTAAGGGTGGAGCCAGGAGTCAGGAGAAGGAATGTGCACCACTCCAGGCCAGTTGTCAGAAAGACATCAGGAAGGAGGTGGTTGCTATGGCAACCAGGGTATCTTGAAAGGTGAAGAGAGGTGATGGGTCTGGACACCCGAGGCTGGGTGGGGTCCTGTGGACGACTTGGATGTTGGGCTTCTGAATCCATCTCCAATCTTGACTCCCTCTGCTCCCTTTGTACCTACCATTGTTGCCCCTGCAGGACTGGCTTCTGGCCAAGCTGAGGGTCCTTCTCAGGAACAGGGACCCAGGTCCAGTGGGGCTCCTGCATACCTTGTTCGCCCCACCCCCAACTCTCCCTCCAGCTCTGTGATAGAGTGGGCAGAGACTTCACCTTCCTCCCCCACTCTCCCAACAATCCATTAATTAGTTTCCTTAAGCAATTTGCAAGGCACGATGTGCTTTTCCTCCCTTGAGATTTTCCAAGACCTGCGTCCCCTCTCATGTTGTGACTGGGGAAAAGGTGGGGCGGTGGGGAGATTCTGAGGCATCTGTCCTCCCCCCGCTGCCAGCCTGCTGCCATCGATCCTGCTAACCATCTCTGTGAAAAGAAGCTCTGGGCTCCCGCCAGGCCTGCTGGCTCAGCCCTGCCCCCTCTCCCTAAGGTGGCTTCCAGCCTCTGCAGCCCCCCCCCCCCCGCCGCCCTGCTTCAAATTCTGCAGATACGGCTCAGTGCAGCAGCCCCCGCCAGCTGGGAAAGGGGGCAGGGAAGGGGAGATTAGAGTGGAGTGGGGTTTCCTTCACCATCAGGGGCTCCTCAGCTCTGCTAGCCTATCCCCCCCAGCCCTGCTCTCTGGTGCTAGAAACCCTTCCCCTGCCCCTCACACCCAATAAAGCATTCTGCCCTTTGCTCCTCTCCAGGAGCAGGCTCAGAAAAGGGGGCTTTTAGGGGAGAGAGAGTGTTTAAGTGGGTGCATAACTAGGTTAATGGGTGTGAAATGTAAATCACTGTGGCTGGATCAGGGTAGGGAGGGGCATCTGTGTGCACCCAAGTGCACCTCCCGGACCTGACAACACCCTCTGAATGAGGGCTGGAGAGGAGGGTCCTGCCACCCATTCCTGCCCATGGGGGCTCACTGCAGTGGTTCAGGCCCCACCCTGTGCTGCCCTCCTCCTAGCGCTCAGCCCGTCTCTGGCACTTGGGTCAGTCTTTCTCCCTCTGTGTCTTTCTCTATGCCTTCCTCTCAACAGTTGCCTCAGTGTCTCTCTGTCTCTGGGTTTCTCTCTTTTTCTGCATTTCTCTCTTTTTCTGCATCTCTGTCTGTTGCTCTCTGCCTCTCCTCTTGACTCTCCCTGAATCTCTCTGAATCTCGTATCTCTCTGTTCTTTCGGTCTCTCTGTGTGTCTCTGACTCTGGGTCTCCTGTCTCTCTTGGTCTCTTTCTACCTCTTTCGGGCTCTCTCAGTCAGTCTCTTGCTATATTCCTTTCTGACTCGGTCTGTCTGTCTCCACCTCTCTCTCACTTCCTCCAGCGCTCCCTCTCCCTGTCTTTCCCTTCTCTCCCCCTTCCCACTGAACCTACCTGTCAGGGATTTCAGAAAACACCCACCATAGGAGCTAACGCTGGGAAAAAAGAGGACTACGGACCCTCTGCCCTCACCCACCTCAGGGACCTTGAAATCGGTAAGAACCGCTGCGGCTGCAGACCCGCCCGCTTCTACCCTCGAAGCCCATCTCTTCGTGTCCACAACCACCGCTGTGCAGGACCAGCCACCCGGTTGCCATAGCTACCGGTGCGAGCATCCTTTCTCTCGGGACTGCCGCTCTCCAACCGCCGGTCCGGCACAGGAACGACACGACACCACCGGGAGAGGGTGTCCAAGAGGCCCGGAGGGGCTCCAAGGGGTGCACTCCAGGGGCCTCCGCCTCTGGGAGGAACCGACGTTCCCTTCCCCACTCCCGTCCCTTTCCAGTACTGGAATCTCCCCAGATCCTCTCTCCGAAGCTCTAAGATCCCAGGCCCCCCTGTGCCCTTTCCCCGGGCGACGCTCACCCTTTGTGGGGGCCTGGGTCGGGGTCGCCATGCCGGGCCGGAGCAGGGGGTGGCTGGATGCTGAGGCTGTGAAGGCGCGGCTGCAGCAGCTGGAAGCGGGACGGACTGATGTCGGGGGGAGATGGGGGGAGCCCTGGTGTTGGGGGTGCCGTAGCCAATGGGGGCCCGGAGAGCCCGCCCCTGTCCAGGCCACCCCCGCCCCCGCCCCCGCCCACTGCCGACGTCCCCGCCCCTTCCCCAATGGTGGGGGCGCCCCCTGCCGGGGCCAAGAGGGCGCCCAGGCTTTCGCGCAGAGGGACTGACATCCACAAAGCGCTGTCAGGAGAGAAAAGCACGTTTTATTGGAAGTCTGTGGGGGCTGGGCGGGGGTAAGCGCGGTCCGGGTGGCAGTGGGCGCGCAGTGGTATGTGGGAGGAGTCAGGTGCCAGGATAATCCTGTGGGGGTGAAAAGGGTGAGAGGCAGGAGAGCCTCCCCAGCCCTCCCATCTTAGTCCTTCTCCCCCTCCTCTCCCCTCCCTCCCCCAGCCTAGTGGAAGCTGCGAGACCTGGCTGGGTTCCATCGCGCCAGGTGTTTCTACCGCCTGCGGGTGGATAGACCTGAGGGGGAACACAGAGAGTTCTGGTGTCAGGGGAGGTACCCCGGCTCCTCTAGAGGGATAGGAAGCAAGGAAACTCCCCGCCCTCGGTTTGAGATCAAGCCCCTCCACGCGCCCAGAGAGGATCAGTAGGGAGGTTCTTGGAAACAGCCCTCACCCCCAAGCACCCGAAGTTTCCCCCAAACTCACGGCGGATGGAACTGCGGAAAGTTCCCTCCTCTTCATCGGGTTCCCCAGTCCTGGGAATAGAGAAGCAGAGGAATTGGGAACGGAAAAGGAGAGAGACAGCCACTCCCAGGAGTCCCCCAATGCACCCTGGTTTCACAGGCCGGTGTGCCCTGAGGCCAAGGTGGGCGAGGAGCAGACTCGAGCTCCGCCAGGAAATCAGGCGCATCCAGGAGCCCTTTAAGTGTGTGGCAGGAGGCGCTCCCAGCGGGTACCAATGAGTACTTCCCGGAGTACTGGGGAAGGGACTGAAAGTTGGTGGTGGAGGATGACCAAAGGGACTTGAGGGCCAACTGCCTTAAGAGAATCTCAGCTTCTAGTTGAGTGATCTTGGGCAAGTGACTTTACCTCCCTGTGCCTCGGTTTCCTCATCTGTAAAATGATATTAATAACAGCACCGACCTCAGAGACATGGTGTGAGGGGTAAATAAGATAATACACAATGCAACAGCTTCCGGCACGTGGGACATCTATAACTGTTTTAACATGGAGAAGGTAGGTATTCATTTTTATTTAAAGATGAATCAAAGAGCTAGGAACAAGACTCTGAGCTAAACTGGGCCACCAAGTAAGGTGATCTCATTTCGCGGCAGCTCTTTTTTTCACAGCACTTATCACACTTTGTGATTTTATATTTGTAGGGCTGTTGGAACCTAAAGCCACCGCCCCCACTAGGCTGGGAGCTCAGCCAGGCACGGAAGGCAGTTAATT